>JBBWUH010000009.1:600000-1165775 GCA_038380885.1 Phyllosticta citrichinensis | reverse complement strand
ACGTTGGCGGTCCTCGCATTGAGGGAGGTATGTATTTTCCGGTAGGTTTTGCCTCTGCTGATACAGGTGGAAGGTAAGGATTTTCGCGGACTTTTGGTTGCTGGATCTCTTCCGACTCTTCGTCGTCCATGTCCTCTGACCCGTCGTCGTCGTCCATTTCTTCGTCCTCGAGGTCTTCATCCACCTCGTCGGCTTCGTCTTCGTCTCCTGAGAGGCCCGAAAAGTCGCCTTCCTCTCCATCTCCCTCTATATCGTCCTCCTCTTCAGAATCTTCCAATCCCTCATCGTCCAATCCATCTTCAAGCTCATCGTCCTTCCAGCCCTCCTCATCCGAGCCCGTGTCACTCACAGACTCCTCACGCGTCAGAGTACCGCCAGCCTTTCTCCTCTTACTTTTCAGCCACTCATCGTCCTCAGCCGTCCTCTTCCTCTTTCCGGAGACGGCAAAGTCCAGCTCGTCGTCAATGCCGTCGAGAAGGTCCGCGAGGCCGTCGTCTTCGAAGGCCTTGGGCATCTTTTTCCCCCTTCATTCCAAGCTTCTTTTCCAGGGCCTTGATTTCGGCGTCCATCCTCGTCGAGCCTTTCCTGAAGGCGTTTCGACACCTTTTTTGTTGCGGGGGCGATGCATCACGCTGCTTCTTTTCCTTCCTTGAGTCTTTGCCAGGCTCCTTTTCCTTGCCAGCTTTTTTCGTCTCGGATTTGGCCGTTGTCTCGGGCTGCTTCAAAATCGGCTTGGGCGTCTTTTGCTCCGCATCTCGCGCGGCGGGTTTCGATTTCGGCGGCGGCGGCGGCGGAGAATCGTCCTCGTCTTCGCTTTGCGATTCTTCGGCTGCTGGTCGAGAGAAGCGAGGGCCTCTTGACTGCGGTCGATGCACAGCTCTCTTCTGTACGCGCTCCGCCTTCCGGCGATCTTTACGACTCGTCACAGCATTGCGACTGCGCCCATTACGATCAGACGGAGCAGAAGCTGTTCGACACGGTCAGTGAATTTTCCTGCGCGCGATAACAGAGACGGCGCATACCTCCTATGCGATCCAAAAGCTCCCGAGGCAATTTGGGGCCGCCGTGGTTGCGAGGGGGCATGCTGAAGTGTGGGGAATCAGAGCAGAAAAATGTCAGAGGAAGGGTTCCGGGTCGATGGAGCGAGCCCACCGTGCGGCACCCCAGGGCGCAGGCACGGACCGAGGAGGGGGCAGAAGCCGGGCCGAGCGCTGGCTCACCGCCCTCCCGCAGCTCGACGTCAGTCCAGCACCGTCGTTGAGAAATGCACAACACTAACATGCTCCAGCTCTAGCACTCACGGCTGCGCCCCTCCCGCCATGGCAGCAAATCCGCACATCAGCAATGACGAGGTACGTCGGCTTCTCAACCTGGCCGCAGAAGAGGCAAAGGGTACTCATGATCGCGCGCAGTTCTTCGCAAAACTCACCGACCTCTTCAACTCGCGCCGCGCCAAAGACCATGGCAGCATCTACCTGACGCAGAAGCGCCGTACGGCTCCTCCACCCCCTCTCCTCGCATAAACCAACTCACCCCCTCCGCAACAGTAACCTACGACGTCGACGCGCCCACATCACCCTCCGCCGCCGCCGACCGCACGCAAGCCGCCCTCGCTCAGGACCCGCTATGGGACACGCACCCGCGGAGCCCCTCCCCGTCATCGTGCGCGCGACCAACGGCAAGTCGAAGCCGCACCGCGCCGAAAAGGTCAAGTTGAGCACGCTAACCCTAACCCTAACCCTAACCCTAACCCTAACCCTAACCCTAACCCTAACCCTAACCCTAACCCTAACCCTAACCCTAACCCTAACCCTAACCCTAACCCTAACCCTAACCCTAACCCTAACCCTAACCCTAACCCTAACCCTAACCCTAACCCTAACCCTAACCCTAACCCTAACCCTAACCCTAACCCTACCTAATCTATAGATAGGAGAATAGTACTATAGGCTCTAAAAGAAATTAGACCTTCTAGTAATATAAGGGTATCTAGGAAGTATTTATATACTACTCTACTTATATAGAGAAAGTAGTCTTTTATTCTATAGATAAATTAAATAAGTTGCTATTATACTAATAATATTATTAGAAGGTATATAATAATAGACACTATATTAGTTACTCATCCTAGATCATAAGTGCTAATCAATTATAAGCCTCATTCATTATAAAGATGCTCATCAGCTTGCGTTCATGACATCACTCTATTCTAGAACTCAAATGAGAACAAAAGCCGACAGGACAGGATCTTAAAAGCTCGAAGTTTCAAAGTTCAAATCGCCTTGTATTCCGTTGTCAGGGTCAAAAATCGCTCTTCGATACACAACGGACCTAGGTTTTGGTGCCATTTCGCAACTCAAGTCCACCAAAAAGTCGATGCGAGCTCTTCATCCTCATATGCCACGATACAACGCACCTCCATACTTTCCCGGAGTGGAGCATCCTTGGGCGTGGCCGGATGCTCAAAGGCGCAATGCGCGCAGGCTACAAGAATGTCAGACTGGAAGTCGAAGCGACGAGGCTGACTCACCCTTGCCTGTCACGGCGGGCTTGTTATCCCAGATCTTGATGAACGTCATCTCGTCGTTTCGCTGGGAGTCGAGGTAGTACCACCGCTGGTCGGGGTGGTGCGATATGCTGCATGACTGGCCGCGGAGCTCGAAGCGGTTGTGGTACAGATTCCCGGGGTGGATGTTGGACGTCTTGAGGGTCGTAAAGTCCATGGTTGCAAGGGGCCAGTCTTGCACTGGGCCATTCAGAGGCCGCCATGCACTAAGTCGGGGGTCAGTTGGTTGGACTCAGAGCGCTTGAGGGCGGACGATTGCTCACTTGATAATCTGCACGCGAGTTTTGAGAAGCTTGTCGGATCCGTATCCAACGTGTTGGTGAACACGTCGAACAGCCCCGATGGGCCCTCTGGAGTGGGAGTTGGCACATGGATCCTTAAAGTCTTTGGCATCTGAACTTACTGATCGATGTGCACGTTCCCGGCTGGCTGTTCCCGCCCGTCGGGATTCTTGCCCTTGAGCTCGGGAATCCGGCGACGGAGGGTGTGGTCGAAGATGACAACCCGCGAAGCCCCCGTTTGCTTCTTGATGAGTTGTTCGAGGTGGGCGTAGTATTGCTCCTTTGCGCCGTCGTCGTTTCTTCGGAGTTGTTCGACAAGCTTGGCTCCCTCTGGATCATCGACGTAGGCGAATCCATGCTTGTCGAGCTCGAAAACACTCTTGTTAGGACGTGCGTCATGGACCTGCACATCGTGGGCGACGTGGGAAAAGTTGCTTGACTCAAAGCCTTCGTCGGGTTGGGCGCGGTAAAAGGGCTCCTCGTCCATTGGGGCAATGAAAAGCATTGACGCAGGCACGGAACCCATGATGACGGATTAGGTGACGGAGTGACAGATTGTATTCGGTCTTTGCGCGGTTAGATGGTCTTTTAGATGATCATGCAGTTCCAGGGATTCGGGATCCGGACTCGGCTGGGATATCATCGCTTTCCGACCACCCTAGTAGGGACATACACAAAAGCTGCCTGCATCGATGTCACCCGCAGATACAACTGCGCAATTCAGCCATGACCGACTCTTTTGACGTTCTCATCATTGGTGGCGGCCTTGCTGGCCTCAGCACCGCCCTGAGCATGGTGCGGTCACTACACACGGCCGTCGTCTTCGACTCCCGAAACTATCGCAATTGCAAGGCAAACTGGCTTCACACTCTGCCAGGCTGGGATGGACGCGATCCCGCGGAATATCGCGCGGCCGCCCGACAGAACATCCTGTCCAAGTACCACACTGTTCAGTTTGCAACGGGTGTTGAAATCGACCACGTCAGTCGCAATCCCGAGGCAGATTTTCCATTTGTTGCCACCGACTCCCAAGGCCGCATTTGGCGAGGCCGTAAACTAGTCCTCGCAATTGGTGTCCAGGATGTTCCGCTCGACGTTGAAGGATACAACGACTGCTGGGCCAACGGGATGTACGTATCCGTTTCACTCTCCGCTGCCACATGCTGACGTTCCAGCTTCCACTGTTTGGTCCACCGTGGCTTTGAGGAGCGAGGATGCGCATCAGCGGGAGTTCTGGCCGCCGGTGTTGATGACAACCTCAAGGCTGCCAAACATCTCTCGCTCCAGTGTCGCCGGTACACATCGGGGCCCGTCACCGTGTACACGCATGGCAACGAAGCGCTGGCCGCCGAGTGCCGCGAAGTCCTGGGACCTATGGGATTCCGCATCGATTCGCGCCGCATAATTCGCTTCATCAAGGAACCAGTCCAGTCACAGCTCTCGGCCGTTTTTGAAGATGGAGACAAGGTCACCGAGGGCTTCATCATTCACCGGCCCCTGCGTCTCAACAACGGGGCCTTTGCAACGCAGCTGGGAGTCGAGACCGACGAGTTTGGATCCTATAAGACCAAACCTCCGTTCTTCGAGACGTCAGTTCCTGGCGTCTTTGCGGCTGGCGACTGCGGTGATCCCTTCAAAGTTGGCACCGTTGCCGTGTCCATGGGCGCGTTTGTGGCAGGCGGCTTGCAGATGCAGCTCGATGCGGGGAGCGCTGTCACTGCGGGACCGGCGCACCAAATTGTCAAATAAATACGAGAATAGCTCTAAAACATTTCCATCTTGTTTCCAGCCATCTTCGAGAGGACGCTTTTTTGCCCATCTGATGCAAGCATTCCTGCCCACAACAGCTCTCCAATCCAGTGCCGCAAGCAGTAACTGAGTCATGCATGAGTCCACAAGAAGCCCAACGCAACGGTCTATGCTACGACACGTGAAGTTAGTAAGTCATGTTTTCGAGGAATCGGGATGATACGTGCCTGACTTTCGGACACCCACCAGCTTTCCGAGCGACATGACGCAGTCCTCCGCAATGATGGCAAGTGCTTGAGATATGAAGAAACGCATGTCTTCAAGAGAACCTCTTGTCGCGCTGTATGCACCGGCCGCATGCATGGATCCGGAGGCTGCGAAGGAAAGCAGCACGCGAGTGTATTTTGCTGCGATTCCGCTGATGCACAAAGCCGAAACGACCATGTTTGGCATCAGCAAGATCGACTAGAAACCACCAAGCCTCGTCAGTCAAAGAATCTAACCAAACCATTGGATAACGTACCCTTCTCATCATTTGCTGCCAGCAGGTATCCCAGAATTTACCAGCGGTATACATGTGACGGAAGGAACCAAACAACGGCGGACACTGGACTGGCGAACACACCCAAATAGCGACGAGGACGGAGGTGACGATGCGGTACATGAAGCTCATGTTGTACTGTGTGTGGAGCGCAGCAAGCCACACAACGGCTGCTTGCACGTGGATCTGTGCGGTTTGAGGGTGTTGGCGCCCTTCAAGACGAGTGTACGGAGTGGATTCGAGCAAAAAGAGGCGAGCATCGCTCATGATCCAGCAGTAAATTCCTCGCTTGAAGTTGTCCATCAGAAAGCTCCTGTTCCCGCCATCAGCCAGAGCGAACCCGTTCATGAAATACGCACCTTCGATCTGTCACATGTGTGGGTAGCTCGGGCGAGCGGCTGGACTGCCAGTTCCATCCCGGACCGCGCCACGACGTCCACAGATCGTAGCTCCACGCCAATTTCTTCCACCACGGCCGATCTGAAACTGGCGTTTCCTGTGTCTCCCATGTTCGGAATATCTCCCCCTGTTCAAGATCTTGAAAGACTCCAAATTCGATCCACATGATGGCCGATGAAAGCAGCATGGTCGTATTCTGATAGTCTGCATCGATCCCAGCGGTGTAATGAAAGTAGGCGATCAGGAAAGACATAATTACAGCCGTTGTGATGAATTTGCGCAAAATTAGGGGGCGAATCAGGATGGAGAATATCAAAACGAGGTAGAAAGACGGAACGAAGAAGCCAGGCATGTCAAAGCGCTCATCCAAAGGCTAAGCCCCCAGTAGGAACCGTAACGACATTTCGACCGAACAGACAAAGGAGAAATAGTGGCTGAAGTTTGTTGAATTGCAAATGGCTGTATCTCATACATACCTAACTACTGATCCTAGTACGGGGACCGACGGGTTTGTCTGCCGGATCCAGAATCACACCGACAACTCATTCGGTATCAACATGCCTCCATGAATCTCAATCCTGCCGCACCATTCACTTCCTTCAGTCCCGATATGTTCCCGAAGCTCACGTCCTCGTTGCGGAGGATCGCCATGAAAGGCAATGCACCCTTGTCGAGCTGTTCGGCCTTGTCTCGGACGGCTGCAAGCATTCTAGAGCCCAGCCCGCAGCCCTGAAAGTCTGGATCCACAAACGCAAACACCATGGCTGTCGCGCTCTGCTTCACCGTTTGGTCAATGGCCGCTTGCACGACTTCGAATCGCGTGTGCACCTCAGCCGTTTCCGAGTCGGGCCACACAGTTATGTCAGAGAGAGCGGCTTTGAAGCGGAGAGAAGCAAGGTTCAATTCTGCGTGATTGCGGTTAGAACGCAAATAAAAGTCTTGTGGATGATGACTGACTAGATGGATACGAATCTGCTGGACCCGTCGCCGAGGATCCGAGCTGCAAGAGGGCGCAGCCAACGACGCGCGACGGAACCTTTTTGAACGAGTTGACCGGGCGAAACTCAAGAACAAGCAGCAGCGCTTTTGGATGGACCAGCAAACGTGGAAGCCGCCACTCAAGGTACGTCGAAATATCCTGCTGGCTAAAAGTGAGGCTGGCGGCATTGAGTGCGCCGGTCGTGAAGGGTTGCGCGGCGAGGCTGACCATCGCCGGCAGATCAGCCGGCACGGCTGGCCGTAGGTGGAACATTTCATCCTCGACAGTCATGATCGGTGGTCGGTGGTAGCGGTGGAGTTTGCGAGCGCGGGTTGCGGAAAAGTAAATACCACCCAAGGGCAGGTCATGATGTCCGACTTGAATGCCGGAACCCGAGTCGAGCGGAGTGGACCTCAAACCCTGCGTGGAGAAAGCATATTAAACTTTCAGAGCTGCAATATTGCTCTGCATGTTTGCTATTGCTGCTCGTACATCCAGAGCACTCCCTCGCGCTCGTGCTTTGTTGTCATCGTTTGAACAACACCATCATCCCGCAACATCGTCAACAAAAATGGCCTCCCACGACGTCGACGTTCTCATCATTGGCGGCGGTCCTGCTGGCCTCTCAGCAGCCACAGCTTTGAACAGGTTGTTGCACCCGTGCATCATCTTCGACTCGGGCGTGTACCGCAACGCCCGCGCCCCCCACATGCACAATGTCCCGACCTGGGACCACAAGAACCCTGAAGACTTCCGGGAGGCGGCGCGCAAAGACCTCACAACACGCTACAGCACCACGCGCATCATTCGTGCAAAGGTCGAAAAGCTGGCCAAGGTGGCCGACGGCGGCTTCGAGGCCGTTGATGACGCTGGCAAAAAATACACGGGGAAAAAAGTCATCCTGGCGACAGGCTCCGAGGACATATATCCTGACATTCCTGGGTACGATGAGTGCTGGGCTAATGGAATGTAAGGATATGCTCTTCCCTTTCACTTTGATCGATAAATGTACTTACGTCTGCGACAGCTACCACTGTTTGTTCTGCCACGGCTACGAGGAACGCGGGGCGCCCAAGGCCGGCATCCTGGCCGTCGAGGACATGGCAGACTTGATGCATTCGATCGGCGTTGGCTGCATGGCAAAGCGCCTGGCCAAGAGCGTGTCCGTCCTGACTCATGGTAACGCGGCCTTGACCCAGGAAATCTCAACCGCGGCGGCAGAAAAGGGCTTGACGGTCGACTCGAGGCGGATCGTCCGCTTCAAAAAGGTGCCAGGCGACAATGCTGATGTTGAGGTCCAGTTTGAAGATGGCGCGAGGGAGGTCTTTGGCTTCGTTGCCCACAAGCCGCGGAGCAGGTTGAATGGTCCGTGGGCGGAGCAGCTCGGTGTCGAATTGACTGATGGTCTCGACCTCAAGATTAACCCTCCGTTCAACGAGACGAATGTTCCCGGGGTCTTTGCCGCAGGAGACTGCGCAAGCCCGTTCAAGGTGGTGGCGTCGGGCATCTCCATGGGCCTCTTTGCTGCAAACGGTGCCGCCATGCAAGTCCAGGGTAGATAGTTGCTTTTGGATTGCCAGAGTAGACTATAGACTCATACTCTCCTTTCTCCTACTTTACTACACTTTTGGATTCAAGTCCGACATCCGCAACTGTTTGCCACATCTCAACTTTCAGCTCCTTGTCACAAAAAATTGTCAAGTCATGTCCCTTTGCATCTCAATGTTATTTTTCAGGGTTTCTATCATTGCCAATCCTTGATTTACATGCCATAGTACCCCAGGTTCTCGGATGCCGACCCACATGGCTCGGCGATCCCCACGGATGCCGAACTACTCGGCCCGCGCCCGGCGACTCCACAAAGACGATCACCCGCACTGCTCGGGCCAAGTAGAGCAACATCTATCAAAGAAAGCACCTACCTGTGAGTCGAGTGTTTTAAGGAACATTGGTGCTGGTTGGTAGGTAAAATAGCGGGTCGCTGCGTCTGTTGGCACAATCTTCAAGTTGTCCCAACATGTAATGTGACAATCTTTCTGTCCAACTGCAGAATCACAAACTTTGATGAGTAAGGTTAATCATGGGTTGTTCTAAATATACTCTACTGTTGTATCTCGATGCAGGGTGATGATATTGAAATCCAACTCAAGTTGCATGCCGGGGACCGACGGAGACCGGTCGGGCTCAGGCTTTGCGAAATAACATGGACGTCTCTCTAGAGACGCAGACGACAGCAACAACACGCCTCCCGCTTCGGAAGCAGCAGCAAATGTCTTCCATGGGAACAATGGGAATAGCGACAACAGCGACTGTCTGGTACTTGGCTTACGGCTCCAACATGAGCCGAGCCAAGTTCATCGACTCCCGTGGCATTCAACCGCTCAAGACGGCACGCGCACGCGTTCCAGGATGGAAGCTTACCACCGAGATTCCAGGGACGCCGTACACGGAACCGGCGTTCACGTCAATCCATCCGATTACGGGCACGGAGGACGCCAAGGCCAGAGAGGTGGTCGGCGTCGCATACCTGATCACGGCGGAGCAGTACATTCACTTGGTTGCGTCCGAGGGCGGCGGAATCGCCTATGCCGACATTGCTTTGCCTGCGGTCCCCGTGGATGCCAATGACGAGGCTGTGACGGGGCCAACCATCACTGTCCGCACGCTGGGTACCATTTTACAGAGGGACCCGCCGGCGGTCCCAAGCCAGAGATACATGGTGGGTAGTTCTTTCTTGGCTCAAGAAATAAGCGAGGCCAAAGAGAAGACACACTGACTAGGGTATCCAGAATCTCCTCACCGACGGCGCCAGTGACGCAGACCTACCCGAAGACTACCGCCAGTACCTCCAGAACCTCCCTGTGTACCAGCCACCCAGGAATGTCCTGCGCAAAATTGGTGCCCTCTTATTCCTAGCCTTCTGGGGCCCCGTCATGTATCTAGTTGAGAAGATGGCCCTGGCCAGCCTGGGTCCGGACGGAAATGCGCCAGCCGGCACGGCGCAGGTGGTTCGATTTGTCATATATCTCATGTGGGCCTATCACGATTGCATCCACGCACCCATCTGGGGAAGAGGCGACGGAATGGATGGTTAATGCCCGCTGTGGTTTGAGAAATATACTTATTTAATCCTTGTGTTGTCAAAAGCGCATTGCTAACTCAATCTTGACCTTTTTCAAACTCATCAATCCCCTTTTCCAATCGTTCAAGCCCCTTTCGCAGATTCTCTGGCTCCATGGCAAAAGAAAGCCGATACCAGCCCGGCGCGGCGGCTGCGTACCCCTTGCCAGCGCTGACGGCGACCTGTTTCCCCTCCAGAATCTTGGTCAAGTCCGCCTCCTGCTCCCATGTCTCGACTTTGTCGGAAAGCCTTGCCCAGATAAATATGCCAGCATTGGCAGGAATGTATCGTATGGCGCGAGTGCGAAATACCTTAGCCATGGTCTCGTAGGCAATAGCTAGCCTGGACCTGTTCAATGCGATGAAACCGTCCATCTTTGCAGGGTCGGAGAGCAGCGCCGTGACGGCAAGAGCAGTGAGTCCGGATACCTGCGTGTTGGCAGCCATGGCAACTCCGCATACCATAGCAGGGCTCCCTTGGCTGACAAGTGCACCCTTTCTAAGACATTAGACAATATAACCAAGTTTGTTCGACAGGGTCATCTCACCAGTCGAAAGCCGCTGCAGCCAAAGTCTTTGCTTACGCTCCAAATGACATGAGCTCTGGCGGGATTGACCTTGATCTGCGCCAAATCCAAACTCAACATCGAGATGAACGGCACCGGATCGGCCAAATCTGCCGACTCGTAGATTGAGAGGGCATATATTTCGTCCGAAATGAGCTGGAGGTTGTGCTTCTCACAGAAAACGGCAATGGCCTCCAAAGCTTTCCGTGTGTAGCACTGGCCCAGCGGGTTGTGAGGGTTGCAGACTACCACACCTCTGACCTTCTTGTTCGCTTTGGCCAAGGCCGCTTCGAGATCGTCAACCACTCTTTCGTTGAACACGTTTTCCATTGGCGACGTGACGGGTATGATGGTGACTTTTGGACCCACTTGGAATTGAAAGTGGAAACCGCCTAAAGTACTTTTTAGCAAGACATATACAGTGCGACGTGTACTGAAAGCTTACTCCAAAAGGGTGTCAAAACCAGCATCTCGTCTCCTGCGTCACAGATATTGAATAAAAGTGACTCCAGAATGGCGCCTCCGCCCGGTGCAACCGCAATGTGAGTTGAATCCACAGGAACCTTGGGAGCGAAATGCCGGTTGAAGGCATCTGCTAGTGCTGCTATGACATTGGGATCGCCCACGAACCCTCTTTGATACGACAAATCCTGCCTTTGTGTCAGACCAATTGTCGAGGGAGAGCATCTTGGCTTCTGACCTGCTTGACAAGGCGCTTGCTGATGGCATCCTTGAAGAAATCCACCAGCTCCGATCTAATCAACCAATTCTCTGCCGTGCCAAAATCAATGGGTGGGTTGCTGGAGCTCCGTTGGGCAACTTGAGTAGCAATCTTGGGCATGATACTCTCGACAGTGCCACGCATCCGCTCGGAAAGGGCCATGATGTTTCGGAGCTTCGGAGACTCGCCAGAAGACGCCTCGGCCACGGAAGCGAGTGATAGTACGGCCTTTATCCCCTACGCGCCTGAAACGGACACTCTCACGCGCATCCGGGTCGGGAACCGACCTGAGAGCCGCGTCGTTCCTGCCAATCACTTGCCCAGCCTGGAATCCAAGTTTATCTGGATCAAGGTTTGGGCTGCAACTTTATGTTAAATAGGGTGTATGACATGCAGTCGTTGGTTTTATACCACACCAGCCTCAAACCTTCGCCATGGTTCGCAAGCTTTCTCCAACTGTGCTTGCACTCTATCAGTACAAGCAAGCATTACCCGGACAACGTTGCCGTGCAGGATGGCCACGAAACCCTCACATACCGCGCTTTGGACAAGCGGTCGTCGTTCCTCGCCCGGCGGTTGCGACAAGCCGGAGCACGCCCGTCCTGCGTGATTCCTATACTCACGAGCTCTTGTCTGCACATGGTTGTCGGAGTGCTGGGCATACTGAAGGCGGGAGCAATTTATGTGCCCATAGACCGCGACCAGTGGCCGCGGGAATGAATTGACAGTGTTCTGGGCAGGACCTGCTCCGGGCTTGCCGTCTACACCGGAAGACGGATGAAGATCCCCGACACGGTCATGGTGAATGTGGAAGACGCGGAAGACGTGGAAGACGAACGAAATCCGATCGATGACAGAGAAGAAGAGTTCCTCCCGGACTTGGCAACCATCATCTTCACCTCCGGCACGACAGGCGAGCCTAAAGGCGTAGAGATACGGCACAAATCGTTGGCCAACTTCGTGACGACGCCTCCTTTCAACTACAACGTAACCCCTGACGATCGAGTGCTACTCGTACTTTCCGTGGCATTTGATGGTGAGTCGAGCGTCCGGTTTCGTGGCAGATTCCAGCAGAAACTAATGCCGAGTCAGCATGCATGGGAACATTGTTCAGCACCCTCTGCAACGGAGGAACCGTCGTCATGGCCAACCAGTCGAATCTGCAGGAGCAAACTTACCGGTGCAGCGTCCTTGTTGCCACACCATCCATTCTCGAGGCTCTGGAGCCGCCCTCGTTGCCTTACGATTACCCTTGCCTCGACAGGATAGTGCTCGGCGGCGAGACGCCCTCTAAAAGGCTCTTGGAGTCTTGGAGTGTTTTGAAGAGGCCAATATGGATCGCATACGGACCAACTGAAGCGACTTGCGCAACTCTGAGTGGTGTTGTACCAAGGTGTCCCGAGAGTGGCGAGTTCAGACCAACCATTCTTGGAACTCCCATCTGCGGCGCCAGAGTAGCGATTGTGGACGACAACGGGGACGATATTGACACCCTTGGTGAAGAAGGCGAGCTGCTGATCTTTGGCAAGGGCTTGGCCCGGGGATATTGGCGCGACGAGCGGCGAACAGACGAAAAATTCATCATCCACAATCGAAAACGCGCATACAAAACAGGAGACGTCGTGAGGTGGAGCGCCAGTGAGGACGGAGGAAGGGTCGTCGAATTTTGTGGACGGCGGGATCGAACTGTCAAAATCCGAGGGTTCCTGGTCAATCTCGAGCTTGACGTCGATGCGGCAATCCTGGCCATGGACAAGAGGCTGAAGGCGGTACATTCGGTGTTGATTGGAAGGAAACTCTGCACCGCCGTGTCCCCGCCTGTTGATGATCCCAAGGCTTTGAGGTGTTTGTTGATGGCCAAGGCCCCGGCATATCTCGTTCCTGACTTCATCATGGGACTGGAATCGCTACCGACAACGCCTAACAGCAAAGTCGACCCACGAAAGTTGGCCGAAGTACTGAAAGCCGCCATACCTAGCGCCGAGGATGGAGTCGAAGATGTTGCCGAGGATCCCAAAGACCTCATGTCTGTCATCGTCAGCGGCATGGCTCGTATTCTTGACGTGCCAACATGCACGATTGACGTCGACCAACCTTTTGTCAGCCAGGGTCTGCACTCGCTTGCATCCGTCATGCTGTCTTCGCACTGTCGACGGCTTGGCTTTGCCGTCCGCGTCGAAGACATCCTCACCGCACCCTCAATCAAAAGTCTGCTTCAGGTGTGCAGCAGGACGCCGGACATCTCGAATAGGCCCAGCCCGAGCCGAGTGGTATCAGAGGGCCCTCTGACATCGCTGCAAAAGGCTCTCGTCTTCGAAAGCCTCCAGCAGAAAAAGCAAACGTCGTCCAGCACATGGCCACATACCGCACAGCCGACATTCCGCGCTTGCGGGCTGCTTGGCGGACCGTGGTAGCAGTGGAGCCCATCTTCCGCACCGAGCTGGACATTGACTCCCAGACGCAGCAGATCGGTGCCGAAGCGCCATTCCGATGGAGCGAGCATGCAGTGGTTTCGCAGGACGACGTAGAGCAGAGGACTGAGGAAGCCGCTGCTACCGCTGGGCTTGGTACCTGTTTCACCGTGCTGCGCGGCCCGGACGCCGAGAGCATCCTCATCTTCTCCATTCACCACGCCCTGATCGATGGCTTCTCCGCGTCGCTGATCTTCAACAAGCTGTCTGCCGCCCTGGATGGCCAAACATTCGAACAATCTCCGCCCTTCCCCGTCGCCGTCGAAAGCCTTCATGCATTTGCCACGCGGACAGCCATCGAAGCCGACATCTTCTGGCGACAGCAGGACAGAGCCATCCCCAATGCCGCGGGAGTAATGTTACTCCCAAAGCCTTCGCACGGCAGTGCCGTCCCCGCCGAGCACTCGTTGCAGACAGGCCTTGACGTCGTGGCCTTGACCAAACGCGCCCGAATCCTCCGCACGACTCCCGCAGCCTTCCACTACGCCGCCTGGGCGCTCGTCCTGTCCAGCTACTCCAACTCGGATGCCGTGCTCTTCGGTGCTGTCGTCTCGGCGAGGAGTCTTGGGTTCGATGGAGCCGACAGCATCGTCGGCCCTCTCATCAGCACACAACCACTGCGCATTGCCGTGGATCGGGATGGCGGGTCGACCCCCTCTTTCGTGCGTGACATGTACCGCGCCATGCAAGCTCTGTCCAAGTTCCAGGCCTGCGAGCGAAAGGGTCAGCCACTGCGCTTCTGTTCCACCCTCGCCATCCAGTTTGACGCACCTACACTACAGGACGCGTCCGTCAAGCCTTTAAGGCCACCGGTCGTCAAGGAGGCTCCGGGCTTGCCGCTGAATGTGCTCGTCGAAGGAGACGGGACGGTGCGGTTCTTGTACCGTCGCGACGCTTTCGCCGACGACGACATCAGGCAAATGGCGGTCGTTTATCGAAACCTGCTGCACGCCGTCACACAGCCGGAGCTCAGCTTGCAGGAGTGCCTAATTCGGCGTTTGGGCCATGGTATCTCGCGCAAGTTGCTGGCCCGCGGCAACCACGACTCTCCCGCCACTTACGTCCGCAAGTCCGGGCCCACCGTCACGAGCCTCATCGAACAGGCCGCACGCGCCAATGCCGGCCTGGTTGCTGTGGAGAGAGGCGAGGCCAGGCTGACTTATGCTGAGCTGATGGCGTGCTCGTCGAGGGTCGCGGCTGTCGCTGAGAAGCTCGTCAAGCCCGGAGACGTTGTCTGCGTTGTATCTGACCGCTCCATCAACTGGATCGTGGGCGTCTGCGCTGCCCTCAAGGCCGGTGCCGTGTACTGCCCGATCGACGCTTCTCACGCGGCCGAGTACCGCGCTGACCTTGTGCGGAGCAGCGGCGCGACGCTGTTGCTATGTACCGAAAGCTCGCAGGTGCAGGAACCCATGGTGGGAGGCCCTGTTGCCCTGGCAATTGACCAGATCCTCGCCAGCAATGTAAAGTCGTCACTGTCTGCGCCGAGGCTGCAAGGTAGCAGAGATGCCGCATTCCTCTGCTTTACCTCGGGTTCAACCGGCAAGCCAAAAGGTGAGCTCCAACCTACTTTCTTTTGAATTGCAGCTGACTTCGAACAGGTGTCGTATGCGAGCACGGAGGTGTCACGGCCTTCCACTCTGACCTTGAGGTACGACTCAACAGCGCACCGGGAGTCCGCATTGCGCAGTTTCTGTCGCCGGGCTTCGATGGCTGCGTGCACGAGGTTTTTGCAACCCTTTGCTACGGCGCAACGCTCGTACTCAGGAAGGAGCCAGAGAATCCGTTCTCCCATCTGGGAGATGTAGATGTCGCCATGATGACGCCGTCTGTCGCCGCGGGGCTGGATCCAAGCGATTATCCCAATCTCAAATGCGTAAGTTCTCTATGATTCTCTTCTACTTTTTCAATTCTCTTCCATTGAACAAGCGGTAATGAATTGGTCTTTCAGGTTTACTTTGCCGGGGAGCCCGTGCAACAGACGACATTGGATAAATGGGCGGTCGGAAGGACCCTGTACAACTTGTATGGTCCAACCGAGGTACGTTGTCTCCACAGAATAAGAGGGTGTGGCGTACTCACTGTTTGATAGGGAACAATCGGCGCCTGCCAACAGAAGCTGCGGACAGGCATACCAGTCAATGTCGGCCCGCCTGTCCCGTCCACGCGGCTGTACATACTGGACGACCGCATGGAGCTGGCACCACCCGGCGTCATTGGTCATATCTTCATCGCCGGCGTCCAAGTTAGCCGCGGATACATCAACATGCCCGCCCAAACGGCACGCGAGTTCCTGCCCGACCCCTTTTGCCCTACCCTCCCGGATGAACGCATGTACCGCACCGGCGACGTGGGCTTCTGGGATGCGGCTGGCAATGTGCATGTCTGCGGGCGTCGGGATAGGCAGATCAAGATGCGTGGCTTCCGAATCAACCTGGACGATGTCGGAGCCGTCGCGGTGCGTGAAATGGCACCCGCCGTGCGCAAGGCCGTGGCTACGGAGCAAAATGGCAAGCTGGTGTTGTGGATCGAGCCCGAAGACGTCGATACAGAGGAGCTGGCACGCCGACTGCACCGCGCGCTACCCCAACACGCCCAGCCCAAGAAAATCACGGCCATGCATCGCCTGCCAATGTCTCGCAATGGGAAGCTCGACGCAAAGGCGCTGGCGCAGCAAGCGGCCGTCTTCGAGCCACCCTGTGCTGCTGGTATAAAGAGCGGCGAGGCGCTCGGCCTGACACGGTTTGAGGCGTTCATCGCACAAGAATGGCGCCTTCTGCTGGGCTTGGACGCTTTTGTTGGCCTTTCACCCGACGACAGCTTCACGGCGCTGGGTGGGCACTCGGTACTGCAGCTGAAATTAGCGGCTCGTCTGCGTAGCGTCTGCGGGATCCCACTCTTGGTCAGGGACGTCATCATGGCGCCAACGCTCGCCGATTTGGCCGCCGTCGTGGAGATGCGGGTACAAAGCCGCAAGGCACGGCCGCAGGCTACACTGCAGGCTACCCGATTGGATACCAGGAAGCTCTCTCCAGCTGAGCTCGAGTGGTGGCATCGTTACCGGGACTCGGAAAGCGCGTGCGCGTTCAACGTCCCGTGGGTGGCGGAGCTACAGCCCGGAATGGACCTGCAGCGGCTCGTCCGCGCGGTTGAGACGGTCATGAACCGGCATCGGATCCTGCGCTCGCGCTTCATGGACGTTGGGGATGGTCGAGTCGAGCGCGTCATGGTGGATGAGCCGATCAAGGTGCAGATGGTTGAGTCGATCAACGTCCGAGCCTTTGTCAACCAGCCCTTCGACCTCAGCAAAGATGTGCTGGTGCGGGTGGTGCTGTCGCCGTCGGCATTTGCCATTACCATCTCACACATCATCTGCGACCTCACGGCACTGCAGACGTTGCTGGCCGAGGTTGCCACGCTCTTCAATGGCGGCGAGCTGCCTCCGCTACAGCGCGACTATTTTGACAGCACCGCATGGAGTCAACCGACCGAGGTTGAGAGCGCTTTCTTCTGGGCCTCGAACCTGCACGGCTTGCAGCTCCGGCGCGCAGAGCTTGAGGATGACGGCTGCGGTGGGACCTGGCAAAAGTCTTACAGAGGCACTTCGCTGCTGCTTCCCGTGCCCAACGAGCTCTACCACGGCATCCTCACGCTGACCACAGCCAACGGCCTGACACTCCACCAATTTGGCCTTGCTGCAACCGGTGTGGTGCTGCACGCGCTGTGCGGCCGGAGGGATGTGGTGCTGGGCAGCCCGTACGCGAACCGGACGTCCGTTGATGACCAAAATATGGTTGGGCTATTCCTCCAAGCACTGCCTGTCCGGGTCAAGGCAGAGCTGCAACACTCGGCGATGTGTTGTGCCTGCAGGAGGACTACTGTAGGTAGGCGAAGCCCAGGGGGCCAAGACTGGTGCTAGTAATTAGACCTGCCTAATTAGCTATAGTGCTATCCTACTTACCTAAGAAGGGTATAGTAGGTATAGGGTCCTATCCTATATTTTAGTAGCTAGCCTATCTATTAATTAATAATCTATTTATTATTACTAAGTTATAATAGGTTATAAGCCTAGGTTAATTTATTACTACTACTTATAATACTTAAAGTACTAATTTCTAACTTAAACTTTACTTATTCTTATCTAATTAATTAACTCTCCTACCTATAAGAATAATTAAATTAAAAATAATAATACCCTCTAATAAGAAAGAACCTATAAGAGTAGTCCTAAGAAAGAATATTCTATTCTTAGCTTAGAAGACTAGACTATAGGCTAAGCTATCTAAAAAGTAAGTCCTTAGTTATATCTTCTATAATATACTAGGAATTAGACCTTATATTTATCCCTAACTACTAGCTAAACTAGTAGGTAATACTAATAACCCTAATATTACTATAGAATAGAAAGTTAATTACCTAGCTAAAATCTATACTAATAACTTAGAAGACTAGATTATAAATAATAAGATTACTATAAATATTATTCTTATTTAGCTTAATAATTTAATTAAGCTACTATATAATAAATATACTACTATAAAGAATCTCTATAACTATATAATCTATATATTTAAGCCTTTATTATCTCTTCTATATATTAAAGCTATTAATAAGCTTCTCTTAACTTAATTCTTATTAGATATAGATAAATATATTAATACCTTCTCCTAGAACCTTAATATTAGGGGTTAATCCTAAGGTACTAATAATAGTAAGGTAAAGATTAAATTTAGAAGAAATCTCTAAAGGAGAAAATATTCTCTAGCCCCTTATATAATCCCTTTATACTACTTCCTTCTTAGCCCCTTTTCCTAGACCTACTCCTAGTATTCTACCTTATAGTAGATAGCTAAGGTCTAGTATAAATAGCTAAGGTCTATAGTAATTTAGAGTTTTATATAAATAAGACTCTTAGTTAAGTCTTCTCTAAGTAAGGGCTTATATAGCTAAGTAAGTACCTATAGTACCCCTATATATAACTACCCTATATTATATATAACTATTCTATATATCTATATAACCCTATAATAATAGCCCCTCTTCTTCCCCTCTATTTTATATAAACCCTTATTACTACCTTAATACTCTTCCCTCCTAATAACCTAACTAATTATACCTAACTATAGCCTAGTAACTTATCCCTTTTATCCCTCTTACTAGCCTACTAGTAACTACTCCTAGTAATGCGCGATGTCTTATTATTCTAGTTATAGGTTATATAAATATTTAATAGAAGAATATAGAGTATACCTAGTATTACTTAACTAATTTTAATAATAAGTATTTATATATAGTCTACTATACCTAGGAATAGGTATATCTTATATAAGCTAAATCTAGAATAGTTATTAATAAGGAGTAGAAGAAGGCCTAGTACTATATCTATTATAAATTTCTTATCTATCTCTAGGGAGGCGCTCTAGTTATTACTACTAACTAGATAAGTAAGAGAAGAGGATTTATATAAGTATAGCTAATATATCTATAGGTATATACTATATACTAGTCCTATATAAATAGTTTACTTATTATATTATATAGTAATATACTCTAGACTAGCTACCTTAACTTATCTCTAGATAACTTTAATAGTATTATATAACTCCCTAGCTTTTTTAGTAGTACTTATACTTTATATAAGTAGAAGTCCTACTATACCTATTATCTATATACTATAGATAAGCCTTATTATATACACGCTTAGATAGGGGCTCTATAGGATACTATCTAGGAATTAGTATAGAGAAAGAAAAAGGGATAAAGATAAGTTATATAAAATAAAATAGAATAAAAAAATAAGAGCTATTAAAGCTAATTTACTTTAATAGCCTAGAAAGCTTCCTAGTTTAAATAGCTATTAATATTTCTAAACTATACTATCTTCTCTTACTATCTATCTAATACTTTAGTCTCTTCTATTATAACCTTAGATTTCTAGGTTATATAAGTATAGCCTTCCTAGGCTACCTTATACTAGACCTACTAACCTTAGCCTTATTATATCTATATTTTATTAATAATATCTTATATAACCTACTCTTCTTTACCTTTAATAAGAATAGGTACTAGCTATATATTATCTATTTCTTAAGAGGGGAAGGGGTCTATTACTACTAGTTATATAAGGTCTATATAGAAGACCTTATAAATACTATTAGGAATATTAAGTTCTACTATATATAAACTAATAACTTTAGTAACTTAGTATTTTATATTTTTCTAGTTAAGTTTCTTATAAGGATATATTATATAAATATTCTAAAGATTTAGCTAAATATAATTACTAACTTAATAGCTTAGTATAGGGCTCCTTATCTAGTTTACTTATTATTAAGGGGAGTAATATAAAGATAGTAGATATCTTTATTATTCACCTCTAGATAGGTTTATAGTAGAGAACTTAGTAGATTCTTTATTATAAGAGTTCTTCCTTAGAGGACTAACTACTAGCTACCTAAGGACCTTTATATAATAGAGCCTTTAATATTTTAAAGGTTTCTTCCTCTAGTATATTATTAATTAGGCTCCTAATAATAGAAAGAGATTTATAATTAATCTAGTCTAGAAGATTCTAGCCTTAGTAATAAGATAATCTAGGCTAAGGTCTAGAATCTTAAGGAACCTATAGGAATAAGTTAATTTATAATAATAGAAGTTTATAAAATAGCCTAGAGTTTTTAGACTTATTCTTAGGCTTCTAATACTCCCCCTAACTTATTATATAGGGTAATAGCTAGGAACTTAGTTAAGAGAGCCTTATTTACTACCTTAGTTAAGGTATCTATAGGTATCTCTTTAATAGGAATATAGGAGAACTTAATAAGTTTCTCCTTAACTAATTCCCTTAGGAAATAATACCTTATATCTATATTTTTAGACTTTTTAGTAGTATCTTCTATAATATTTATAGTAGGAATATTATCTCCTTTTAGGCTTATAGGAGTAGGTAGTAATTCTTTAAAACCTAACTCCTCTATAAAGCCTTTTATATAGAGAATAACCTTAGCTAGTATACTATAGCCTATATATTCAGCCTCTATAGTAGATATAGAGATATAGGCTAATTTACTAGCTTTTTATACTATAGGCCTACTAGTAGAGTATATAATATAGGTAGCTAAAGGATATCTATTAAGTTTATTCCCTAAATTAGAGTTTAAATAGGACTCTAGATTAAAACTAGTACTAGTATAGGTAATAGTATAATCTTTAGTTCCTTTTAAATAGGATAAGACTCTTTTAGCTACTTTTAGATATTCTACTAGTAGGTAGCTTAAATACTAGCTTAAGGAAGCTAGTATATAAGCTATATTAGGCCTAGTATATACTATAGTATATATAAGGGAACCTATTAAAGATCTATATTCTTTAATAAGGTCCTTACTAGCCTAGTATCCCTAGGGAGGTCTAGGTAACTCCTTATATAAATAAGGGGTCTTAGAAGGGGGTATAGAACTTAGAGAAAAATTCTTTAAGACTTTATTAAGGTACCCTTCTTAAGATAGTAATATAGTCTTCTTAGACCTATCCTAGGTAATAGTAATTCTTAAGTAGTAGGAAATAGGCCCTAGGTCCTTAATAATAAACCTAGATTTAATTAATTCTTTAAAGGAATTAATAATAGATATATCCTTATTAAAGAGTAGGATATTATCTATATATACTAAGACCTATAGAAAATTTAAGTTATTAAAGGTCTTAGTATATAGGTATACCTTAGATAATAATAGTTTATAGCTATTCTCTTCTAGAAACTAGCTAAAGTAGGCTACCTATACTCTAGGTACTTATTTTAACCTATAGAGAGCTTTCTTTAATTTATAGACTTTATTATTAAGCTTAAAGCCTATAGGTTAATATATATAGATATCTTCTTCTATTTTTCTATTTAGGAAAGCTATTTTAATGTCTATATATACTATTTCTAGGTCTAAATAGGTAGATAGGCTTAATAAAAGGTATAAAACTATAGGAGAGATAGTAGGGCTAAAAGTCTCTTTATAGTTTATACTATATTCTTAATTTTAGCCTTATACTACCTATCTAGCCTTATAGTAGGTTATTTCTCCTTTACTATTAATCTTTAGCTTATAGACCTATTTCCCTCTTAATACCTTAGTATTAGTAGGGGGATCTATTAAGACCTAAGTTTAATTTTTAATAAAGGAGTTATATTCTTCCTATATAGCTCTCTCCTAGTCTAGGCTATTAGCTAAGTTAATAGCCTAACTATAAGTAGTAGGTTTACTATTATTATAGAATAAGTAATAAGAGTAGTCTTTCTCTATATTATTTAGTCCTTCTATAATAATATTAGTTTACCTAGAAGGTATTCTAACCTCTTTAAGGGTCTACTTTAGAGGATAAGGTATATCTTTTATAGGGCTATTAGCCTTTATAGTAGTATTAGGCTCTATATTAGTAGCCTAATTTTCTTTAAGTCTTTTACTTCTCCTAGGTTCTTTACTAGTTACTATAGAACTAGGTTTAGAGTTAGAACCTTTATTAGTATTAGAAGAAGGGAAGATAGGCTTAATATAGTCTATTTCTTTTTCTTCTTCTATACTTTTAGTATAAGGAGAAGGAAACTTATCCTCTTTAAAGGTAATATCTTTAGAGTATATAATAGTCTAGTTTTCTATATCCTAGTACCTATAAATATACTCCCCCTTAAAACCTAATAATATACTAGGTCTAGAGTATAGAGAATATTTAGCTAAAATAGTATACTTTTCCTTAGGGATATTTATAAAGACTTTATAGCTAAAAGTCCTTATATATTTAATATTAATAGTAGTAGACCTCCCCTTAGCTATATTTAGCTTTAATAATAGGGATTATCCTTCTAGGGATTTTTTAGGAGTCTAGTTTAGTATATAAGTAGCTGTCTTAATAGCCTCTAGCTAAAAGGAAGGGGGTACTTTAGAATTTAAGAATAGGTAGTAGGTAATAGAGTCTATTAACCTATATATCCTTTCTACTAGTGTTGAGGGGAGTAATATAAAGATAGTAGATATCTTTATTATTCACCTCTAGATGGGTTTATAGTAGAGAACTTAGTAGATTCTTTACTATAAGAGTTCTTCCTTGGAGGACTAACTACTAGCTACCTAAGGACCTTTATATAATAGAGCCTTTAGTATTTTAGAGGTTTCTTCCTCTAGTATATTATTAATTAGGCTCCTAATAATAGAAAGAGATTTATAATTAATCTAGTCTAGAAGATTCTAGCCTTAGTAATAAGACAATCTAGGCTAAGGTCTAGAATCTTAAGGAACCCATAGGAATAAGTTGATTTATAATAGTAGAAGTCTATAAAATAGCCTAGTGTCTTTAGGCTTATTCTTAGGCTTCTAACATAAACTTATAAAGAAGTCTAGGGGAAGCTTACTTATAAAAGAAGTATAAGTAAGTAGAATAAGGGTAAGGACTAGGTCCTAAGCCCTATATACTTAGGCATTTATACCTAAGAATTTTCCCTAGGGGGAGTATACCCTAAAGTACCTAGGATATTTTTCTAGAGCCTTCTAGTAGTATAGAAAAATTTTTATTACTACCTATTCTCTACCTATCTATATCTTTCTTTTAAATTCACCGCATTCTTAGTACCTATATTGATATAAGGTGTAGCTGCGCGGGCTTTATACCTAATTAGGCATAGATATTACCTAGCTTTACTAGTTCCCACTAGGGGCTTAGCACAAGGAATACTAAAACCTTATAACCTCTTAAAATATTATTTACCTACATTAAGATGAATACTTAACTTATTAAGTTAAGTAATATACTATTTCAATAGGAAAATCAAGGTAGAGAAGGATCTAAAATCAGATTCCTTATATCTTTAACCCTAGTAAAGTTATTAGGAAAAATACTAAATTCCTAATAAATCTCTATCTTCTATTAGGTGCATTACTACTATTAGCACCTAATAAGCTCTAAGACTTCTTATACTTATAGTTTATACTTAAAACTATAAGTATATAAGGTTTTATACCTTATACTTCCCTTATAGGTATAAAAGAAATAATCTTTATACCTAATATCTTTACCTTTCTCTAAAAAATAGAGAAAGAGTTTCCTTCAGTCCCCTACCTTAAAGGACCTAAGAATTAGGATTCCTAGGCTAGAACTATAAATAATATAGTTATAGCTAAAGGCCTTAAGCTTTATTTAGAGCTTAAAGAGCCTAAAAAGGGAGATAGGGATTAGGAAGTAAATAATACTAAAGTTAGAGTATATATTAGGACTTCTATAGATCCTAAGCTCTATCCTACTATTTCTATATATAATAGTATACTAGGAATGCTTAAAGCCCTAGAGAAAAGATATAAGACTTAGGGCTTATCTTATAAAGTCTTATACTTTATAAGGCTACTTAGCCTTAAAGATACTAGGGATATTAATACCTAGGTAGCTAATATAATAAATAAGATAACCCTATTATCTTAAACTAAAATAGCCCTAAATAAATAGTAAAAACTAGGTATATTCTTTAGTAATTTACCTAGTAATTACTTATTATAGGGAGCTATAGCCTAACTAGGGCTATATAAAAATACTACTCTAGAAGACCTTATTTAGGGTCTATTAAAGGAATCTAGAAGGTGGGAATTAGAGGAAACTAATACTGCCCTAGTTACTAAATATAGTAAGGGTAGTAACTCTAAAAAGCCTTTCTCCCCTAAAGATACTATAAATAAGGGTAATAAATATTACTCTTATTATAATAAAAAGGGCCATATATTAAAGGACTGCTTTAAAAGAGCTAGGGATTTAAATAGTAAAGAAAATAAAAGTAGTCCTAAAGAAAAGGGTTTTATAGAGGAAGACCTATATATTATAGGTTTTACCTCTTATTTTACTAAGAGTCCAAGCTAAAATAACTAGATACTAGATACTAGGGCTACTACCTATATGTCTAGATATAAGGAATTATTTACTTCTCTAAAAGAAGTAAATATTCCTATTAAACTAGGAAAAGGGGAGATTTATACTAAAGGTATAGGTACTATACCTATTACCTTTAAGTATACTAATAAGAAGGTATACCTAGACCTTTTTAATACTCTTTATATCCTTAACTTATCTATAAACCTTATCTCTATATCTAGGCTTTATACTAAAGGTATATACCTAGATATAAAGAATCTAAGGCTTATAGATAATAAAGAGTAGGTATATACCTATATTATACTATTTAATAACCTATTTATTTTACCTAATACTAAATTAGCTATAAATTCATCTTATATAGCTAATATAAACTTATGGTATAATAGGTTAGGGTATATAAACCTAGAAGCTTTAAGGGCTTTACTACCTATTAAAGGTAGTAAAATAGACTATTCTATTTACCCTTTAGCTAAATCTAAGCATACTATCTCCTAAGTACCTAGTATAGTATCTAAACCTTATGAATTAGTAGGTTTAGATATAGTAGGACCTATAACTCCTAAAGGAATAGGGGGTTATTTATACTATATAGTCTTTATAGACTATTATAGTAGATTTTCTTAAACTTTTCCTTTATTTATTAAAGGAGAAGCCTATAATAAAGTCCTCTACTTTATAAAACTTATAGAGCTATATAGAAAAATCCAGCATTTTAGGCTAGATAATAGCCTAGAATATAGGGGTAAAGAGCTAGAAATACTAGCTAAAAATAAGGGGATACTACTAGAGAAGACTTCCCCTTATAGTCCTAAGTAAAATAGACTAGTAGAGAGGATATATAGGCTAATAGATACTATTACCTACTATCTACTCTTAAATTCTAAAGTACCCCCTTCCTTTTAGCCAGAGGCTATTAAGACAGCCACTTATATATTAAACCAGACTCCTAAAAAATCCCTAGAAGGATAATCCCTATTATTAAAGCTAAATATAGCTAAGGGGAGGTCTACTACTATTAATATTAAATATATAAGGACTTTTAGCTATAAAGTCTTTATAAATATCCCTAAGGAAAAGTATACTATCTTAGCTAAATATTCTCTATACTCTAGACCTAGTATATTATTAGGTTTTAAGGGGGAGTATATTTATAGGTACTAGGATATAGAAAACTAGACTATTATATACTCTAGAGATATTACCTTTAAAGAGGATAAGTTTCCTTCTCCTTATACTAAAAGTATAGAAGAAGAAAAAGAAATAGACTATATTAAGCCTATCTTCCCTTCTTCTAATACTAATAAAGGTTCTAACTCTAAACCTAGTTCTATAGTAACTAGTAAAGAACCTAGGAGAAGTAAAAGACTTAAAGAAAATTAGGCTACTAATATAGAGCCTAATACTACTATAAAGGCTAATAGCCCTATAAAAGATATACCTTATCCTCTAAAGTAGACCCTTAAAGAGGTTAGAATACCTTCTAGGTAAACTAATATTACTATAGAAGGACTAAATAATATAGAGAAAGACTACTCTTATTACTTATTCTATAGTAATAGTAAACCTACTACTTATAGTTAGGCTATTAACTTAGCTAATAGCCTAGACTAGGAGAGAGCTATATAGGAAGAATATAACTCCCTTATTAAAAATTAAACTTAGGTCTTAATAGATCCCCCTACTAATACTAAGGTATTAAGAGGGAAATAGGTCTATAAGCTAAAGACTAATAGTAAAGGAGAAATAACCTACTATAAGGCTAGATAGGTAGTATAAGGCTAAAATTAAGAATATAGTATAAACTATAAAGAGACTTTTAGCCCTACTATCTCTCCTATAGTTTTATACCTTTTATTAAGCCTATCTACCTATTTAGACCTAGAAATAGTATATATAGATATTAAAATAGCTTTCCTAAATAGAAAAATAGAAGAAGATATCTATATATATTAACCTATAGGCTTTAAGCTTAATAATAAAGTCTATAAATTAAAGAAAGCTCTCTATAGGTTAAAATAAGTACCTAGAGTATAGGTAGCCTACTTTAGCTAGTTTCTAGAAGAGAATAGCTATAAACTATTATTATCTAAGGTATACCTATATACTAAGACCTTTAATAACTTAAATTTTCTATAGGTCTTAGTATATATAGATAATATCCTACTCTTTAATAAGGATATATCTATTATTAATTCCTTTAAAGAATTAATTAAATCTAGGTTTATTATTAAGGACCTAGGGCCTATTTCCTACTACTTAAGAATTACTATTACCTAGGATAGGTCTAAGAAGACTATATTATTATCTTAAGAAGGGTACCTTAATAAAGTCTTAAAGAATTTTTCTCTAAGTTCTATACCCCCTTCTAAGACCCCTTATTTATATAAGGAGTTACCTAGACCTCCCTAGAGATACTAGGCTAGTAAGGACCTTATTAAAGAATATAGATCTTTAATAGGTTCCCTTATATATACTATAGTATATACTAGGCCTAATATAGCTTATATACTAGCTTCCTTAAGCTAGTATTTAAGCTACCTACTAGTAGAATATCTAAAAGTAGCTAAAAGAGTCTTATCCTATTTAAAAGGAACTAAAGATTATACTATTATCTATACTAGTACTAGTTTTAATCTAGAGTCCTATTTAGACTCTAATCTAGGGAATAAACTAAATAGATATTCTCTAGCTACCTATATTATATACTCTACTAATAGGCCTATAGTATAAAAAGCTAGTAAATTAGCCTATATCTCTATATTTACTATAGAGGCTAAATATATAGGCTATAGTATACTAGCTAAGGTTATTCTCTATATAAAAGGCTTTATAGAGGAGTTAGGTTTTAAAGAATTACTACCTACTCCTATAAGCCTAAAAGGAGATAATATTCCTACTATAAATATTATAGAAGATACTACTAAAAAGTCTAAAAATATAGATATAAGGTATTATTTCCTAAGGGAATTAGTTAAGGAGAAACTTATTAAGTTCTCCTATATTCCTATTAAAGAGATACCTATAGATACCTTAACTAAGGTAGTAAATAAGGCTCTCTTAACTAAGTTCCTAGCTATTACCCTATATAATAAGTTAGGGGGAGTATTAGAAGCCTAAGAATAAGTCTAAAAACTCTAGGCTATTTTATAAACTTCTATTATTATAAATTAACTTATTCCTATAGGTTCCTTAAGATTCTAGACCTTAGCCTAGATTATCTTATTACTAAGGCTAGAATCTTCTAGACTAGATTAATTATAAATCTCTTTTTATTATTAGGAGCCTAATTAATAATATACTAGAGAAAGAAACCTCTAGAATACTAAAGGCTCTATTATATAAAGGTTCTTAGGTAGCTAGTAGTTAGTCCTCTAAGGAAGAACTCTTATAGTAAAGAATCTACTAAGTTCTCTACTATAAACCTATCTAGAGGTGAATAATAAAGATATCTACTATCTTTATATTACTCCCCTCAATAACTTCTAAGTAGACTTAATACCTATTCTACTCCTACCTTATTAGTATATCCTCTTTACTTAGCTTTATCTCCTATACTTATATACCCTAGTACTTAGTAAATAGTTACTTAGAACTAGTCTACTAATTAGGTAACCTATTAGCTTATAATACTTATTATCTAGATAAAAATAGGTAATATTAGCCTACTTTACCCCCTTACTTAAATAGGAGTAGTTTAGAATAGTAAGTACCCCTATAATTAGGGCCTTTAAGACCTTAAGCATATCCTATTTAGCTACCTATATACTAAGAATCTCTATAATACCTTAAGCCTCCTCTAGAGCCTTAAATATATCCTTACCTTCTAGGATACTATAAAGATAGTAGCTAAACTCCTTCTTAATACTAGAGTCCTACTATAATTCTAGTTTATTAATATTATAACTCTTTTTCCTTCTTCTTCCTATAAAAGTTCTTCTATTATAGTAGTAACTTAGATATAAGTATTACTAATATTTATACTATTATCCTATCTAGCTAGCTCTACCTAGCCCTAATCCTCTTTTAATACTAGTTACTATTTATTTAGAAAGCTAGGAACCTAGTACTTCTCTATAAAGTAAGGATTATAAAGTAGCCCCTCTATAAGTAGGATACCTAATAAGATTTAGTTATATAGTAAGGGTTTTTAGTAGTATATATATCTAGTTTATAGCAGGCATTATCGCACGCTGAGACGACCAATGAAAATCATCATCATCATTATTATCACCATACTAGACGAACTTCCATGCAACACAGCTGGCCCCGGGAAGGCCTATGGATTGCCACAATTTTTAGCTGATCATGCGAACGAGACAACAAGCTTTGGTATTCCGCCGCAGTCCTTTTCTTTGCGTTGAACAACAGCATCATGCTGATATCGTCTTGGAGCAACTCGGTCTTCTGCCGCCTCGCCATACTTGAATCGTGCCATTCTGGAAGGACGTTTTCGGCAATGATCACGGATGCTCCCGGTCCGCTCGCCTCCAAAGCTGGTACAATGGCTCTGAGGATCCTCACGCAGTCGTCGTCTCCATTGTTGTGCAAGCAGTGCTTGAGGAAGTAGGCGCCCGTTGTCACGGGTTCTTGGGGCGTGAAGTAATCGTGGACCTCGAAGCGTAATCTGTTGGACAAGTTGCGGCGGGCAACCTCTTCGACTTTGTCCTCATTGACGAAAACGTCCTGAACGACGAAACTCAAATGCGAAAAGTGCTGCTCGGTCGGTCAGCGAAAGGGATAGCTCTCAAGGTGTCGTTGGCCTTACGTCTGCCAGGCACATTGCAACCTGGCCTTCGCCTCCGCCAATGTCAACAACCGTGCCCTTGACCTCGTTCCAAGGATATGCTTCGGTGATCTCATTCAAGAGCAGTGGCTCGTGGAGCCCGTGCTGAAACCGTGCCAGCTTCTCTGGGTGATTGTTCCAGTATGCATAGCATGGCTCGCCGAATCGCACTTCAAAGGCACTCGGCTTGTGTCCATCAGAATCCACTGGTGCAAGAAGCGCATCGGGCAGACTTGTCGATACCCAAACACTTCCAGGCTTGTTCGGGTGAAGGATGCAAAGTGCGGATGCTCTCTCACGAAAGCAGAGAAGTGCGTATGGGCGAAGACGTGTGGTTCCTTTTCTTAAAAACAGTCCCGGAGAGACAGCAATCTCAGGACTCGTGTCAGCGCGTCCTCATCGACACCTGCGGCTGCTGCGAGGTCTTGAGAAGAAATGGGCACGTCGAGTGGTATGCGCTGGAACAGTTCGAGCTCGCTGGCAGACCGGAATGCCGCGGTGTCGGCGCAGGTGCCTCGAACCTGTGCCCAGTACTCCAGCGGGGCACTCAGGAGCAGGCTCACTCTGTTAGCGGTCTCGATGAACACATTTCTGGTGCTGTCCAAACCGCGATCGTCGACCAACGAAGTATTTTCTGGGCACGCTTCTATCTGCGCCTCGAGTTTTGCCGTCAATTCCCGCAAGTCTCTAAGAGCTGCGACAGCAGACGTCTTAGAGGCCATGGTTGCAGATCGGATGGAGGAGCGACGATTCTGAGTTGAAAGCGAGTTAAATGCGCCGTACCGCTATTTCAAGTCAGTTCAATGATTTATTTGTTGCTCGCTTTCCGTCCCGAGCAGTCAAAAGTCAAACCCTGGCCACGATACGCCTGAGTCGTATTACAAACAGCTCGGGTGCCGAAACGCGTGTCGCAATGTCATTCAAATATTTTGCCCAGAGAAGTCTCTCAGTAGCCGACCATCCTGGCGTCGTTGGAAGGTGTCCACCATGTCCATGAACGTCTTCGGTTTCGGATTCTCCCCTTCCATCGCGTTGCTTATCGTCGTTTCTGGCGTCATCCTGTTGAAGTCATGGAACTACATTCTCACGCTTTTCAAGCCTGCGCTGATATTGGCGCCTGGAGTGCCGGTAATGGGCAAGCCAGACGATACCAGCTTTGAGGATGCAGTCCGTGAGGGCGATAGACTGGCAAGTGGGCCCTCTGTGGGACGGGCTGCAACAATGCGCTAACTGCAAAACGCAGTATCCGGATTGTGTCTACCAGATCGCCTTGCCGTCCATGCCACATGTCTTTTACCCGCCCAAGGCGATGAGGGAGCTATTTACATCGAAATCCGCAACTTTCCCGGCGCACACATCCGACATTCTCCTCGGGAAATACACGTATCAGGGCGAAGAAAATATGGAGCTGAAGGCGGGCATCCGGGCCATGTCAAACAATCTTGACGTCGTCATCAAGTCATTCGAGGCCGACGTCGCCTACGCTTTCGAAACGGTGTTCGGGAGCTGTGATGAATGGACCACCGTAGACCAGATTTGGCCAGCGACTTTTCGCATCGCGTCGATCATGAGTTCGCGCCCGTTCCTGGGCCGAGAACTGAGCCGCGATCCCGAGTGGTTTACCGCAATGACTGAGTACGTACGTACTCTGAGCGACGCAGTTGGCAGTCTGAGACCGGTGCCCCCAATCATTCGCTGGTTCTTCGAGTCGCGCCTCCCCTGGATCCGCGCCTTGACCAAAGCACGAGACCACATGGAGGACTTGATGATGCCCGTCATATAGAGCCATCTCGATCGCTATTTTGCCACAGGCAAAGACTTCAAATCCAGGCGTACAGCTGCAATTCACTCTGACGGTGGCGAGCTGCTTGACTGGATGATTCCGGAATACTCGAACCCCATCCCCAAGAAGCTGGCCCGTGACGAGGTCACAATTATCCTCGAATCAGTTATGAACATTTCGGGAGGGATCGGCCATTTATTATTCAACATTGCCAAGTATTCGGAGTATCAGGAACCGCTGCGGGAGGAGTATGAAGAGGTGATGCACGAGTTTGGCGGCTTGAACAAGGCTGCGGTGTTCAAGATGAAGAAGATGGACAGTTTCATGAAGGAGACGCAACGCTTGAACCCGCCATCTATGAGTACGTTGCACAACACTCGTTCTCAGCGCATAGCTAACGCACTCGCTCCAACACAGTGGCCATCATGCGAAAAGTGGTCGACCCGAACGGCATGAAGCTCTCGGTGGGCCCGCGCATCCCTTGCGGCACACTGTGTGCCGTCAGCGCCGATCGTGCCAACATGTCGCCCGAGTTCTTCTCGGAACCGACCAAGTTCGACGGCTACCGCTTCTACCGCATGCGGCAGGCTCCGGGCGAAGAGTTCTGGCACCAGCTCACTTCGACCAGCGATTCGGAGATCAACTTCTCGCTGGGCGGGCGCGCCTGTCCCGGTCGCATCTTTTTATCGGCCTTGGAAAAGACATTCCTGGCGCATTTGTTGACGCACTACGATGTTCGGGTCAAGCCAGGTCATGAAAATGAGGAGAGCAGGTATATTGATGGTATACGAGTTGTCATCAACCCCAAGGCCATTATCCAGCTTCGCAGGAAGAAGAACGCTTAGATGCGTGGCATAATTTTTCTTGTACAATACTCGTTAGCGCTTTGTTTTACCGATGCTTGATGTAGAATTCCTTTACTCCACTTTGCCTACGCGTCTGAATTTCACGCAAATGTCGCAATGGATTTTAACAGTATGCAATTGCTCTCACACAAACTGGGTTGAACTGTATACAGGAACTCTGGGAGCTGTGACCTTAGATTGTGTTCCAATGTCCATTTCAGTTCCGTTCCGCGCGAAAGGCGTATTACGATGGCCAAAATGAATGATTGCGGCGAGGTATTTGCGGCGAGGTATTTATGTACTTGTAGAAGACACCACCACAAATGGATAGCATGTTCCATTTTCGAGTTCTTCTCTCGCATATATCAGACCATGCGCGAGACGACAACGAAAGACATGTAAAGATCGATTCGGTAAAGACAATGCAATGAAAATGTAACAGATAAACGAAGGTGCAGGCGCAGAAATTTGGAACGCCCGGTAAACTCCTCACGTGCAGCAAACAAAAGTTTCGCCTCCCCATTACTCCTTCTTGCCTTCAGACTTGGAAGAGGCAGTTTTGGTCTGCTTCTCCCACATAGATCTGTATCTGCCCCCAAGCGCAAGCAGTTCCTCGTGTGTGCCCCTCTCCACAATACTTCCTGAGTGCATGACAATGATCTGGTTCGATTCGGTAATAGTTGAAAGCCGATGGCTGCGGTAAGTCAGTCACATTATTCGCATGATCTTAGGGAGCATGAGCACTTACGCAATGGCAATCGTAGTCTTTCCACTGCATGCCGTTTTCAGTGCGTCCTGGATCAGGCGCTCGGTCTGCGAGTCCAACGAAGCAGTTGCTTCGTCCAGAAGCATGATCTGCGGGCGCTTGAGCACGGCGCGCGCGATTGCAATCTGTGATGTTGTCAGATGGTTGCAGACGGATCTTGAAGGCACAAGTTCCACCTACCCTTTGCTTCTCACCACCGGAAAGCCTCAAACCTCGCTCACCGACGCCGGTGTTGTATCCGTCCGGGAAGCTGAGAATCTTGTCGTGGATGCTTGCGACCTTGCAAGCCTCCTGCACCTCCTCAAACGTAGCGTCAGGCTTTGAGTACATGAGATTGTACAGAATGGACTCGTTGAACAAGATCGTGTCCTGGGGTACGACACCAAAGTGCGTGCGCAGCGTCTCCATTGTGGCATCGTGGATGTCGACACCGTCAACGGTAATGCTGCCGCCGTCAATCTCGTAGAAGCGGAACAGCAGCTTCAAAATCGTCGACTTGCCGCTGCCGCTCTCGCCCACAATCGCTGTCGTTGTGCCCGGCGCAATCTCGAATGACACGTCCGCCAGAGCCGGCTTGCGCTTGTCGTAGGCGAAGTTGACGTGGTTGAAGGCAATCTTGCCCTCGCACGTAGGCATTGGCTTCGCTCGGGGACTGTCTTTGACCGTTGGCGTGATTTTGTACTATCGAATGATCGCATTGTCAGCAATGTTTCTGTACTATGGACGCTCGTGACTTACGAGAGCCAGCATGCGCTCGGCATCAACCATATTGTTCTGGACCTGAGTGTAGAAGCTTCCAAAAAAATTAAGGGGCGCTGAGAGCTGGGCAAGATACGTCAGTACGATGACAAACATGGACACCTTGTGCAGCCCGTCAGAAATCTGGTATGCTGCGAGCAAGCAGACCAACAAGACGCTAAGCACGAAGATGAAGTTTTGCACTCCGTTCAGCATGTTGAGGGAGAAGAGCACGGAGTATTCGGCCGCTTGGAAGCGCTTTACCAGGTGTTGGAACCGGGAAAGTTCGACGGGCAAAGCGCTGTTGTGGTGAACGGTTTCGTACGACATGATGGCATCAGTCCTGTATCGGGGGTTAGTAAGATAGTGTTCAAGGACTTCCGTGTACCTACTTTGCAGCTTCCATTTCGCGGTCCCTGTTTGCCGCTTCTCGCCGCGCCCGCCCTCGGTATTTGGCCATGTAGATGGTGATGAAGAGGTAGAACCACATGACGGAGACGACAATGATGGCGTAAAAAGCGTCGAGTTCGAAGACGAAATAGAGGGCCGCAATGAAAAGGTCAAACACCATCGGGAAGAGCTGGAAGATGAGACCGTCAAGAAAGGTGTTGATGGCGCTGCCCTTGCTCAGCGCACTAATCACCTCGCCGATGCGCTTGCTCAAATGAAAATCGAGTGAAAGCTTCATGACATGCTCGAAGGCGGCAGTCGTGAGACGGCGGTAAGCTGACTGACTGATGGGAATCCAGAGAATTGCCCTCAGAGAGCCAATGACGCCCTGTTGGCCCTGAAGACCACGGTAGATGACGTAGATCAAGATTTCCTTGAGTGGTAGTTTACCTTTGCCGAGATGGTCGACTACGACACCGAGTTGATGCGGCACCAGGATGTTGACAATACGTTGGGCGGCCAGGAGGCCAAAACAGAAGACTGCGCGGGCTTGTAGCAGACGTGAGTCAGATGGCCTGTCTGCATCAGATGACTGGCGTCAATTTCCATGTTCGACGGTGAAAAGCTCACCAAAGGTACGGAAGAAGATCGCGGAACCCAGCCAGGTAGTCGAACGCAGATACTGTCTGCGCGTCCTTAGATCGAGGGTCTGCCGCCGCCGCCGCAACCGAAGAGCCATAGTGCGTCACGTTCTGCTCCTCGCTCAGTAGAGACTCGCGCTCTTCATCCGAAGTTGTGTCGTCGATTCTGCGCCGGCTGAGTAGGAAGAGCGCTGACATTAAGCTGAGCACGACGACGCGAGCGGCCGAGAGCGCTTCGCACGTCACAACTAACGCACTCTGTCCTCCTTGGTCCGTCGAAATTCTGGTCAGACACATGATCAGGATGGCGGCTTCGTACGCGGCACTCAGCAGCCATGTTTGAAGATTGGACCTCGCCGTCGTGTACGGGACATCTGGATCGGGGAGAAGTGTGCTGCAAAAAATGAGGAGCATGGAAAGCATCGAGCCCTTGAATGCAAAAGGTCAGTCAAGCTCCCTTTGACGCAGCTTTGTGAGCGCCTACAAGATATGCCTCTCCGACAAACAATGATCCACTTGCACCCTTGAGCGTTCCATATCCGGCAATGTATGTGTTGACTGCCTAGGTAGTCGTCAGCAGTTTGCCACCATTCCAACTTAACGCGATCTACTTACCAAAAGAATGACTAGAATAATGTGAAGCAAGAATGTAGTCTTGTCCGCCCTCGCTATGCGCCGAGTGTCGACTTTCCCCGCGGGCTCTTTGGGCTTGTGTAAGACTTCATAGCCATTAGCCACGAGGGCGACCAAGCAAAAGGCGACTGGGTAGGTCCAAAGAACTATCGTAAGCCCCAGAGAAGTCATGGGAGCTCGCGTAATGAGTGACAGAGTTAAAATGGGAGAGTTCAAAACAAAAAATGTTCGAGAAGAAACCGGCCACAGGAGGCGACATACAAATCCTCTTGTCAGCAATGAATCATGACCAGAAAGAGAGAATAGGTGCCCCGTAGTTGCTTGTAGTATTAGGGTGTGATCGCTCCGCACACAATCCCGCTCCCAATCTGAGTGGTCGGCTTTCGACAAGTCCCGTCGGGCGCCGATTCGCGAGTCGGCTGCAATGCTCGTGCACCTTTCGGTTTCCAGATTCGGCGAACCTGTACTGGCAATGCATCACTTGCTTTGAATTGCTCAGTCAATTTTGATACATCGAAATAGTCAATTGCGGGAATGATGATGAACACAACCAGATGGAACTGACCTTGTATCCTCTTACCCTCGAGCTGCATTTTTCTCCTGTTTTACTCATTTCTCCTCAGTACGTGTACCTCAGTGGACCACGCGCTATAGTATATTAGTATCTTGCATCGACCTGGAAAATGATTTGAGGATTACGTCTACCCAGAATCAATGCCAATGAACTTAAAAGATCTGTCCCAATCACAAAATCTCGCTTCGGCGCATCTCAGGTCAGACAGGATCCAACATCAAGAGCAAAAATCAACTCCTATCCGCCTACGCCGAAAGAAGACATCAACACAACCATCCAGTTATTTTATCTGCTGCCATTAAAATTGATTATCAGACATACGACCGCAGCCTTAGTTGCCTATGGTCGGAGCGAAATCCAAAATCTTCTTGACCGCAGAGCGACTCAGCATACGATCTGACCACTCCTTGATCTTCGGCCAGTCCTCAATCTTGACTTGCATGAACTCAAACATGTATGGCATTGCGAAAGGTAGATATGCCAGGTCCGCAACAGTTGGACGATCTTTCAATGCGATGTACGTCTGGTCCGGTTGGGAAAGACGCTTTTCCAAAATGTCCCATTGCTTCAGGACATTTGCGTAGAACCTGTGTTCCCCTGTCAGACTTCTGTGAGATGGCGAACGGAGGATGTGTCTTACTTCTCAATTGCCTTTGGCAACTTCTCGTCATGAACGGCATAAAAGTACAACCAGTACTTGGAGGTAGCCCTAATCAGAAGATTTAGCTGTCGATGAATCCACATGGCGAAGAGCAGGCGAAAATGTCATACCCGAGTCCTGCGGTCTGATAAGCGGTCCAAGAATAGATGTCACCCTTCTCCTTTTGCGTTCTTCCATGCCAAAGACCCTCCTTGTCGTAGCTATCCGCGAGGTACTGAAGACAAGCGGTGCTTTCAAACACGTAAATGTCCTGGTCTGTCTCCGAGTCCTTGTCGCGGATTGTTGGCACGTAACGTTCTGGGTGGATCGGCTGGTACCACTCGTCTTTGGTCACGACGACGGAAATCTCATAGTCCAGGTTCAGCTCCTCCGCCAGCATCAACACTTTCATGTAGTTGATGTATGAAGTCTTCGTGGCTACAGAACATGATTAGACCAGCAATACAGACGCAATACAGAGGTGCTTGGACCTTTTACGACGTAGAGGATCGGCTTCCCGCTGTACGGGATGTCCCCGTACTTAACGGCGGGGAACTCCGGTGCTGTTGATCCCATTGCGGCTGTGGCGGACTTTTGGTACGAAAATAGGATATGGCACCACTTGTCCTTATAGTCACCAGTAAGAAGAGCGTTCTCGGGGCCCGGTGACTACTGATCAGAAGCAGCAGAAGGTCGAATCAGATTGAGGACGGACTCGGGTTCCGATCGGGACGTGCGGAGCAATGGACTTGTTGACAGAACAGATACGGAGACCAAATTTAATCCCACTCCACGCCGACAACTCCGCTGGTGATGCTTTTTGGTTATACCAAAGATGTTGTTTCTTGAGACTTTCGGATCTGAGCCATTGACGGTGGCGCGGTTGGTGTGGGGACTGAGCATCACCACCCTGATCACAGCCATCCTCTTCAGAGCACGTTCGTTCTGCCAAAGCGCAACCACCGACTTGCTCTCGGGATTTTTCAACGTAAACTCCTATGCAACACTTCAAATCAACAAGTACTGATCGCAGCAGTGGTACTTGCATTGGGCTTACCCCATCAACAGCGAGGATGGCACAAAGAATTTGCCATCGCTCCCATACCGCTGGCCGAACGGCAATGGCGACGTGGCCAAGTTCCTCGAAGGCCGTCAAAATGCCGAAGAGTGGATGGAGAAGCTTGGCTCCATATACAGAATCTGGTGTGGTTCTTCTTCTGAAGTGTGAGTCGACGGTCCTTAGATCTCTCAATCTTGTTGCTAAAACTCGCCAGTGTCATCTCTGACCCGCAACACTTGAAGGAAGTGTTCAAGGATTCGGACCAGCACTACAAAGCCGTCAACAACGACTCAGGATACCTGATGAGCCAGATTCTGGGCCAGTGTGTCGGCTTGCTCAGTGGCAAATCGTGGCAAAGCCTGCGGTCCCAGATGGAGGTGCCTTTCACCCACTCGGCAATTTCAAATGACGCGCCCATCATCCGCGAGCAGACGCGACGGTACATGGAGAAGCTAAGTTCGAGCGGAGACTTCCAAAACGGCGTATTCGACCCTGCCGAAGACGTCAAGTTCTATCCGTTCCTCGTCGTGGCCACTTTGCTGTACGGCGAGCTTGACGCCGACGATGTCAAGTGGCTCAGGAGAATATCCCCCCTACGCCAAAAACTCTTCACCTTTGTGATCAAGGGCGGCATGGCGCGTTTCTCGCTGTCTAGGTATCTCCCAACAACTGCGAACAGTCTGCTCGACAACTTCCAACGCGAGTGGCTAGCCTTCAATGAGAACATCTACAAGAAGGCGAAGGCCAGGGGAGCCAAAACGGCCATGACCAAACTGTGGGAAGATAGCAAGAGTGGAAACCTTGATCAAACACAGGTGATACTTTGCGAAGTAGCCCATGAATAAAATCGCTGATCTGGCACAGCTCCTGCAAACTTTAGACGAGTCGCTTTTTGCCAACCTCGACGTCACGACGGGCGCGATTTCGTGGAACTTCATTTACCTTGCCTCCTATCCCGAATACCAGACCAAACTCCTCGAGGAGATTGAGAAGGAAAGCGGCGCCGATGATGCATCGTGGGACGTGTACATCTCTCGGAACGACACGTTGCTTGCTGCCTGCATCAGCGAAGCTTCTCGCCTGCGGCCTGTTGCGCGTAAGTTTGTCCCGGCTTCGTATTCGTGGACGCTTTACTCACGACCTTGAAGCATTTTCCATTCCCCAAGCTCCTCCAACAGATCGCAAAGTCGGCGATTGGATCATCCCCGGACGCGTAAGTTCCCTTTGATCCGTCTGGTATTTTCCTCCTTCACCATTCACTAATCGCCAAAAGACCATGATCATTGTCGATACATACGGGCTCAACATCCGCAATCCTTTCTGGGGAGCTGAGAGCACCAAGTACAAGCCCGAGAGGTTCTTGGGACTCAAAGCATCGCAGGTACTTCTTCCACCCCGACCTAATCCCATTCTGGAGTCGAGCTCTGACCCGAACAGGTGCGATACAACATGTGGCGCTACGGCTTTGGCCCGCGTCAGTGCATGGGAAAATACATCGCAGACCGCATGGTTCGAAGCATTGTAGCCGCCTTGATTAAGGACTATCAGATCGGACTGAGACCGGAGGACGCCAACAGCGATTACTCGGTGAATCCTGACGAGTGGATCACTCATCCCGACATGAGACTTGTGTGCCACAAGCGATGAACTGGCTCGATCTTGTTGGGGACGCTGTAGTGTACATATGCGCTGAAATCCAGGTTGATGCTCATAGACGGAGATCCATTTGTGACATTCCGAATTTTTACTCCTTACAGTGACATGATTTGTCGAGAGCGGGTGTGGCTCAATCCACATACTGCGGAAACAGCCTGTCGACAAGCGGGCCCCACAAAGTCCAAGGAAACGGCGACACCTCCCCCATTCTCAACTTCAGCAACACATCTGCGGCCATTGGCAACGAGAACCAGAACGAGCAAGTGACCCAAATGTATCCCACGATGTTCGTCAAGGCGCCAGATGAACCGACGCCGAAGTTTTTGCGCCACAGGAACAAGACAAAATCCTCGAGCGTGATAGCGGCCGCTTGCCACAGGAAGTAGCACATCAGGCCGACCCAGCGGTCCCGTTCAGGGACGTTGGCTGGACACGGCATGAGCGTCAAGGACGCCGCGTGCATGAAGCCAGAAATGGCAAACGACAGCCACAGTTGAGTGTACGATGACGTGTTGGTGCCCCTTCGGATCCCGAATAGGTCCAATAGGCGCCCGGTAAGGCCTGTCAGTGGCTTTGGGCTGTCAGTGGATCGAACAAGCAGGAGAGAAATGGTAGGGCTAACCTTTCGAATCATCTGGTGCCAGAACTTCCCCCAAAACGAGCGAACTGTCGTCGCTTCAGCCAAACGGCCAAATAGAGGCGACCAATCCTGCAAGGAAATGTCAGCACGACTGGGGTTTGATATGGGGGTAGAGAGACTAACCTCGGGCTTCGACACGCCGATTGCCACAAAAACGATTGATACGAGCGTGTATTGCATGTTGATGAAAAAGTATGGCCCAGAGCCAAAAAGTGAGGGCTTTGAGGAAGCTCATGCGCCAGTCTGAGTCGCGAAGGTCAAGTTGCATGCTGTCGACAGGTCCGCGCTGCCCAGGCGGCGGTGCAAAGAAGAGCCTGCTTCCCAGCTGAGCCACCAGGTCGCCCATGATCACAAAGTACGCCAGCTCTATGGATTGCCAGAGGAGGAATCGAATGACGCCGCCGCGCTGTGTCGAGGTGAACCGAGGCTTTTGCACATTCTTGACCTGAAAGTTGTACCGGATCCCGCGCAAGTTGAGGATCAAGGCGATGGCCCATTTCAGTTTCTGGAACCCAAAGGGGGTGTAACTCAGCGCCACTCCGGGCTCTTTATCAATGGGCCACAAGGCAGCCTCTGGGGTTGGTCGGTTGTTCAAGAATTTCTCAATCGTCGCCAGCCAGTGTGGCCAGGCCAGTGCTGCAAAGTTGGCCGCGCCGGGATCGTGGGTCCACGGACTCAATCCGGCCCAGATCGCCACTATCGAGAGAGACCCGATTGCGATCCATCGACGTCCTGGGAATGGTGGCGATGCGAGGAAGAAGAGTTGGAGGAAAACCAGGAGCAGGTGGGGCGTCGAAGATCCAAGATTTGGGTTGCGTCACCAGCTTCCTTCATGAGGACCAAGCGCAAAGGGGACAGAAAAGATCAGAGGCAATGGGCCTTGCGGATAGCTTGTTGAGTTGCAGCAGTCCTTAAGAATACTCCACATCACGTGAAGACGACGTGATCCCTAACGTCGGAGTCCGACCACTCCGCGTGTTTATTTGAATTCGATTGGCGCCTTGAAGCTTCATGCCGCAGTCGCAAATGGATATGGCTTTGAATACTTCAAATTTGGCCACAACTCCGGTCGAGTTGCCGCCGTCGGAGGCGCACAATCTTTCAGGGCTCCTGCCACTGGTCATTCCAGCCATCATCGCTATCTTTCTTTGGGCTCGCAGAAATCCGTACGGTGAGCCAAGGATTGGCAAGTCAAGATGGTGGTCCCTCGTCCCTGGCCAAGTCCCTATGCGGTTCGAAATGGACAAGTGGGCTGAACGTGGATACCGAAAGGTGAGTAGTTCACTCAAATACTCACGCAAAGCTGAGTCTGGGACTAGTTCCACAAGGCGTTGAACAAACCCTTTGTGACAAAGGTTTTCGGCAGAGACTACCTTTTGATGCCACCCGAGTATCTTGATGATGTGAGAAAAGCAGACGAGCAGAATCTCAGCTTTGCCCACTGCTTCAGCGAGGCCTTCAACGTCCCCGTCTCGGCCGGAGATGTCTACTCATCCAACCTGATGCCTGATGCCGTCAAGAGATACCTGAACCCGCAGTTGCGTGAGTACTGAGTTCCCCCATGCAACCATGCAACTGACACGGGAACAGCTTCGCTGGTGGAAACGATGAATGCTGAGTGCGATTACATACTGTCGACTGAGCTGGGAACCGCAAACGAATGGACAACAGTCCAAGCATTCCCCACTTTTACGGGTGTGGCGCATCGCATTACCTGCGCCATCTTGCTGGGAAAGGAGCTGGCACGCAACCAGGATTTTGTCGAGACATCACAGAGCTTCAACCGCTCTCTGTTCATTAGCGCAATCCTCATCAACGGCGTAGCGTTGGGCCCGTTGAGGAACGTTGTTGCGTGGTTCGCTACCTTCAAGCACCGGAGCGATCTGGCACGCTGCACCAAGCACCTGGTGCCCAAAATCGAGAAGACGCGTGAACAGATGGATGAGTATGATGACGCAGTCAAGTGGATGATTGAGCTCGCCAAAGATGACCCGGTCGAGTCCAAGCCGCAGCGCATGGCGTACCAATTGATGCATCTCATGTTTGCCGGCAGCAGTGCTCCCGGCGGGCTGGCGGTGCAGATGGTGTACCAAGTCCTGACGAGTCCAGAGTACCTTGAGCCGTTGCGGCGAGAAATCGCGAGTATGCTCCAAGAAACGGGTGGATTCACAGCCAGCTTCCTGGCAAGAACTCCGCTGCTGGAGAGTTTCGTCCGCGAGACCATGCGGTTGTATCCTACCAGAGTTGGTGGGTAACCAAGAAAGAGGCATGCGAGTTGTTCATGCTGACCAAGACCAACAGTGTCCATCACACGAGCCGTCATGAAAGAACCCTTCCGGTTCCACGACGGCTACACGCTCCCCGCAGGCTCGCGCTTCGCCTTCCCGATTCACGCCATCCACCGCGATCCGGACAACTATGAGCAGCCATTGACTTTCCGGGGCTTCAGGTTCGCCAATCAGGTCCCGGGGAAGCCAGAAATCAACGCCTCTACGGTGGACAAGTCGTTCCTTACGTAAGAAAGCGCTCAGTTGGTGTCTTGAACGTGAGTCGCTGACGGATTGCAGATTTGGTTATGGCCGACACGCCTGTCCGGGCCGGTTCTATGCAGTGAGGCTTGCCAAGCTCATTTTCGCAAAGCTTCTGCACGAGTACGACATGGAGTGGGCCGAAAAAACGACACGTCGACCGTCCAACATGTGTATAGAAGTTCAGAACGGGCCTAATATGGATGCCAAGGTGCGGATGAGGCGGAGGAGTTAGTACCTAGCATAGTGCCAAAGACCAACTACTTTCGCATTGCACCTTGATGGATATTGTCGTGAATTTGTATCCGGCGACCGAGCACGCATCGGCGGCCGAGAGCACACATGTTGTGAAAGCCAAAAGAGGACAGATCCCAACGTCGTCTGAAAGGGCAGCAAACGCAGTGAGCGATAATGGAGAAGAAAGGAGAGCAGTACCAAGACTTGGCGCCACAAGTACCGGAGAACAAGAGATATGCTCGGGCGAAAACAGGGCTCGTGGCACTGGCGGCGCTGCTGCTCACTGGATGGGCTGCTACGGGCGCACTTTCGTCTTGGTCGCGGCTCTGTCCAAATCACCACGACCCAGTACACGAAGTTCTCAGCGCGGTCCCGTTGATTGGTACGTTGACACCGTCCGAGATAAGGATGTTGGCGCTGATGATTGGCAGATGGGCACAACGACTTTCCCATCTACATTCGCGCCTTTTACTACAACCACATTTACGGCAAAAACTTCAGCGAAACGGAGGAGCTGGTGGGGCAGGTTGACTTTCCACGGTTGAAGCAGAGCGGCCTGCGCGGTCAGTTTTGGAGCGCGTACGTCGAGTGGTGAGTTCTTCTCCGTCAACCCAATCCTACAATCCTCAGGTAGTTGATGCCCATGTGCAAGTCCGCATGACGATGGTCCTGTCGAAGATCAGGAGACGTACTACGAGCCGATGCACCAGACACTCCAGCAGATTGACCTGATCTACCGGCTCATCGACGCCTACCCTTGGCGTCTGCAGCATGCGGATTCGGCGGCCGAAGTTTGGGCGCAGTTTGCGGACCAGAGCGGGCCTCAAGGAACCATCTCCAGCCTCATCGGCGTCGAAGGTCTTCATCAGGTCGCAAACAGCGCGTCGGCGCTGCGGATGTACCGTGGCTTGGGCGTGCGCTACGTGACGTTGACGCACAGCTGCCACAACCGCTTCGCCGACAGCTGCAGTCCCGCGGAACCGCTCCACGGCGGGCTTTCGGCCGCAGGCCGGGACGTAGTGCGCGAGATGAACCGGCTGGGCCTCATGGTTGATCTTTCCCACACATCAGCGGCGACACAGCGCGATGCCCTAAGCCTGTCTCGCGCCCCCGTTGCCTACACTCACTCGGCGGCCCGCGCGCTGTGCGATCACCCGCGCAATGTCGGCGACGAAGAGCTGTTTGCGCTGAAGGCCAACGGTGGCATCATCATGGTCAACTTTTTCCCTGGATTCGTGGCCTGCGCTCCGCGCGCCGAGCTCAAGGACGTCGCGGACCACATTGTGTACTTGGGCAACTTGATCGGTTTCCGTCACGTCGGTATTGGGGCTGATTTCGACGGCATGGGCTTCGACCCTGCGCCTGAAGGTCTTGAGGACGTCGGGACGTACCCCGCGTTGATTGCCGAGTTGCTTCGACGTGGAGTGTCGGTCGAGGATGTGCGAGGCGTGGCGGGTGCGAATGTGCTCCGTGTGCTGGCCGAGGTGGAGCGTGTGGGGGAGGAGATGGGGGAGTCCCGGGCCGAGCCGCTCGAGGACAGGGTCAAATCCATTTTCTGAATACACACTTACCCATTAAATACTCTCTCTCTGACAAATACATGTTTTGATCTCTGTTGCCGTCCAGGTGGCCTCCGACGTTTCCCCCCCGGCTACCTCACGACATGGATCCGATCCTTCTCAACCACGCCTACAGCCCACCGCAAATACCACCGCCGATGCAGTCGCCAGTCCCGCCGCAACGTACAACACGCTCCCACCCGGATGGGCGCTCTGCCAAGCTCCCAGCAGCGGCGCTGACGCCAGACTACCTACGCCCTCTGAAATCGACAGCGCCGCCACGGCCAACGAGTCGCCTGGCCGCCGGTGCACCAGATGGGCCTTGACAAACGAAGGGGTGGCGAGACCCAGCGCTGCGGCCGCGATGAGAGGGAAAAGCGCCCATGCGACCGGTGCGGCGGCCAGCGCACACATGGCGGCAATCAGCACGGCGAGCGAGACCAGTGCTGCTGGGGCATCGCGCGCGGGCCGAGCGAACCACGCGGCCACGACCAAGTAGAGGGCCGACGAGCCCGCGGCAACCGAGAGAATGAGCCCGTTTTGTCCTGGTGAGAAGCCGAAGCGCAGCGTTGCGTGCACCATCAGAGCGGGAAACATGTACGAAACGGCTGCATTGTAGAGCAGCATGGCGCCACCATGTGCGGCGATGACGCGGTCCGAAGCCAGATACAGCGCTGGCCGAGCCAGTGCCATGATGGCGCTCATCATATTGCTCGGCCTCTCGCTTTCGCTTTCTTGGTCCTGGCCGTCGCTTTCTCCCTCTCCTTCTCCTTGTTTGTCTGGGCCACTTTGCCCCAATCGCCCCACGACCGCTAGGTATACGGCCGTTAGCGCGAAGACGGCGAGGGCGGCGGCGAAGGAGACACGAAAGTCGGACAGCAGGGCGGCGAGGGCAGGGCTGAGGGCCATTCCGGCCATGTACAGGGCGAGCGACGCCGACATCATCTGGCCAACGAGACGCTGGTCCTCGGCGCGGGCGTACAGCCCATTGAGGGCCATGTGCAGCGTGTTGTCAGAGGCCAGGCCCTCTAGGATGCGCGCGCTCAGTCCTAGGGCGATGCTCTTGTAAAGGACTGTTTGTTTCCGGGAGTCAGCAGGCAATGGAGAGAAGAAGAAGAAGAAGAAGCACTAACCTCCCGCCGAGAGCACCACGACGCTACCCGCCCGCAAACCCACCCATAGCGCCAGCGCTCCCCGCGTGGGCAGCCGCTGGTAGATGCCCACGGCCACCAGCCCGCACACGTTGGCTATGGTCGTTGCCGCTGCCACTGCTGAAGCATACGCCGCCTTCTCCTTGTCGGCGCACCGAGACGCGTCTTGACACAGGATGTGCGCGTAGGCGTACACGGCTGATGCGGCCGTTGCGGCCATCGCGCATGATGCCAGGAACGAGACGGGCATCGCTTTGTACCCTGCTGGTATTTCGGCCGTCTTGGCTTTGACGCCTGGATCCGTTTCCTCTTCGCCTTCGCCCCGTAGGAGCGGGTTCCTCTCGTCGTCAGCCATTGCTTCGTTGTTCCTTTCTCGGTGAGTCTTTCGTTTGAACGGAGCAAAGAAGCTAAAAAAAAATCAATGAGGGAGGGGTGTATCCAAGTGGAGTCAGATAAAGGTCGTTGCTGCTTGTCTGCCTTACATTCCTCTTTTACAGTCCGCCTGATCTGCAGTCGGTACCCGAGCGCCGAGCATTTGCTTCCTCAAAGACACAGTACTAACTGTCTTCGTGCAAACAGTACATGTTTTCCGTTGCATAGGTCCGTTCCCAACATGGTTGCTTGCCATCCTCATTGGCTCCAAGCAATGCATCAACAAACCCAAGACATATATCGAATTTCAAATACACAGCATGCTTCTATGCCTTCACAAATCCCTCTGTTTTCCTTCTCGTCTCAAAGACATTCGGCTTTACATGTGCACGAAACCTCCTTCAATGACCAATGGTGGGCGCGCTGTTCATGACTTTTTGCACCGCCGGCCGTGCCAACATCAGGTCGCTCCAGCGCTTGATATTCGGCCAGTCTTTGATATCCACACCGAAGAAACCAAACATCCACGGCATGGCGAACGGGAAGTATGAGAGATCTGCCAAGGTTGGACGGTCTGGCAGCGCTACGTATTGTTGCCCAGGCAGGCCCAGCCGGGCCTCCAACATGTTCCAAGCTTTCAACGTGTTGGCGTGGAGCCTGGTAGCGTGTCAGAACTGAAGGCTGACTGACATATTGCGGTAGAACTGGTGAAGCTTACTTTGCGCATGTCTTGGGCATAGGTTCGGGATTCTGCCGAGTGGGGTATCCTCGCAGGAAGTATAGCCAGTATTTGGCGGTTGCCCTACATGCCGTAAGTGCCCATCGTCAGCCATCTCTTGTGTCATTCAAAGAGAGGAGAAGCACAGGGATTCAAGCGTACCCAAGGCCTGCGGTCTGGAAAGCAGTCCACGAGAGTACTTGGGCCTTTTCCCACTTTGTCCGACCAGCCCACACGCCCTCGTGGTCAAACTTGGCCGCCAGGTACTGCAGACAGGCAGTGCCTTCAAAGACAATGATTTTCTCGCCCGTCACGTCATCTTGGTCCTTCAACGACGGAACCATGCGCTCGGGATGCACGGCGTAGAACCATTCATCCCGCGTGTCGATGACAGAAAGAAGGTGCGGGAACCCGAGCTCCTCGGCAAAGATCAACGGTTTGATGTAGTTGATGTACGATGTTTGGTCAGCTGGTTCCCGAGCGGCGTTAGCTTGTGAGTCGCGGGTTCTTGATCTCTGTCATCCACCTTTGATTACGTAGAGTATGACTCTCCCACCGTACTCGACATCCCCAATCACAACTTGTCCATTCTGTGCAGGCTTCATTGAATCTGCCATCTTTTCGCTGCTGGTTGCTTCGCTGATGAATGGATGTTTTCACATGTACTAAAGCTTCTTTATATAGACTAAAATTCAAACCAAGTTCGGTACCCGAGGTGCAGAGTTCAGCACATCAAATCAGAAAAGACATCAATCAACAAATGTGTTGAGGCAAGCTGGCTCCGAAAGACATGTTCAGACGTGCACTCTCATGTTTGATGAATTGAAAGGATGCAATATAACCATGACAGACCAGATACACTCAGCTAACGACTGCTTCCTCGCATTTTCCTCCTCCAAATTCCCAAGCGACAAACTTTATCTACAGTGTTCGTCCCCTTTTCAATCCACACTGGCTTTCGATGCAGCTACTTCCGACTTCCTAGTTTTTCCGCCGTCTGAAAGAGACGTAGGTGTCAATACTGGGCATAATCTGACCACCGATGGGCCAGTCGACTGGCTTGCCGACACGCTTGGGGGTGAATTTCATCTCATAATCGACAAGGAACTTGGCAAAGACGATTTTGGAAGTCTCTGTGGCCAGGAAGCGTCCCGGACAAGTCTGGGTGCCGTAGCCGAAACTAATGAGACAGGTTAGCTCAACGTAAATTCTACAAACCCGGTTGGTTGGGGTGTCATTACGGCAGATATGTGCGGCTCTGGGTCACAGACTTGGCCTTGACCGTGTCGGTCTCGGCGTCGTAGAAGCGATAGCCGTCGAATTCCAGGGGTCGGTCGTAGTATTGGGGATCTCTCTGGATTGCCAGGGTCGGGAAGCCGATGAGCGTTCCCGCTTTGACGACATCACCGTTCGACAAGGGGATATCCACGTCGACCTTGCGTTGTAGAGTGACTCAAACAACGTCAGCCTATTCGTCGTTGGATCTCTGGGGTGGATGCGGGGACTCATAGGCAGTAGGAGGGCTAAGCCTCAACGCTTCGCGCAGGAAACTGTCGAGCTTTGGCATTCTGGCAGCCGCATCCTTGTTCCAGCCGCCGCACTCTTTGACAGCAGTCTCAATCTCATGCCTCAACGGCTCAAGATACTCCGGGAAGCCGAGGACGAACAGGATGAGCTGCGACACAACGACGGAAAAGAGACCGGCAGCAGCAAAGGTCAAAAACAGCTCCTGGTCGACGATACGGGCGAACGAATTTTCCGTGCTGCTGTCCTTGGCGCTCTTGAGAAGACCGTCCAGCATGGAGAAGCTCTCGCTCGAGTACTCCTCGGCCTGTCGCCGCCTGAGCTCCGGATACACGAACTTCCTGACTTCGGCCTGGTGCTTGCGGATCTTGCGCCCGCCTTTGGAAACCCAAAAGTACGGTACGCGCATGAATGAAGGTATAGCGAAGAGGGGCGCGTTGAAGGATGTCACCTCTTCTGTGTAGCCTCGGGCGTGGTAGATGTACTCTGGAGTTACGGCCAGCTCGGGACCGACCATGACGGCGGCCGTCACCCGGTGGATGATGTCCAGAGTGGCGTCCCAGAGCATGACAGTCCTCCAGCCTGATATCATCTTCAGCTCTGTGTTCGTCCTACACAAGGGGTGAAACTTACCACGGGAATTCGGGGGCGGGGCAATACGCTCCTCAATTGCGAGGTCAGTCTGATCGGCAATGTATGTCGTCATGCTCGCTCTTGAATGTCAGCCTTGACTTCCCGGTCTTCAAGAGGATGTTGAGTACTTACGGAGGCTGAAATTGAGCTGCGATTTGACGGCTTTCACATAGTCACGCTGGCAGACCATGTAGCCGACATGCAGATTCCACATGAAATGCTTCCCAAAGTCAACTCAAGTCGTGGAAGTTCAGGAGAGAGACTTACCTCATCAACTACTTTGAGGAAAGACAATTTCTGCAATGGCTGGTTCTTGATGTCGTCGAACAGTTCCGGGGGAAGAATGTGTATCAGTTCGTCGTTTATCCAGGTTGCCCAAATTTTCTTTTGCTTCGTGAACTTTCGGCAGAAAAGTTTGTGAGCACAATCCACTTTGTCTCATCTTGTTGGAACGTACGTTGGCTTAGCCGTAGAAGACGACGTTGTTTGGGTCCAGATTGAACTTGGTCATCATGGTCCGCCGGAGCCACCACCCGCAATCTCCGAGAATAACATGTTTGTTTCCTCTCCGCTCAATGAAATCGTAGAACGGGCCTATTCCGAGGATGAAAAGGACAAGTAGGATACACAAGGCGGTGGTGGGACGCAGAGTCCCAAGCAATCCCTGAGTCGCGCCATCGGTCGACGGGAGGACCTGGACCTCATGCGCCCGCGTCGAATTGTCCAACCACACTGAGGGGTCCATGGGTAAACTCATCGCTTGAGCTGGACTGTTGTGAACCTTCAAAATCGAGGAAGTAGCAGCTGCCGCATTATATGCATCCACACGGGTCAGCTCTTTGACATCGGGTACCGAATCCTGGCCACCGTCAACATGCCGATACGCTTTCGTCCATCCACCGTCTTGAAATCAACCCTGATGGAAACACTCAAAGATGACTTCCGTCTGCGGTTTTTTGTCTGTTTTCGCATCTTGAAAGGTAAACTGAACTCACGCTATTGCTGGTGAGGAACGGGCCGGCTTTCACGCACCGTCATACAGTCGGCCGCCGACAAACACTGACCGATGATGCTATATATGCTATGCTTTGACAATTGAACGTACTCCAAAATCTCAATCGGTCTGGAAGCTTTTTCGATCTCAGTTCCAATCATGGGTGCCCTGCAAGAGTAAGATACGGAAATGCTCTACATAGAGCCATGGCAAGACAAGAAAGAAGCGCCATACTACCGCACGGATCCCGATCCGGGCTTCGAAGTCAAAAACTACGACTGGAATCCGAACAAAGTTTCTGTAGCGGACTGCCGTCCTTGCAAGGACAAATTCACTCTGGACGATGACGCGTTCACGTTTGTCGATGACCCGGAGGGCGGCCGGCCAGAGCTGCTCCAAGCGATCCGCGATATCGAGACCGACACCATCGAGCGTGACTACTATGCGGCCGTGGAAGCGCTAGTCAAGCGCAAGACTGGTGCCGAGAAGGTCATCATCTTCAATCACTCCATCCGGAAGCGGGATCCCGCCGAGGGCTTTTTTGGCAGGGCGGGAAAGCAGCAGCCGGGAAGAACGGTAATCGTCACCCCTGATATTTTTGCTGTTGTGATGGGACGCTGATATTTGTCTCTTGGTTCTAGGTGCACTGTGACCAGTGAGTCTCCGTTGTTGATTTCCCTCTCATGTTCTTTTCAAAGATTGACGGCAATTCCAGAACACCCAAAGGCGCGATTCGCAGAGCGCGCCAGTATGCTGGCGAAGAAGCAGAAGATCTCCTGAAAAGCCGATTCCGCATCATCAAGTACGTAACCCCGAACGGAAAGAGAAGATGTCTCGATGAACTTGTCAGCGAAAGCATCCCTTGCTGACACGTTTGCAATGTAGCGTATGGCGTCCCATCAACGGCCCGGTACAAGACTGGCCGCTGGCAACTATGGACGGCAGCTCGCTGGACCAGACCAATTTGCACGCCACGGACCTGTGGAAGCACCAGTTTCAGGAGCTGGGCTCCACGTACAACATCAGCCACGGGCCCGGCCAAAAGTGGTACTATTTGGGCGGCCAGCGGACAGAGGAAGCTTTGCTGATCAAGATTTACGACAACAAACCGGACGTGCCGGCCAAACGTAAGCTTCCCTCCCAGTCCTTCGGCGTTTAGGATGTAAACAATGACGTTGATGATTTTCACTCGCAGTCTGCTCTCATTGCGCGTTTGAGCATCCGGCGACGAAGCCTGACGCTCCCCGGAGAGAAAGTATCGAGGTTCGGTGCTTAGTTTTTGGAGGCAAATGATGCTGTGCTGGGCGAGTAAAGGTGGATACGGTTCGACTCCCAAGTGAATGGAGAAAATACAGGCGCATTCGCCAGAGCTGAATGAATAGAAATGCGAAGCCATTTATGCATGACGGACAAAGCTCGAAACATGAGGACAGAGGTGATTCGTATTACTGTCGCGCTCTCGTAATTGAGTTGAATGAGTACTGGCTGTGCATCATGTCCCAACACATCAAGTGATAACTGAACTGCAGCGAGAACTGTACACCGTCTGGTGAATCTGCCAGCCTTGCGTCCAACGTGTTTGGAGAATGGATCATCGTCGCGAAATCACATGCAGAAAAGTCGAAATCTGGGTGGGATAACGCAGTTGAGTCGCAGTGTTCTCCCCACCCCGACCGAAAGACTGGAGAGCGCAGTTCAAATGAAAGCCCTGACAAGCAAGTCAAGGCGGGTAGGTATCCGTAAGGATTGCCAGAAACCTTGCACCGGGCTTTTCCTTTCTGTACAGGCCAAAGACCGTGGTTTTTGTATCATGTGGGAGAGTGTGCGCCTGCAGCCAGTACCCAGGGAAGGTTTCAGGAGTGGTGATTGGGTGTCTCTCAAATTTCCAACTGACGAAACGCCTCAACGAAGTTGCCAAATAGGAGTATGGTCACTTCAGACAGTTTGTTCCACGTCGAATGTCTTGAAATCGAATTGACCGCAAGTCTTGCTCTTCTCCAAAACAAAGGGTACGATCTGCAACTGCATTTGCGTCGCTCCAAGGAGGCGGCATGGCCTGAACAATGAACGCCATTACCGTCGCCACGACGCGGCGCATTCAACGCGACGACGCACCACGACACCACATTGTACCCAGTGGCTTGTTGCTTCCATCACTCCTTGTCTCGACGCGTTTCATCCTCCGGTAGCTCACCAACGCCTTTCAACATAGATCTTCCCGGCCGTCTGCCTTGCTCAAGGCGTCTCGCTTCTGAGTTGGGTTTCATCGGCGTTTTCTGTCTTCTGGATTCTGCGATCTGACTTCATCATCTCATCGCTCTTGCTGGACAGATCAAGCGATGGACGTAAAAGGGTGGTTCTGATCCAGATGGCGAATTTGAATCAACTGAGACTCGGGTTGGGGCGTGTTGCTTGCTGTCTTAGACTCCCACGGAGCTTCAGGGGCAGCTGGGCGTGTTGGAAAACAAGCCCCTGAGTCGAATGGCGCTATACCAGTTCCTCAAAAACTTGCGCAGTCAAGCAGAGTTGGTGCAAGGTTGGTTGCGGAAGATGCACATGGCCGATCAAAAAGACGGCAAATGCGATGACGTTCTACCTCCTTTAATCATCGACGGGACCCTCTCTCATTGCTCTTTCATAAACAGCACCATCTTTCTGAGACCTTTGTTCTCGTCCTCAAGTAATGTGATACGAGCCTCGAGTTCATTGGCCTTTTCCTTCAGTCCCCGAACCTTTTTCGTCAGCTCCTCTTCGCGTTGTTTCTTTTTCACGCGGAAGCGCGCAGAAGCGGCGTTGTTGCGTCGGCGCTTGTCCTCTGCCTCTACCACTTGTTGAATGTCCTCCACCTGCGCCGGCCAGGAACTCTCGCGCTGCAGTGTTTCAATCATCCGGAGTGCATCTTCCCAATGTTTTGCGGAAGGTCCGATGTCTTCACTCCAAGCGGAGGCTGGCGGCGATCGTTCAAGGAGATCGTGCGGTTGGTTCAGCTGGTGGTCTTTCTGTTGGGTATCAATGTGGTCCAGTTGAAGCCGGTGAACAGTGCCTAAATCTCAGAATTTAGTCATCTGAGAGTGACAGGTCCAATGCGAAATGAATTGCAAAGACAGGGGTGCGAATATAAATAGAGTGTCTGTATTTACCTAATTCAGAAGTTTGCCTTATCCTCCATTGATCGCGTCTGCCAGATGCCTTCTGATTTATTGACTGCTGAACAAAGTCCGCAAAGTGCTCTTGAGATTCTCCAGGGCATTCTCGCGGTAAGTCCAGATCCCAATTAATGAATAAAGCGAAATCGTCGTCAATGCTCGCGCCGTCATGAAGGCGGGGGATTTCCTGGCCAAGATTTGGCACGCCCGGCAGGCAGCCATCGAGTTCGAATAAACTGAGAATAGATATTTGAGACATTACGGCTTTGACTCTTCACTACGCTATCAGCGGTCAGCAAAAATATGAGAGATGGTGTTGTAGGATGCGCATTAGTCATGTCCACACCCCGGCACCCGACCGAGTACCGCTTTGGGAGATCAATGGCATAGAGGGTCCAGCAACCCAACTGCACGATGAGAAGTCTGGGAGCAAGGTAGAATGCGTAAAACGAGCGCATGTTCTGAATACCAAAGCAACTGACAGCGGCATTCCACGCCCATCTTTTACAAGATACTAAACTGACCTTAAAACGGAAGTTCGGTTACCGAGATTGTGAAAGTATAGATAATGAACCATCTAATTGATAAAAGTAGAAAGAACTTGCGTCCTACAAAATACCTTTCTCGTGCGCAAGCAATCGCAGCATTTTTGCCAACATCAGCTCTATCATGGAAACATTGTTCACCGAATTAAATGGTCAGCTCGAAAGCGCACTCCAGAAACTGAAATCCGACGAGGTCAACCGAAAGCTACACGATGCCTTGCACAATCACGACAAAGGAGCGTTGCCGGATCCAGAGTTGACCAAGCTGGCGAACAAGTCGATTGACCTCCTCCATGAAATCGAGCAGATGCTGGAGCCAGGTCATCTGGTTCTGGCCGATCATTTCCTAGGTGAGCTCGACAGCACATCGCTCGAATCCGTTTTCTAACAGAATCGCAGGCTACGTCCACGCAAAATGTCTTGTCGGGGCAGTCGATCTCAAGGTGGCGGACAAGCTGCAGGAAATGGGACCTTCGAAGATAGACGACTTGGCCGCCGCATGCCACGCGCGACCAGATCGGCTTCATCAGGTGTTGCGCGTGCTGAGTAGCAACGGCATCTTTTCCTATGACAAGTCCACAAAGACGTACCGGAACAACCATACGTCAACCCTGCTGCTCTCAGATCATTGGACCCAATGGCACAACTGGGCGACGCTTTACGGGAATCAGTTCTACGACATGGCACGGGGCATCCCGGGCTCGTTGAAAGAAGGCGCCAAACGGTCACCTGGTCAGATCAACTTCGATACGGACGATGACATGTTTACGCATTTCAACAAGCATGGTTGGGTGCCGCAACTGCACAAAACGCTCGGAGCCGGCGCGACGGCGCAAGCGCCCGGCATCGTGGCCGACTACCCGTGGTCTGAGATCGCCAACGAAACCATCATCGACATCGGCGGCGGAGGCGGATCGTTCCTTGCGCTGGTACTCCGCGCCAACGAGACCATGCGCGGCGGCATCTTCGACCAACCGCACGTTATCGAGCACGTGAAGCCCTTCTTCCACAGCAAAGACGGGCAATTTGCGGATCTGGCGGCGCGTGTGCCGGTCGAGAACCTGATCGGCGGCAACTTCTTCGAGAGCATCCCGCCGTCCAAGGTGTACACGATGAAGTGGACGCTGCACGACTGGCGAGAAGATGACGCGCGGCGCATCCTGACCAACATCGCCAAGGCCATCATTCCGGGAGACAACAGCCGGCTGATTGTGCTCGAGTCGATACTGGACACGACGCGCAGCTCCAGACTGCCAAGGTACGGCGACATGAATATGATGATTGCTGCTGATGGCGTGGAGAGAACGTGGGATGAGTGGACTGCTTTGGCCGAGAGTTCCGGTTGGGTGATTACGAAGGTGTATCCGTTGAGGAATGCGTGGCACTGTGCGTTTGAAATGAGACCGAAGGCCTGGAACTAGTGGTGGATGGGAAAGGTTTGGTGCGACTGGCCAGCTGCATGCTCGAGGAAATAGAAAATGTAATTGCAGATTCTCCTGATTTCCTGAAGCTATGATTGAACAGGATTTCGTGGCCACTATCACTCAATACCTGACTCTCCTTGGACGGAGTAATTTTACCTCTGACCTGATTTTACATGATCTGAAGGGACCAGGTACAGTCAAAAGGGGCAAAACCAGTTGATCGAGTAGTGTTGAAGACGAAGGCGATCAATGAGTGGGACCAGGGGCAAGTGGGCTGCTCTTGGTACTGACCTGTTGTCCAATCAAGTCCTTTGAGATGCAGTCGGTACGAGGAGTCACTCTCGACAGAAACGGAGAAGAACAGAATGGCGTTGTTTTCTCCTTGTAGGCTTGATGCGATGGTTTACGTCTCAGTGGAAACAAACAACGTTCTTTAACTCAACCTCCGTCCCATTTTGTCTGGACGGGAGCTACGATTGCAGCGAGCGGTTTCGGGCGACAACAAAAGGAAATTTGCAGAGTGGCGGTCCTGACCTTTGCGGGAAGAGCGTGAGCAGCTGATTGGCCTGGCTGCCTCTCAATCACTGAGTCAGCCGCATTCCAACTGGATTCATCTGCTCGTCAGTTGATCATTCATCAGACGTACTTGGCACACAAGGAAACAAGGTCCGCGGGCTAACTGGGGAGCAGGAGAGCTTGTCCCACCTCGGCTTCCGAATAGCACAGTAACCATGATTTTTGAGTAAATTCTGCTTTTGCTCCCGTAACCTACACCAAGAAGCATGCACATATGTCGCGCAGCAACTGGAAATCTTATCGGGACGGGAAGAAGGGTAAACTTTACGCTTAAAGTGCCCAGGCTGTAGTTTAAGGATAGAGTTGCCGAAAGTTTGAGGGGACGATCGATGCGTCCATGTACACAAAATGGCTGCTTCACTGGAAACAATGAGCTGTCAAATCGAGTTGCTCTTTTGCCCTGCGCACATTCTCGAAACCTGATTGTTGAGCAAGGAGGCCTCCAGACAATTTGCAGCTTGCGGTCGGGTCCCGAGGATCGGCTTTCGTCGACTGCTGAGGTCAGGCAACTACTATAATAGGAGATTAGAGAGGTAGTACCACTCGACTGAAATACAAGCAACAACATTCATTCTTGCTTCGGCAACAAACTCCGACGTTTGCTTTTTCTTCTTACTCTTCTTCACCATGCATCATCTCACCCCTTGTTCTGAAAGGCTTGTCATTCTTTCCTCAATCGCAAAAGCGTTAAGCCTTCCGGTCGAAGGCCTCGACACTTCGAAAAGCTTCACAGAACTGGGTGGTCACTCGTTATCAGCCGTCGAAGTGCAAAATGATTGCAAACCCCTCGTTCAAAAGCCTCCAACGGTGCTCTCCTTACTTGTTTCTCCTTCGTTAGAAGACCTACTGCCTGCCAAGACCACACGCGGGCTCTACCCTGAGACGGGTCCTTCAAGATCGGTGACGCCCGCCACATCTGATTCGGGATTCGTCGAAACGTCGCCGTTGAATGAAGCCACCGATCCCCTTGACGATGTCTCGGAAAAATACTTTGATGCAGCAGCAAATGCAACTACTCAGTGGAAGCGGGACTCTCGCACTTACCAACAACACCCTACACCTGTGATCAGCACAGAACAGGCCTCGAATCCTGCCCAAGCACCAGCAACAGACATGCAGGTAGCTTTCATAAGAGGTGGTCAGAGCACGATCCGGTACTTTGAGACGTGGCGCTTGGAGGACGTGGTTGTCATGAAGTACGCGTGGAAAAAGGTCATACGCGCCGAGCCGATTTTCCAGACCATCTTCGACGAGGACAAGCCGGGCTCTTACATGATGCGGCTCAGTGACAGGCCGATTCCGTGGGAAGTGACGGTGACTTTCGATCGCCAGTCGTACCGGCAGGAAGTGGCAAGAGAAGAGTTCCAGTCACTGCCAACGTTCCAGTTCCGGACCGTCATCTTCAGATCTCCGGATTACAGCCGCAGCGAAGCCACCATTGTCCTTTCGGTGCACCACGCCCTCCTCGACGGCTTCTCCATGGAGCGCCTTGCAGAAAAGGTGCGTCGTGTGGCGACTGGGGACCAAGAAGTCAAGCCGGGCAAGTCATTCCTGGCGGCAGCACAAGAGCTCGACGCCATCAAGAAGGAATCCGAGGCCGCGGCTGTTGCGTTTTGGGAAAAGAAAATCGGCCAGTACGGCAGCGCCGCCTCCAGCCTCGGGCTTCCCAGGCCGCGGAAAAGGAGGGCTCCTGATCGAGACAACGAGGTGCAAGCCGACTTTGAGCATCTCACCGACCGCCTTCAAGCAACATGCAGGGCGCTCGGCGTCACGGTGGCGTCCTTCTTCCACGCCGCCTGGGCGCTTGCCCAAGCTTTGTACACCGACTCGGACACGGTCGTCTTTGGATCGATACTCAGCGGACGAAACCTCCCCATCGACGGCATCGGCACTGTCATCGGACCTCTGCTCAACTCGCTCCCCTTGCACGTCGAGATTGACGAAAAGGCCTCGACGGGTGACTTTGTGCGACGCGTTTTCCGCGACCTGGCCGAGCTCTCGTGCTTCCACTGGAGTACGCCAGAGCACGGCTACACGCGCAACTTTGAAGCGGCTCTCTCGGTGACGCGTGGGCTCCAAGGCTCTTCCTCTTCTTCCTCCTCTTCTTCATTCCATCCAATCCGCCCGCCTCGCTACGACTTCGAAAGCAACATTCCCTTGAGCCTGGCTCTGGACGAAGCAGCCATGAGTCTCCGGCTGGTATATCATCCAGACTGCTACAGCCCAGAGACGGCCCAAGACCTGGCATCGTGCTTTGTGAGCGCGCTCGAGAGACTGACGGATTCGACGAGCGTCCAGCAGTGCCTCGATTCAATGCTGACGGTCCACATGCAGCGGCGGCTGCACGTGCTCGGCAACTGCATCTCGGGACTGACGACGCGCGCCGCCCATCCGGAGGATCTCATGTCACTGTTCGACAAAGCCGCCGCCGCAAACGCCGACGCAGCAGCCATCGAAGTCGGCGAGCTCAGCGTCAGCTACGCGGAGCTTGATCAGCTCGCCACGCGGGTTGCTTCTGCGCTGGCGGAACTCGACGTCCAGAAGGATGAAGTGGTCTGCTTGCATGCCGATGGGAGTCTCAACTGGGTTGTCGGTCTGATGGGAGTCCTCAAGGCCGACGCCACCATCTGCAGCCTCGATTCCACCTTGCCGCACGACCTGCGCAGCGCCATGTTCGCCACGGCCAGCAGCAAGGTGTTTGTGGTTGGAGACGAATCGCAGCTGCGCTTCCGGCCAAAAGACTGCGAGCACTGCCTCGTCTTGGACACACTCACGACCGATACGCCAGCGGCCGGAACAACAGCACCGCGCGTCCCAAGACCCTTTGCCGCTGCGTACCTCTGCTTCACGTCGGGCTCAACGGGCAAGCCCAAGGGCGTCCTCTGCACTCAACAGGGCCTCGTTGCGTTCCAGAAGGACGTCGAAGTGCGGCTGCATGCCGGGCCAGGCGTGCGGGTAGCGCAGTTCATGTCGCCGGCGTTTGACGGCAGCGTGCACGAAATCTTTTCCTCGCTCTGCCACGGCGGCACACTCGTGCTGCGCAGCAGCGCCGACCCATTCCAGGTGTTGCGGGTGGTCGACAGCGCCATCATGACGCCGTCGGTTGCGCGCACGATTGCGGCGGCTGAGTTCCCCAACCTGAAGACTGTAAGTTGATCCCCTAGCATGATGTACGTACGCATGGATACACTTGACCAACACGTTCCTGTAGGTCTACCTCGTCGGCGAGCAAGTCCCCGAAACCGTCGTTCAGGAGTGGGCGCCGGGCCGCAAGCTATACAACATGTACGGCCCGACCGAAGGAACCTGCGGCGCAACCATCACACAGCTCCAGCCGGGCCGTGCCGTCACCATCGGGCGGCCGAACCCGACTTCGCGGGTCTACATCCTGAGCCGACGCGGATGCAGTTCACGGTGCCGACTGCTGCCCCCTGGCGCCATCGGCGAGATCTGCTTGGCCGGGGTGCAAATCAGCCGGGGGTATGTAGGCGCATCGATGGCGTCAGAGACAGCAGCGCGCTTCGTAGCCGACGACACGGGCTGCGGCCCGCCAGGCGAGATGCTGTACCGCACAGGCGACCGCGGGTACTGGGACGACAACGGCGAGGTCGTGTGTCTGGGGCGCGACGACCGGCAGATCAAGCTGCGCGGGTTCCGGCTCGACCTCGACGACCTCGAAGCCCGCGTGCTGCGCGCCCTGCCCACCATCCGCGCCGTCGCCCTCACTCGTGCCGGCGACGCCTTGGTCGCCATGGTGCAGCCGGCCGCGCTCGACGTTGACACGGTCAGGGCCGCCATAAAGCAGAAGTTGCCTCGCCAGGCCGTGCCGTCGGCCATTGCGTGTGTCGACGAGTTTCCCATGACGAGGGCGGGCAAGGTGGATTTGAAGGCCATCGCAGCGAAGCTGGCCAGGGGTTAGCAGAGAGCATAGGGACATGTCTACCGTTTGTTGTTGTGTTTGGGGTTGAGATTGGTTACGTTCATTTCTTGTAAATCTCGTTTACTGTTGCTGATGGAGTTAGCTTGGGGGCTTAGTCAGTCAGGTTTTCAAGCCTCCCGGCACTAGTGTCGCTCTTTTTTTTTTTATCCGAAATACTACATGCCTCCAACAGGTGCGCTGGCCGACCGGGCTTGTTCGGCCTGCTCTTTTCCTAGTCTTCTCGTCTTCTCCTCCTGCTGACTCGAACTAACGCATGTCCGTGTCTGTTTGGCTTTATCTGCGAGTCGGGTGTCAGTCGTCGGCCCTGCTTCCAACAGCTAGGCTCTAGACCGTCAAGCTCGCACGACGCCCCAAGTTCTCACAGGCACACCTGGGCTTCTCTGTGCATGGAACTCGGACAATTCATGACTCGAATGATAAATTGGATTCTGGAAGTACTTTGCGCCGAAACTTGTCCCAAACAACTCCTCTACCTACGCCAGCGTGCTTTGACAATGCATCATTCTCGAAAAGGCCGAAGGTCCCTAGGTACCAAGGAAGGAAAAACAAAGGAAGGAAAAGACTGCTACAGCAACACCTTGAACAAGTCGGTCTTGGCCAAAATCTTGTCCTTCAACTCGGACACCATGCCGGCACAGGTAGTCTGACACGCCGAGCCGTTCACGACAGGCGGCGCAAACACCTGCTGAAGCTTTCCCATGGCGCTCTGCATCTCAGTCAGTCGCTTCATGATGAGCGCCCGCAGCACGTGGCGCCGATCCGCGGCCCTCACCACGTAGTCTCCACACCGCAGTGGCACCTTGTCGCGCGTCAGGCTGCTACTCAGGGACAGGCGGTTCACGTCGTCTCCGTGCCCCCCTCCCCCGCCCATAGCCACCGCCGCGACAGCCGCTTGTTGTTCAGCCCACAGTGTGCCCATGCCCAGTGCCATCGAGACCTCGTCCATGGCCTGGCACAGCATCAGCGCCGACGACAGCCGCGGCCCGCACGTGCCGCAGCACAGTACGCGGAAGCAGTGGTCGAGCAGGATCTTGGACTTTTGCACTGCCGTCACGAGAAAGGCGCCGCCGCAGTCGTCAGTGTCGCCGCCGCTGCTGCCACGCGAGACGCCGCCTCGTGCAGCCGTCGACTCGGCCAGCTGCTGCAGAAGCGTCGCTGCGCAGTGACATTCGCCGCCCATAGTGAATGACGACGCGTCCCGCATCGGCCGGTCGCCGCTTTCAGTTGACTGGCATGAGGATACTGAAGAAGAGGACGACGCCGACGATGCTGACGAGCAGCGTCCAGCGTGATGGTGGAGGACGTCGGCGGCTGAAGCGGATGGCGTCTGGGGCCCGCCGCAGCTTTGCACTGGGCTCAGCATGAAGTCGAAAGTCAACGCCGGGTCGTGCAGACTGCCTGGAGGAGGAAAGTCGGCAAAAGTCATGGCGGAAAAGGTGTCGTCGGTGGCGGTTTGAGCGCTGCCGGCGCCAAAGTTGAGCATGCTGTGAAAGGCATCCTGCTGCTTTTGCTGGTGTTGACGGAGCCGCTGCTGTGAAGTTTCGTCGGGTAACGGAGACAGGGTCGCTGATGGTGGTATTGTCGAGTCGGGCCCAAGCGGACCTCCGGCGGCATCCGAGGCAACGGAAGGCCCGAAGGCAGGTACATGTAATCGTGTCGTGTCGTCTCCAGAGTCGCCGCAGTGAGGAGAAGCGTTGCTGGTGATGGGCGTGGGCAGCGCCGTCTGGGAGGGTTGAGAGGTGGTTTGCGTTTGTGTCTGTGTTTGTGTTTTTGTTTGCGTAGAAGGCGTCGTCTTGCGGGGACGCGGGCGCCCAGCTCGTCGGGACGGGCTGTAGACGCAATCGAGGTTGTACTTGACGCATCGATGGCACGCGGGCCGTTCCTGGCCGCAGCGAATCTTCGATGCCTGGCAGCTGTCGCAAGACATGCGGGTCTTTGGGGCCTTGGGCTGCTTGTTGGTGGTGCGACCGGATTCCATGATGGCGAGATTTCAGCAGACGATGGCGATGTCGTGTATCTCCCGAGCCTGGCTGGTATAAAAGGCGTGCCCGCCTGCTCAATGTACCTGGAGCCCGTTGGACTGACTCGGGCGGGGGCGGTAGTCAGTTCGGCGCCGCGGACAGGGTCTTGATTCTCTGGGCGCAGTCCCGGAGCTGGCGGGTATTTGTTTGGACAATTTCCAGGTACGCGTCCGTCTGCCCGGACCGCAGCGAGGAGAGGGCGCCGTTCAGCAGGGCCATGAGTTTGGAGAAGGGCGAAAGCCGCAGCGCTATCAGCTCACGACTCAGCGTCTCAGCATCGGCCGGATCCAGGTCGTAACTTCCCAGCGTGATGCGCGCCTTGTCGATGTTGTTGGTGGTCGTGGCGTTGCTCTCGTCGTTGTCGGTGTTGTCGTTTTCCTCGCCCAGCCATCCCCTGCGCACCCAGTCAATGACACAGGCGCTGAGCACAGTCACGCTGGCCAGCGAGAAGCGCTGCTGCCGGCACGTCTCGCAGTCGAGCACCATCAGGCAGTTGACCTCCGCACTCTCCATTAGTTCCAGCAAGGTTTCCAGCGCCACAACCGTTCCCTCGAGCTGCTCAATATGCATCAGCACCCGAAGTGCCGACAGCGTGCAGCCGCAGTTGTTGTTGTTGATGATGTTGTTGGAGTTCATCTTGGATATGACTTCCGTTCTTCTGGGTGGTGGTATTGAAAACCTTTCTCTCCTCGGCTCTTAAATGCAAATGAAGAGTTTCTCGAAACCCGCCTTTTGGATTTCTGACTTCCGACCTCCCCCTCGCGAGTCGGCATTGGCGACACGAGACCTTCTGGTCGCGAAGCGAGCTGGCCCGCCATTCTGTCCCCCTGGGTTTTTTTATGACTCGGTGGTGTTGACAAGCTGCGCATGCCCACAACGCTGATTCGTATCAGATGTTGCGTTGATTGGTCAATGTCGTCCTGCCAGCATAATTGACACAACCAGGATGGTGGTTCGCTCTCGCCTGTCTCATAACCCAACAAGTAAGCTTGATCGGCACCCAGAGCATAGCCCAAGGTTGGTAGAGAAGGGCATCTGTGCGAGCGTTGATTAGTTAGTTGATGAGTAGACAGTGATGAAGATTTTCGGGCACGAGTATAACAGCGGGCCGAATCCCTGGGTTGAGCAAGTAAAATGTACTTTGGCCGGGCTGCGCACGTTAAAGAGTTGCAGAGGTGATGGAGTCGGAGTCGGCGGTGAGAGGTGAAGTCGTTGGCAGCTAGTCCATAGATGGCTAGTCCAGGCACGTGCGCTCAGTTTGCACTCGCGTCTCTCGCTTCAGTTGCCAACTCCCAACACACTCTCACCAACAACCATTGTGGCTTCTTTCCCTTCGACCGTGCCTTGAACTCCACTCGGGATGCCTCTTTTCAACCCGTTACCGCTGAGTGGTTTGCCTCGCCGGCTTCGGCCCCAGCTTGACTCGCCGCGTACCAACCTAGACTGAACGTCGTGCGGGGGTCCGTGCCAGGGGGCGCTAATCCTAGTCCAGTACATTGCATGTGGAGGATGAGCAAACAACCCCGACAACCCCTTCGGACCCCTCTGCGAGATTTTTGCCTTTTTGGTCCGCTTCCCATAACTCAGTACTTCTCCTCCAGCCTCATTCCCAGGGAAAGTCTGCAGAAGATCGCCTCATGTCGAGATTATTGACCGGCCAAAACATGCTTTTGATGCCAAGATAGATCAGGAAGCCCGCAACGCCAGTCAAGCCGGTCAGCTGCGGTACGAAGGACGCCAGCCGGATGACAACGTTGCGGCTGTTGAAGCCGTGCCCGTACGGAGTACAAGCACGCGACGTTCGGGGCCGGTTACTACAGTGGAACAGCTGGACGCCGCGGCGGCGCAGGACCCAGTGAGTATAGTTGAGTCAGTCTATGCTTTGCTGTGCTGTGGTCCGAGCGTGACTCTGGTCATTCCGTACGCAGCATCTCCAAGGAGTAAAGACGCCGAATCTGCGTTCAACACCCCTTTCAAACGCCGCAAAACTTGCTGTTGCCTGGAGACGAGTGTAATCGATTTTCACTTCCTTCCGAAGATGTATCACGAGGCAACTTTTGTCTCTCTGCCAAGCTCTCCATATCTTTGAATTTCAATGAAGCCGCTAATGCTAAACAGTATGATTCTAACAGTGATCTCGACTTGAATCTACGCAGGCCTCAAGTCAATGGCCGCGGGCCACGCGTTACGCAGCGGAGAGACGCTCTTGACCTCCCACCCACTCAGCTTGGCCAACCGCTCCCAGTCGTCACGCGTCCTCTCTTGTCCATTTGCTCCTACCATCATGGTGATATCTCCATAGCGAGCAATGCGTCCCGAGCGGCCGTCCTGCAAAACGGACTCAATCACCACGAGACGGCTCCCTGGCGCCTCGATGATTGCTCGCCGCACGTTTCGCAAGATCTTGACCACATCCTCGTCTCTCCAATCGTGCAGACACCACTTCATCGTGTACACCTTGTATGCCGGTACCTCCTTGGTGAAGTCGCCCACGTGGAACTCCTTGACCCGCTCGCGCAGATCCGCAAACTTGCCGTCCGGCCCGTCAAAGAACGGCTTAATCAGACCGACGACGCTCTCAAGCTCCAGGATGGCGCCGCTCAACGCGGGATACGCACGCAGCAGGCTGGTGAGAAAGTCACCGCCACCTGCGCCAATGTCCAGTACTGTGGCTCCCCCGAGCTCAGCCCAGTCGTAGTCGGCAATCATTCCTGGGGCCTGGGCCACAGCACCACTTCCTAACGTGCGGTGTAGCTTGGCTACCAGGCCCTTTTCAGCGAAGTAGAGGAAGATGCTCTGAGTTGTGTTGTACTCGACCTGCGCGGGACTGCGCGTCTCGCCCGCGCGGATAGCCTCTGGAATGCCGCGAGCCATGTCGTAAAACTCGTTGCCATAGAGGTCCGTTCAGGTGTGCCATTGCGTCCAGTGGTCCTTTGTGAGGAGTGTCGAGGCCGGATTGTTGCGGTATGTGTCGGTCGTGAAGTCGTACGAAAAAATGCCGTTGTTGTGCAGCACGCGCAGGATCTGGCGCAGGCGAAGAGGCTGTAGGGAGCTCAACGCAGCCAGTTCATCGACGGTGCGAGGACCGTCTTTGAGGTGGTCTGGGATGTTGTTCGACACTGCTGCCCACAGACATTTGGTGTCATAGTAGGCTTCAGCCTGTCAGCCGACTGACGTCATGGAGTTTTCTTAGAATGCGCGCTACACACCAAGGTAATTCTCAGCCAACAGCGAAACTGGTGACTGGATCAGACGCTGCGCACGATCCAAAAGGTCGACTGTCTGCGAAGCAATCAGGCTGGACTGCTTGTTGGGTAATTTGTTCACATCCTGCAAAGACTCGAGGCGTTCTTGGTTGAGCGGCCCTTCCAACGCCTCACATGCCTTTTTCAGTGCCGCCTGAAGTTCTGAGAGAGCCGAGTCTACTGCCATGGTGCGTTTCTGGTATGCTTGGCCTGGTGGAGGCCTTTGACATCTTTAATGTCATGTTGACTCGAGAGCCGAACAAGTCGGGAGCCGACCATTCTGGCCAATCAGCATCGTCCCTTGACTTCGAGAAAAAAGCAAAAAACCAACTTCAACCACATGGCCTTTCGCCTCCGCCCCGCAAGGATAGATCTGCAGTAAAAGCTCACGTGGTAGCTGGCTGGTCTTTTGTCAATTTACCTTGCTGCTTCGGGGCCTGATCGCTCGCCTCCTTTATCTTGTGGCTGCCAGTTTCCGCAAACGCAACACTCTGGGCCGGTAACTGCAGTGAACAAATCAGAAGCCTTCCCGCCCAGCTGTCGCCAATCTCTACCTTTTGTCTCGTTATCCCACATTGTTCGTTCATTGCACGGGATGGCTGTGTTCACAACCCCTCCATGGCTACGCCCTGAGAACGAGGCCACGAAGCCTGCGTTCCTGGCGTGGGTAGTCACAGGAATGGCCTGTATGTCCCTGTACATCGACACGTTCCAGTCGACAATGGTCAATTTTGGGCTCTCTTCCATCATGAGCTCAATGGATATGACGCCGTTCGACATCAACTGGATTGTCATCGCATACAGCCTCGCCTTTGCCGCCGTCCTCCCCATATCCGGAGCCATCGCCGACAGGTTTGGACTGCGCTTCGGATTCGTCATGGGTACCGGCACCCTGACCTGGGCGAGCGCCCTCTGTGCGGCTGCGCCAAATAAGTACGCCCTCATTGTCGGGCGCGCATTCTGCGGCATCGGCGCAGCGTTGGGTGTAAGTGCAAGGCTGAACCCCCACAAGTCAGGAAGGTGACTGACCAGTGCCGTTGCGACTAGACTGCAACCGGTCCGCCAATCATCAGCCACCTGTTCACCGATGAGAAACAGCGTAACAAGGGACTCTCGCTGCTCATCATGTGCGGCCCGCTTGGTCTGATCTCAGGCATGATTTTTGGAGCATTGCTCGTTGGCAAGTACCCAATACTCTTTCCCGCGGCGAGAAGCAAACTGACCCTCGTTGCTCCGCAGAATCCTCCACTGGCTGGCGTGCATTGTTTTGGCTGGGCCTTGCTGTAAACAGCTTCCTGTGCGTCGTCGGATTCTTGACCATCCCAGCCTTCGCGACGCCCCCACCAGACCCTTCCAAGAAATTCGACGCCATCGGACTATGTATCTTCATCACCGGCCTGCCACTCCTGATATACGGCGTAGACGATGGCGGCAACCGTGGATGGACAAAACCGGAGATCTTGGTGCCGCTGATCCTGGGCGGACTGCTAGTCATCGCTTTCCCCATCTACGAGCGCCGCATCGACAACCCTCTCATCCCGAAGCATTTCTTGTTCGACCCGAACATGATGCTCATTCTCATCACCTTCGTCATCTTTGGCGGGGGCTTTTCGACCTGGTTCCTCCTCGTCACCCAGGTGTTTCTCAACTCGCTCGAGTTGACCGCGCTGCGCTCTGCGCTCTACCTCCTCGTAAGCCAACACAAAACCGCCACCAGACGCCCAGTGGTGAGCCACCAAAAGCACTTGTTGACGTTCTCGTGAAGCCTGCGGCCGTAGGCTCCATCGTTTCCGGGGCCCTGGGCAGCTACCTGAGCACACGCACCCCAGTCCGGATCCAGATTGGCGGGGCGTATTTCTGGACCGCCGCCTTCCTCGTGCCCTGGGGCCTGATTGTCATGGACGCGAACCGCGCCTACATCATCTGCTTCGCCATCTTGTACCTGTTTGGCAATGCGCCCGCCATTGTGCGCGCGCAGGCCACGACGCTGAGCACCATCCCCTCGGAGCAGCACGGCCAGGCCACGGCAATGCTCATGGTGTCATTCCAGGGCGGCAACGCCGTGATGCTCGCGCTGGTCAACGTGGTCGCAAAGGGCACGACCAAGGGCCCCGAGACGGCCGCGTCGTTGCTGGAGGGCTACAAGGCCGGCTTCTGGTTGCTGCTGGGCCTGACCACGCTGGTCGGCATCGTCTTTGTCGTCGTGTACCGCGACAGGCCTGTCAAGCAGCCCGACGCCGAGATGCGCCTTGCGGCTTCGTCGGCCACCGAGGTCAGCACGTCTGGCATTGAACTTGCGCCTGAGAACGCCTCTGCGAAGGAGACTTCTGCGCCTCACACCTCGTCGAGCGTCCAATCGAGCGTCGAAGTCGTCTCGATGGAGCTTACCCAAAAAGCCTGAACGTGAGGGGAGTGTCAGTCCGTGGAGCTGTGCAGATTTTCTTGGGGCGAGGCGTGTGGCTCGCCTCAATGTATCTTCTTGTTTTGCGGGCAATTTCCGTGTCTGTTATGCATCATGTGTGAGGGCAAGGTCGGCTTCATTCACACGCAACTGTAGTAAAATTGTAATAGAAAACGTTTATGACGGGGATTCAAGGGGCTCATGTCGAATCCAAGTTGCTTCTTCTCCGTCGATGTGCCTTTTTTTGTACTAATGTCCGCTGTGGAAGTTCTTCAGGGGCACTGCTTTCCCTTTGGCATCGTGCAGCGAAGGATCAGAGCTCCTGGAGGCGGCGATTCTAGCGACGTCGGTGCCGGCGAAGTGCTTGATGGTTGCCCGGCACAAAGCCCAGGAGCACTTTCCATGCAATCCTCGGAAACCCCCTCAAGCTTCAACAATGACATCTCAGCCTTGCGTGCAGCTTTTGCCCAGTCACTTAAAAATGGCAAGACGAAAGCCACCACAATCTGCAGCGCAGAATGCACAGCTATTGAATCGAAAGCCAAGATGGCTGAAGAATTGTGTATGATGTACTCCCGTAACCCAACGACGCCGCGATACAACTGGATACTGGTATATCTAGCTGCACCTCACCGATCGCGTGTTCCCCGCCTCGTCAGACACACAATGCGCCAGCCTGACAATCCAACGACAGGGCAATGCGGATTGAGAAGACTCCAGTTTCTCATAAATACACATTTTGCCGAATTCTGCTTTGGGTAGTCTGCGCCCTTCAGTCACACGTCAAGAAGTAGCTCGCAGGAAGGACAAGGTGGAGGCATCTTGCCGACGATGGTGGGACCATGCCGCATAGGCGCGGTGCTGAGGTTTCTGAAGGTCTCGTTGTTTGGGCATACGGTCTGTACGATTTGTCGAGGGACAGTCTCATGATGGATGGCAAGTCCTTAGGTACGTACAGCTGTGGTGGTAGACGACTGCTCCCTGGGTGCGTCCGTGCTGGCAGATGGATACTCCCTAGGATCTGTTGTTGTGATAATTTTGAGACGCAAGTAATAAAAGGTGCAGCTGACTCACCATGCAACAAACATCTTAATCAGTCTTGTGGCGTCTGACTGTGTGTAGTTGCAGAACGAGCAAAATTTGTTGCAACAGGGTGCGTATCGCATACTCTTAATATTTGGCGGAGAAAATGAAGAAACATGACGGTCAAGAACACGTGTCGCCTTTGCGCAGCTTCGCCACGTCTTCCTGTAACCCGAACGCCGCGTGCGGAACACTATCGTCTGATCGCAAGACACCAAACCGCAACTTCATGTCCCCCATTCTCCGGGGCAGCGGCTGCGCTCCCAGACACGCACCCTGGACCAAGCGATCCAAGTCGGCATTTCTTGTCGTGGATATGATGCTGGAAAAAGACGTCGACGCGCTGTAGCCGTTGGCAAAGTAAGCAGAAGCGCCAACGCTGATGCACACAAGTGCGACTCCCACTGCTGCTGCGTACGCAATCAGCAGATCCGTGCGGTTATACTCGTAGTGCACCTTGGACGACACGACGGTAATCGGAGCGTCGGTCATGTTGGAGAAGAGGTCGGTGCTGAGAAGGCTCAGCGTAAAGTTGTGCGACAGGTCTTCAATGGCCTTGTCCACGGAGCCATTGCGACACATCCACGGCGAAGAATACTGCGCTAGGCTGTACCCGCTGACGTTCGAGATCTGCGGGCAAGCTGCAACGCCCGTTTGGATGAAAGTCGAGTCGGCGCCGTTGAGATACATGGTCGAACCGAATCCCAATGTCGTGGTCAGAACGCGGGACAGCGCGCTGAACATGGACCAGTACGCAATCTCTCCAGGTGCGTATTCCGTCATGATTTCGTCCCCCTGGATGTCAGTGGGTGCAACGTGCGTCAGATTCTGGATAATCGTTGACTGAACGCCGTCATCAAAGCGAAAGAGCACCTGATACGACGTATTCCAGAGATGGCAAGAGAGATTTTGCGTATCTGAATTCGGAACGTGGACGAAGAGATGATTCTGCATCAGCACACCCTCCACAGAGTCGGGAGAGCCGGCGGCATACAGCACACTTAAGCCTGGGGAAAATTCTGAGACATTCAACGTTTTTTGAAAAGCCTCCTGCAAAGACTTTGCCTCCCCAAGGTCCAGTGACTCTGCAGACGCCGTAGCAAGGTCTTCGCATTTCATTGCGGGTCCGTAAAAGTCGACTGTGTATGAAGAGTTTGTAAATGGTGCGGTAAAGGACAGTGTGGACATGGATGAGGAGGTCGCGGCAAGGATGCGATTGACGGATGCTGTCGAGGACGAAGGCCTGCCCACGCCTTCAAAGTTCGCCCAAGCGTCCTCATTCAAGAAGTCAGGAAGTGGGACTCGAGCGGTTGTTGAATTTGGCAACATCACAGTCCGAACGGAGAGAGTTGCTGGAGTAATCGTTGCAGCAATTGGGATGCACCTGGTCTATTCAGTGATTGGGTCAAATTCAGGAAGCAGTTACTCACCACATACATGCAGCCAAAAGGCAGAGTACCTTAGCACTCGTCAATACCTCCAGACTGAAGAACGAGACGGGGCTTGTTGTCAACGAGAACACGTTGTCCAGATTCCGCAGACTGATCGGTTTCTCCTTGACCGTAACCCACAAACGCTGTGTGTATGCAACACCGACCGCTCCTGCGAGGCAGGCTTTTGACAGGAACGCAAGCAAGGTGCCGATGCGTATTGCCCATTGCTGCCTTGTCGCTGAGCCCACCTCTTGATCTTCCAGAGCCTGGTAGTGAAAGTGGTGTCCAAGAGCGAACCATACTCCAGCGAGGAAAAATCCGGCCATCAAGGCCGGGGACCTCCAATGGATGTTCCAGGATGCGATCTTTGGGATAGACTCCAGATCTGTTGCAGTGACCTGCGGCCCTGGGCGGCCAGTTTTTTGAGCGTCGGAGTCGTAATGCAAGAGGCTACTGTGACTTGCGCCGGAACTGATGTGTGGCACCCGTTGAAAATCATCGTCGCGACTTTTGAATTGTTCAACGCCTCGGGGAGTCGACTTTTGCTGGAGCTCGTGTCCAAATCCGTGTGGATCCATGTTGTTGCCTTGGATGTGAAGCTTCGCTGCGTTGAGTGGCAGTCAAAATCAGCGTGAGGGTTGATCGGCAGTCCACGAATACTTGTACGTGGCGTCTGTCAGCTTGGCTTGAAATTTGGTGTTGCGCAAATCTTACAGACTACAGCTGTATATATATGTATGGTGGAGATATGCTCAAGTCTGTTGTTCTGGGGCGTTCTCAGCTAGGGAGTCGTGCGCGCCACCGGCCCACGCCTTGCTGTTTTACGAGTCTCCACCAAACCAAGCGCGAGAGGGGCCAAATAAAGGCGCGAACGGTACGTGCGATGAGCGCAGCAGTTGGATTTGGGGCCAAACGGCTGTCGTCTAGATTAAAATTGACTTTTGGGGGCCATTTGATCGCGAAGCGGGGCAGGGACCAAGTTTCGTACCATTTTCAGACTGCCGCATGCTGGCCAAGAACAAAAGTGGTACAAAAATGCAGAGATTTTATTCATAGGTCTTCGTCCGGTTGAGACTTGTTCAAGTACACAGACTTTCTTTTTTTCTCTTTTTTTTTTTTTTTTTTTGAGAGATGAGTATTGTGTTGTTTCTCCCACGAAATGGAAAAGTGGAGAGTTCCAGGCGGGCATTGTAAATAGTTGCTTCTACAGGTTTCAAAAGGAATCGTTTGAAATGTCTCAACGAGGGCCAGATGAGCAAGGCTACTCAGCCCTCTCAGCAGGCATTGACCAGTACCTCGCTTCAACGAGACTCGAATTCGGGAGCGAAGGTAGCGTGGGGTGTCCTATTTGGCAGGCAGCTGAGTTCTCTTCCTTCAAGAGAGGCGTTGCTGCTAAGTGCCTCTTGTAGACAAGGCATCGGGGGCGCCGCTAGGCTGTCTTTGAGACACAATGCTGTTGAATGCCTCTAGTGGACAGAAAACATAGAGACGCAGCTGATGTGTCCCCGTCGACGCGATGCTGTCGAACGCTCCTGCTGGGGAAACCGTGGGCAGCCGCAATTGACTTGTAACCCGTGCGATCCCATCAAGTGCTTCTTGCGAACAAGCAATACTCAAGCGCCACTTGAGACAATGAACATGTCTAGGGTTTGGCGTGGTGCACAACATTATCGCACAGCTCCCTGGAGCTGATGATCAATTTGCAAAAGCTCATGGCATCAATTCTGCGCCGCCGCCCGTAGACCTCTCACAACCGTAGCAGAGTTTTGCGCCTTGCGGATTAGTACTGTTGTCCTGGTCGCCACCCCATCCGTGAATACCGAACCGGCCATCAGCAACAGGCATCTGGCACAGTCGGCATTGCGCGTCCGCGGCTGACGCGGCCTCAAGCCTACTCGATGTTCGTGCCACGTTTGCGACGATGCCAGGATATTCTTGTTGCACAGAGTCGAAGTACTGTCGCATGAGTCCATCGATGGTGGTATTTTTTGCGCTTACAGCCACATCCATCGCTGGCTCGGGCTGGATGAGCTGCTTGAGGGGCGAGGATGCCATGTCAGTGTATGCTACGAGCTCTTTCTTGTAAACATCTTGGAGGGGGTATCTGAAGGCGATCCCAGATGGCGACACGCCATCCGCTACAAGCCACGGTAAGGCAAAGCCACGCCCCTTTGCGGTCTCAGCTAGGGCTCGTGCAGCCAGGTTGGTGGTACTGTCTCCCCACAGAATGTCACTGCAATTGTTTGCTTGCGCGAAACGGACAGCGAGGCGGCGCCGGAGGATGGAGATCAAGTCTGCGCGAGCGGTGACCGACGAAAGAGACAGGAAGAGCTTCTCAAGCTTCTCCTTTGGGTCCATTGAGGCGTCCTCAGGTTCCGGCTCAAGCGAAGTGTCAAGCTCTCGGGTGACGTCTTGCGGATCGCCCTGGTAGACCGAAGCAAGTTCAACGACGCTGTAGTCATGGCCAGGAAATGCGTCTCTCAACTGCTCCAGCGTTTGAAGCTCGGGGACATTGGGCTCAACCACCGAGGTGTCCACGAAGAGAACATGCAGAGTGTATCCGGTGCGCCCGGTCTTGTTGCGCTGCCGTTCCAGTTGGCCGTGCAGCAAAGAGAGGAGGGTGGTCGAAGAGACGCCGAAGGAAACGGGGAGAAGCAGTCTACGCTCACTTTGCATCTTGCGATTCTTGGCGGTGTAGGCATAGGATTCCATGCGCTTGACAGCCTTTGTCCGGACGTAGTTCATGAAACAATCACTGTGACGGCGGTCAGCAAGCAACCAACGTCTCAACGGGTTTCGCGTGGCGCGTACCGACAGAGCGGCTCCTGTCGCGCGACGATGCAGGCTTCGGCGTCTTTACATCTTTTGCAGGGGCGGCCAGTGATTTCGATGTGCTTTGCCGGCATGGTGGAGGTTGTTGCGGAGGATTTGCGTGGGGGAGGGGAAGGGGAGAGGAAAGAATTTGGGCGCGAGTCAGCCCTACCGGCGGTACAGGCTTGGCACCGGACGGCCAGCTGGAGCTTTCAACGGAAGCTCAAGGCTTACGTGCTCTCTCCGACTCCCACCCACCCAATCCTCTCGCAATTCTGTCCCGCCCCATGGTCTCCGCGACCGCGACATTTTCCGCCTGGTAGCCTTGCGCAGACGTCCACCTCCAACTCCGGTCTCTCCAGCGCTCCGCACGGCCTGCCGTATCATCCGCGATCATGAAATGGGTCGTCTCCATGCTGCTGGCCCTGGCGCTGGCCGCATCCGCCATAGAAGTTCAGCTTGTGAGTCCTTTGCTGCACGAGCCTTTGGCCTCTGCTAATTGGTCAAGGACGGTACCGACGAGAATCGCCAGCAATGCTCGGGCATGTACAGCAAGAAGGCCTGGGGAGGCTCCGTGAACCCCTTCATCCTGGTCAAGTTCCTCAAAGACAACGTTGCGCTCGAAAAGGGCGAAGACCCGGTCGTGAGCCTTTTGGTCTTTGAATGGTACGACAAGAATCTCCTCGGAAAGCCTCACGACTCACCCTACATGGAGGTCAGTCCTGTCCGCTCACCGGGATTCCGACAGCCTGCTCACACACCAACAGAGGCAATATATTTGCAATGAAGACACCATCTCGGCCGGCTTTTGCACTGCCAACCAGACCGGAGAATTCATCCTCGCCGACAACGCCGAAGCAGAGTCCAAAAGCCTTATCCGCACCGAAGCAATCCACCTCTCAGCGCCCAACGCCGTCAACTACCCTGTACGCAAGACTGGATATTACTGTGTGGAAACCTTTGCGACGGAAGGCCAAGAATACACAGCCGTCGTGGAATTCAGAAATGCCTATGGAGAGCTGCCGGCTGCCCAAATCGCAAAGCTGCCATTCTACGGAGGCATGGCTATTGTGTACGCCGTCATCGGCATCTTTTGGGGCTTCCTTTATGTCCAACACCGGCACGACATTCTCGCCGTGCAAAATTACATCACCGCCATCATCATCTTTTTGGTCGTGGAGATGCTCATGACCTGGGGATTCTACGACTACCAGAACCGACACGGCAACAACGTGGGCTCCAAGGTGCTCATGATCATTGTATCAATCCTCAATGCGGGCCGGAACTCATTCTCCTTTTTCCTCCTGTTGATTGTCTGCATGGGCTATGGCGTGGTCAAGCCTACCCTGGGCAAGACCATGATCTACGTGCGCTGGCTTGCTGCCGGGCACTTTGTATTCGGTGTCATTTATGCCATTGCATCCCTGACAATCCGTCCGGATGACGCAGGCCCACTTGTGCTGCTCGTCATTCTGCCGCTCTCCGCCACGCTCACCGCTTTCTACATTTGGACGCTCAACTCGCTCAACCTGACCATGAAAGACCTCGCGGATCGCAAGCAGAACGTCAAGGCCCTGATGTACAAGAAGCTGTGGTGGTGCATCCTGGCCAGCATCCTGGTCATTTTTGGTTTCTTCTTCTTCAATTCGTTCGCTTTCGCCGGGGCCAGCGATCCGGACTTTGCGCCAACCCACTGGCAGACGCGCTGGTTCGTTCTGGATGGCTGGCTGAATCTGGTGTACATTGTGGACGTTTGTTTTGTCGCCTACATGTGGCGCCCGACAGCAAACAACAGGCGCTTCGCCATGAGTGACGAGGTAAGATTGACCAGACACGACCGCCGAGGACATGAGCTAAACCGCGACAGATTGCGCAAGACGACGAAGGGTTTGAGATTGCTTCGCTCAGAGACTCCCTGGACGAAGAAGACATCGGACCGGACGTCCCTCATGCGTACGATCCCGCGCCGCAGTCGATGCCACTCGGCGCCAATCGCTCCGAATCGCCTCTGCCAGCGCCAAAGCCCCAGAGGCCGTCGTCTCTCACGCGCGATAGTCTCGACGGAGACACCATCTTCGCCGTCGGCGACGACGACAAGTGGTCTGACGATGAGCTGGACTCGCCCAACGGAGCAGGCCAATCGGGCGGTGACGACGAACGACAAAGACTGACCAGCGACAAGAAAGACTGAGACATTTTTCCCCTTCTTCTTTTTGCCTTTGCCCCAAGTCATCAAGTCCAGTCAAGACCGGCTCGTCTGGTGGTTGGTTGGTCGGTTGGTTGGTTGGGTCGGTCGACGCGGGAAAGATACCCTTCATGTGGTACAGTAGAAGTATCTGGGGCCTTCTCCTAGGTTTGCATCGTAAGGTGTTCATATGGTGTATTTTACTTGCTCTCTCGCCCTAAATATCTAGGCCTAACGACTTCTTCCAATCTCGTGTGTGCGTGTCAGTGCTGGCCTTTGCGGCCATCGACTGCAGACATCCCTCGCACAGCTCGCTGCTTGGAGACGCCTCAGGTTGCGTCGAACGCTGTGCCGTCGCCCCGACGGGCCAAGGGGCATTCATCCATCGACCGCTACAGTCGGTTGCTTTGCGCCCTGGGAGCAAGCAGCCAGCCAGCCAGCCAGCCAGCCAGCCAGCCAGCCAGCCAGCCAGGCGTCCGCTGCCGAGATCGTGTCTTCACGAGATATACACCACACACTGCAAGTCGCATCATCACACACAAGGGCTGCAATGCAACGCTCACTCAACGTTTGAAATGCCCATTTCGATGTCAAGTTGAGTTGTTTGTTGAATGTTTATCGAGTAGCTGGGTGGAAAAGGGAACTGAAGTGCGAGTGCAAGTGCAAGTGCAAGTGCAGCGTAAGGGCGAGGCAAGGCGAGACAGAGTGTGAACGACCAGTGTGATGAACCAAACGCAACTCGGAGAAAGAGACGGGACAAAAACAGAGGGGGGGCGGGGGGGGAAGCAAACGGTAGGTAATTGCCCCAAGTACCACACACAGGAAACGCAATTCGACGCGCGAACCAACCCAACCCAACCCTACAAACGGCGGCCCGTCCGATGTCCACCAATCAGCCGACAAGGCGTCGTCGACGACGCCGCAGACGGAGTAGAACGCGCCGTGTGTTTAGAGGAAGCGCTCGCTTTCGCGGTCCGGGTGGCGGGACAATGCAAGCCGTGGCAGTGCCGCGGGCCCTTGCGCTTCTGTGCCTGTTCCAGTCCATGTGCCTGTGCCTGTGCCTGTTCCAGTCCATGTGCCTGTGCCTGTTCCGGCTCCAATTCGTCGCTGAGCTGGTGCCTCAATCGCTGGGCCCTCGGCTGCCGCGGCGCCGGAGTCGCAGTGGCAGGGGTGGGCGACGACGCGGCGCCGCGGCGCGCCAGCGTGATGAGCAGCGTCGGCGGAGAGAAAGCGGGGGTCGAGGTGTACGAGGAGACGAACGTGGTGAAGACGACTTGCGCGGTCGGCGAGACGCTGGATGGAGGTGCCGACGACGCTTTGGGGGGGGTGGTGGTGGTGGTGGTGGTGAAAGGGATGGTGGAAGAGCTGCGAGAAGGGGTGAGGACTGGGTCCGGGGTCTTGTGCGAAGCGGGCCACCAAGCGGACGAGGGGTCGAAAGAGAGCGTCGACGTCGACATGAGGGACTGGACGAGGTTTTCGATGCCGCCGCTGGAGTCACCGTCGTCGCTGGGGGCGGCGGCGGCGGCGGCGAGCTGGCGGCGCGCGAGGGAAAGGGGGGGCGAGAAGGTGGTCGTGGTTGTGGTGAGCAGCACGGAGGAGGGGAGAGAGAGCGCGGCCGTGGCGCTTTTCTTGATGTTGACCGGAACAGGAGGGAACTGGGGCGGGACGACAGAGCGCAGAGCGACGGGCCGCGAGGTCCGGGTGCGGGTGTTGTGATGGTGGTGCCGGTGGTGGTGCGAGTGGTGGCCGTGCGAGTGGTGGTGATGGCGGTGGTGGCCACGGGATTTGCGCTGCAGCGGTTCGACTCTGCTTTCCAGGGTGTCGACGACCTGCGCAGCTGCAGACGTGTTCTGAAGAGCGGGCAAGGAGGTCGCCGTAGGCCGGGGGAGCGTGATGATCGTGAGCGGAGAGAAAGCGTCGACGTCGTCGGCGAGACGCTGACTCTCGTCGTCATCCGCGGAGGTGGGACTCCAGATCCAGTCCGGATCGGCCTTGCGCAGCTCGTCGATTTCGGACTGCTTGTGGCAATGCTTCTCGTGGCAGTGGCCGTTATAGCAGTGCTCGGGGTGGCAGAACTTGGTCGGCTGCGGGACCTGAGCACGGCAGGGGGTAGTCGGCTTTCGTTGAGGCGCGCTGACGTTGAAGGGAACACACCAAGAAAAGTTAGCAATGGACGTAGGGTCCTCGCCGTTGATGGTCAAGTTTTGGACGGGACCGGGAGCGCCGGTGCAGTTGCTGGTGCAGTTCAGGTGGCCCCTGATGTTGACGATGATTTCGTCGAGGGGCTTTTCGGGGTCGTAGTTGATGACGGGCGGATCAAAGACGACGCCGTCGGGCGCCGAGACAGTGAAGCCGGGGATTTCAGTGACAAAGGAACTCGGCAGCGCATCAAGAACCTGAGTCGACTCGATGCCGGGGACAGAGGTGGGAACGGTGGGAACAGTCGGCAAGTCCTGGGCCGCACTCGTCAACGACAAGGGGTCCGACAGGATCGAGTACGTGGGCAACGAGGACCAGTCGATGCCCGGATAGAGGCTCGACAGCTCTCGGAGGCCGTTCGTCGAGTTGAAGTGCGTCATCGAGTCTGGCAACTCGATGGTGCTGACCGCGGGGATCAGGGTGGGCATGGCGGTGCCATTGACGGTCGGGACCTTGGGGACGAGCGTCGGGAGCTGCGAGCCTTGGAGGATCGAGACGCGAGTCGTCATGGAGCCCGTGAGAGCCAAGGTGGGGAGAAGAGTTGGCTTCATGTTGGTAGGGGTTATTGGTAGGGGTTATTGGTAGGGGTTATTGGTAGGGGTTATTGGTAGGGGTTATTGGTAGGGGTTGTTGGTAGGGGTTGTTAGTAGGGGTTGTTAGTAGGGGTTGTTGGTAGGGGTTGTTGGTAAGAGAGGTTATTCGCTGGAAGCTGTGAGGGTAAAAGCTCGACAGGCTAGTTTTCAGGGTCAGTTGTGTCGTTCGGAATGGAGGAGGAGGAGGAGGAGGAGGAGGAGGGCAAAAGCTTTTTATGTCTTTCCAGTTCAATTAGATCACACTGTTCAGTCAGATCACACGGTCGGAGACTGGTAGACGCTATCCGGCATCGAATTCCACTTCCGACGGGTTGAAAGCTCTGCATGTGAGGTTCCATGCGGCGGCGGCCTGTTGATGTGTGTATTGGAGAGCGGCGATTGTACTTTCGACGGACCAAGTTTTCGGTCAACATGTAAGTGATCCAGGGAAAGATGCCCCGACGTACCAATGTTGGGACCCTGCAGGGTTTGCCATTGGCTGTAGTCAGTTCCATCCACTGGACCAAACAAAAGAGCGTGTCCATTTCCTGGCTGCGGACTGAGGTGTTGACCAGAAGAGCAACTGTTGCACTTTCAACGGGCCAAATCCTCGGTTGGCATATACCAGTGTTGAGACCCTGCAGCAGGGTTCGGTTCACCGTTGGCTCACTGCCCACCAGCGTCAGGTCCATCCACTAAACCAAACCAACCCATGAGCGGGTCCACTTCTCGGTACAGCGACGACGGGCGTTGCTGGAGTAGACGGGGAGACCAGGAAGTAGAGAAATTGCACATGCGGTGGGTGGGCCAAAAAGACTTTTGACTGAAGCGACATGATACGATGAGACCACAGTACGCACTGCCCTACCCCACCCCACCCCACCCCACCCCATAGCAGCATAAAAAAAGCCTTCTTCCCTCTCTTTCCTTCAGCGACAGGCAGGCAGCCGTGGGCTTCCATGTCGGATTCGTGTGCTTATACTTTGGGTACGTACTTCCCTATACATACGTGTATATATATCTATAAGCGCAAGAGGCATGGTGGCCCAAGTCGCAGCACACGATCCTTGGATTTTGCGACCGAGCTTGGCTTGAATAATGCTCCCAGTCACTCCTCTCATGGAAGAACGATGGGATGCTGGCTGGCTGATGAGCCTACACGACGCGGCTTTTGCACCAAGCCTTCGTTCGTGTCTGGCACCGAGCTAGGCATCGCGCTAGTTGCTGCCTAGGAGCAATGCCGCGTAGCGTCTACTTACTTGGATGTATGGGGACATACATACATACCGCTGCTGCCTCCTCTGACGAGAAGACGGTCGGGTCGGGTCGGGTCGGGTCGTCGTGCCGCGCCTCGTCTCGTCTTGTCTCGCACCGCCTCACCTCCCGACGCGAAACAAATGGAGACGCGGTTTCGCTTTGAGAGGAAGCGGGCGAGCGTCGCGGCGCTGCTGCTGCTGCTGCTGATGTGAGATGGCCACTATCTATGTAGCTGCCTGCCTACGTGGGAAGGCGAAACGACGGGAGACGACAGAGCAGATAGGAATGAATGGCCCGGAGAGACGGAGTACAACAACGAACTTGGGCGTCGAAGCCGAGAGCGGCACGTCGCCGCTGGATGAGATGCGTGCGCTTGCTGTTGTAGTGCGGCTTGGCTTGGCTGTGGGGTCTGGTCTCTTGAGCATGACGAGGCAGACGGCAGACGGATGGGTGCAGCCAGCTTGCAAGAGTCAGAGTCAGCGGGCGGCATGCGGTAGGTGGACGTGAGGTGCTTCTGATAAGGCCGAGAGGGATGATTTGCATCGTCTCGTGGTGCCAGTGGTCATGGCGAGCGAGTTGCTGCATTGGGCAGTTGGCTGTCAGAGATAAGGGCGGGCTGCTGAGTCGAGTCGGTCGGGAGGAGAAGGAGGCGGCCCACTCCCAGAGATGGGGGTGAGGTGAGGTTGGCGACGACGGAATGCGGAAGGGCGTGAGTGTGGTTGGACATGTCGAGGTGTTGTAGAGGGCGAGGCGGACGAGTTCCGGCCCCGGATTGATTGATTGATTGATTGATTGATTGATTGATGATATTGCGGGGAGGCCGGCATCCCTGGGCTGGGCTGGGCTACGTACAAGTACAGTACAGTACAGCACAACTAGTCAAAGTCAGCGGTTCGGGCGCGATGCACGACCGACCAGACCAGACCAGCACGCTCGCTGCGGCATGATGGGATGAACAATTGCACATACACACACACACACAGGCTGTCCAGAAACCACGGTTGGTTGGTGATAAGACATTCCCTGGCCTGGCCTGGCCGTGCAACATCACGCGCCCAGCCTCTCAGGCACACGACTCAAACGCGACATCATCGCCATCGTCATTCGGGCGCTGTGCAATGCTTTGGCTGATCGGCTCGGGGATCGTTTGATTACTCTGGCGGCGACAGTCGTTGCGCTGCGCTGCGCCCCTTGCACGGCCTCACACGACTGGTCTGGTCTGGTCTGGTTGGTCTGGTCTGGTCCCTTATCTTCTACCTCCATACCTATCCGTCGCCATCCCATCCCATCCCATCCCATCCCATCCCATCCCACCCCATCCCATTGCCAGCTCAACCGTCTCCCTGTACTCTTATTGTTTCCTTCAGCCTGTCCCTACTTTGTCCAGTCCCTCGTCTCCCTGTTCACCAGCTGGCCCTCCCGTCCCGATTCCATTACGAGACGCTTCGGATCCTGATCCGCGCCAGCGTCACAGACATCCCCAGGCACCGGGTCCGAGCGAATCCCGCAGCCCACAGCCCGCACGCACGCACGCACGCACTTCGCCGTTGAGTTACTCTGCTCCCTTTACTTCTCGTCCGGCCATGATGGTCCCACGAGCCTACCGCTACGCGCCTCCTCAAACAAAACATCCCTCGCCCTCACCCTCACCCTCGCCCGACCGAACCATGGGTTCCGTCACCATGCCCAGGCCGCACTCACAACCACAACCACGCTCCCAATCCAAACCTCTCCCCCCAGCCATGTCGCCGCCTCACCACTCGGACCCCGTCGTCATTCCCTCGCGCAACAACTCCTCCACCGTGCCTCCGAGGCCACGAGCTCCCGCAAGAGCCCTCCCAAGCCGCAGGCGCAAACCAAACCCCCTCAACTCCGAAGCCATTCCTCCCGCCGTCGCCGCCATATTAGCAGTAACCTCTATTCCTCCGCCGAGACGAAGTGCTTCTTCATCGCGCCGCCGCAACGACCGCCCTGTATCCATCGACGAGCTCTTTGAAGGCTGGAGGGCCGAAGACAAGGAACTCTCCCCCGGCAGCTTTGGTTCGCCACTCGACATCCTGCTCGAGCGACCCGATGACTGTGACATCGACGACAGCTTCAGCCTGGGGGAGAGCATCTCAAAGGGTCAAGAATCAACATCGCCGCGCTCCATTTCCTCTGGCTCATTCGCCTCGGTCCCCGACCTGGACGAGGAGCGCTCTGTGCTCTCCTGGAGCTCCCCCTCAACCCCGAGATCGTCGTCGCTTTCACGGAGGGAGCGAAGACGGGAGAGACCCTTTGCGTCGCCGCCGCCAAAGGAGGAATGCCCCGACCACCCTTTGATGCACTTTGGCTTCGCCGAAGAAGACGTTCCCCCGTTGCCCGTCATCGGGACCAAGGTCGAGCGCAAGACGTCGTCGTCGTCGTCGAGCCTGCGATCGACCTTTACCTCGAACCTGACGGCCTCGTTCCAGGTCCTCAAGTCGGCAGCCAAGTCCTTTTCCAACTTCTCCGCGCCGAGCGTGCCTCCGGACGATCTCCTGACGCGCTCGATACTCTCGCCGCGCTTCACCAGCGAGATGCGCCCCAAGGACTTTGAAGGCACTCCGGACCCTGCGCTGCGCCGCTACCTGAACCCGTCGACGAGCACGATGCCCACGTCGCCGACGGAGCTGTCGCAGCAGCTGCACGAAGCTCTGATTCACGGCCAGCCCGGCGATGAGCCTAGTGACGCGCCCATGATTCAGATGCAAACCTACGACCGTCGTTCGCGCAGTCAATCGCGTGGCAGACGCGGCCAGAGTACCGCCGGCGCCACCGACGCTGCAAGGGCTCTGTCGCCTCCCGGAGTCCGGCAGAGGGAGCCACGCGAAAACAGCGACTTTCTCCGCGTCATCGTCCTCGAAATGAACATGCGCCGCGGAGGCAAGCTCGACTCACGAGCCGTCGGCAGAGCTCGTATCTGGCTGCCGCCTCGCAAGACGGTCGCCCGCGGGCCAGACGTCGACGACGACGATGACGACGACGACGACGCCGCCGCCGCCGCCGCCGCTGACAGAGTCCCGCCGCGCTGGGTTGGCGAGCTGGCAGACGCAAGCTGAAGTCTACAGTCATAGCCCGACAAAATTTTGCCTCGCCCACGCTGAGCACACCTTGCATGACGACAAAATAGGCTACTGGGCCCCAGTAAACTTGCGGGTCATGCCAGCTTGGCCCCAGCACTTTGGATGGGATCTGCGCACGCCGCATCTCGAACACTCGACGGTTGCCCAATTTGCCCCCATGTCCGTCTTCACCGGTCTAGGGTCAACAGGCGTGCCGGCGCTGTCCGGTTGCTCGCCAAATGCTTGCCATGGTTGCTTGCCACGGCTCCATCAGCTGATGCCATTGCCATGACACGAACTGGTTCTTGACGATATTGACCAGCAGATTCATACGTCAACCCTCTTGTCCATCAGACACGCCATCGACGACGCCGACCGGCTCCAGCATACGCGACTCGTCGTCAGCACACACGCACGGCACTGATACTCTGGCACACCGCAAACCGTTCTGCTTTTCTGCACCTGCTGATGCCCTCAGTCAGTGCGCACGTTTTCAGGGTGCAACAGGTTGCGCGCTTGGCGGTCCGAGCGGCGTCCCACGGAGAAAGCGAGACACGGACCTGAGGGACGAAAGCAAAAAAGCACGCACTGTCCACGCCGCCGCCCCGGCGCTTCCCACGGTCGCTTGCTCAAACCACCCGCCCTAGCTCTAATTGGCAAGAGAGTGGATTTGCGAGAAAAGGGAGCTGAGCTGCCCTCATCTCGACTGTTGTGGGGGTGGGTTGGTGTCTGTCGTCGATGGATGAGAAGGGGAGATTTGGGGATGCACAGGAGAAGGAGAGAGAGAAAGAGGAGAAAGATGGGCATAGATAGGCGCCCCTCGTTACGTCGGCGGCGGCGGCGGAGCGATGGGCTTCGCGCTGGAAAGATTTGCCTCTTTGGGGTTGAATCGAACTGATGAGCTGGTTGACTGAGGTTCGTTCTCCTCTTCGGCTTGAGCCTTGGGCTGCCCGAACAACCGACCGACCGACCGACCGACCGACTGCGCAAAACGTCTTCCCTTCCCTCCGGGCTCCGGGCCTTTCCGCCCAACCAGAATTATGCCGAAGGCCATCACGAATGAGGCCGTGGCCGCCGGCCTCGCTGCCTCGCTTCTGAGACGTTGGCGAGGGGGTCGCGGATTGCCCAAATGAGGAGAGGATGAACGGGAGGAAAATTCAGAGAATGAGGAAATGAGCAGAAAAAAAATATATACATATATATACTTTTCAATCAATAAGAGAAAAAAGCCCATGTACCTACCTACTGCCCTATCTGGATGTTGTGAATGGACGATGCACACGTGATGATGTATGTGATGTGTGACGATGGCCTCTTTCTGCGGTGTATATTGACCTACCCTTGCTACCTAGTTGCTCATCAGCCCTTGTACGTAGGTAACGTACAAGGGCTGATGAGCCTAGTCAGGGACTCGACGTGGGACAGCGATGATGGCAAGGGTGGGAGTGCTTGGGCGCCAGGCCATTATTTGTCCAGAAGAGAGAGAGAGAGAGAGAGAGAGAGAGAGAGAGGGGTAGAGGGGGATGGACAGATAGATGGATGGATGGGCTGGAAAGAATGTAGAAGATCAGGAAGGGGGTCGTCGAAATATGGCGACATGTATACATCATATACCTTCTGCCGTTCTTCTCTACGTATTGCGTAGATCTATTGCTTTTCTGTATAGGTAGGTAGGTAGTTTGTCTCTTCTGCTCTGCTCTGCTCTGCTCTGCTCTGCTCTCTTTTCCTCTGCTCTCTTTTCCTCTGTGCTGTCGTTCGAGCAAGCAAGCAAGTGCAGTGACCGACCAAGTGCTTGACCCGCTGCATAGGTAGAAATCCGCTGCACAAACACCAGCTCTCACCAGGCCACTAACACCATCGCATTTCGCCCGCTGCCTGCTTGCCGTCTTACTTTCCTTCTCTCTCTTTTCCTTTCTTGCTTCTCCTTTTCTTTCCTCTGCGAGAGCTAGCTGTGCCGCGGTCCAGTCGAGCCTTGGGATTTAGTTGACTGACTGCTGCTCTCTCACTCTCATTCGTATGCTTGTCGGGCCTTGTCGATGCTTCTTCTCCTTCTACCATCCCCTTTCCTCCGCGCAGACCATGCCATCCGTACGGCATCTGCTTACTCGGCGCGCTGCTTCCCGCGCATAACGCGACGGCGCTGCGAAATCATGTGCGTGTAGAGGATGTACGAGCCTAGGCAGCACATTGTCAGTCACGGACGCACGCAGGTAGCCATGCAGCTACGTGGGCGGTCAAAGAATACTCACCCGGAACATACACCCCCAACACGCCCAGCAACGCCCACTTCGCCAGCGGCCCAAACGCCTCCTCCGCAACGCCCGTCCACACCGCGCGCGCCACGAGCCAGCACTCACACGTAATACCCAGCGGATACAGCGCGTAGAAGAAATTATACCGCGCCCAGCCCAGCGCGCCCGGCACGCGCCCACCCCTTCCCAACACACACACAAAATACCCATACCGCACGACCTCGGTCACGCTCCACGCAACCAGCATGCCGGCCCACGCCCACCCGCCGTCGACACCGCCGTCCGTCACCGCGTCTGGCAGGAGAAATGCGATGCCCCACACCAGCAGCAGGCGCGAGGACACTTGCATGAGGGTGGTGAGGAGCGGGGCGCGCACGACGCCGGCCAGGGAATGTAGGGGTTCGAGCAATGCGAGCGATTGGATGAGCCGCACGAAGGCGTCGGTGCCGCCGAAGAGGTGCGAGGGCCCGACGAGCGGGAGGAGGAGGAGCAGGCGCGTGAGGAGGAGCGCCCAGAGCGTGCAGGAGAGGGTGTTGTAGGCGAGGAGGTATTTTTGCTTGGTGGATGATGAGGCGGGCGCCTGGCGTTTGGTCGGTGCGGGTTGTGCCATCTCTTTCTCTTCTTTGCTTTCTATTCCCTAGATCAATGCCTCTTCAAACTGCCTCAACAGCAAGACAAGTGTATTCCAGCGAGCGTGAGGGAGCGAGCCAATGGCGAGAGAATGGAGAGCCAACGGCCTAAGCGTAGACGTAGATGTGTGATGCAGTGCAGTGCGGTCAAGTCGAGTCGAGTCGAGGTGTATTCAACACAAAAATTCCGTTGGGGCTACGCGCGCGCGCGCGTTGTCCTCGTCCGCGTCGATTCGATTCGATTCGATACAATACGACGATGTCTCTGCTGCGAGAAGGTCGGAGGTGAGAGGTGGGAGGTGGCAAACGAGGGCGAGGGCGAGGTTCTGCGAGCCTGTGGTGGTGGTGGTGATGTCTGCGGTGGTGGTCGAGGTTGGTTGGTTGGTAGCTAGAGGCAGGGAAGGCAAGGGAACGAACCAACGGTAGCAGCAGCGGCGGACCATCCCGGCCGTCCCTGTGCCGCCCGCAGCTATCCCGCACATCACACACACCTCACACAACCTCCATAGTCCTCCTCACTCACCCACCACATCAAGCACCAAAAAATACCTACACACGCACAGAAAACGCCACACCTTACGCTCAACTCGCCCAGAAGCACGATGCAAGCCGCAGACGCAAGCAAGCTGCACCACCTACTCCTACGAAACACATTGACAGAAGGAAAAAAGCCCCCCATTAGCAAGTATGTATGTATGCTCTGATATGGTATACACATATCTGCGCTCCCTCCACTCCCCTCTCCTCTCCTCTCCTGTCCTCTCCTCTCCTCTCCTCGCAGCGCACCTCCACTCCCAGAATCGAGTGGCAGCCATGTGCTGCCCGGGATCCGTCCGTAAAACACCCATCCACCCACCCAGAAATTCATCCATCATTGTGATCGAGCAGCAAGCGTGGCCCGCGCGTTTGCCGTCTTCCCGAGCGAGCGCAGCCGTGTCAGGCGGGGCTGGCTCCATTCCACCAAAGAGAATTGTAACGGGACAAAAAGAAGAAGAAGGAAAAGAAGTGAAAGCAGTAGACGCCAGGGTAAATGCACGCACGCACGCATGAACGCTTTTATGCCCACCTGAGATAATCAAGACAGAGTGAGGTCGGAGACATGTAGACCTCTGTCCGCCCTGCCCTGGCCGCGAGGGCCGGAGGTGAAAAAAGGACCGAGGCGAAGCAGAAGGAATCGCAGTAGGCTTGGAAGATGGCGAGCCCACGAACAGCAGCCGGTGCCACACTGTCGGTAACGCTGCTCCTCCGCCGACCTGATTCCAGCTCAGTCCCGCTCTTGAGAAGATTTCGCTGAGTAGCCCTGGAGACTACAAAAACAGCTGTATCATGTGCGTTCGATTGCTGCACTTCTTCTCGCAGCCCTTGACGACGCATTTTGAAAACGTCGAGAACAGGCCCACCCGGTCTTTGCCTTTGCGTTTTGACTGCGTCCGGAAGGTGGTGCACTCGCCGCAATACGCCTGTTTCGCGTTAGAGCCATCCTTAAAAAGCAGTGACGCAGTACTTACATGACCGCATGCTTTAATAATCCACACTTGGCGCTTTAAGCTGCCCTCATCACCAGCGCAAAGCTCCGCGTCGCAGTTAGGACACACCAGCACCTCATTCTCCTCGGGCGACCGCGTGTAGCCCGGGCCTGCGGCCTCAGGCGCCGAGTACGTTGCTGGCGTGGGCTCGCGCTCGTTTCCCAGATCAAAGGCAGCCTGGGTGTAGTTAAAAAGGCCCATCATCAACCGCGGCGCCTGATAATCGCCCATACCGCCGAGAATGTCATCGGGGTCTACGCCCACCGCCCGCCGCAAATGGGGAAAGTGCGCTGCGCGACCTTCGCTGCGCTGGCTCCGTGATCGACCCCCCGCCGCCGCCGCGTTGGCCCTGCGAACCGACGTGCGGTCATTGAGGATCTGGTTGTAGTGGTCGAGCGTGTGGCGATTCGTATGCGGCGGCTGCGGGAACCGCGGCAGTCCTCCGTTGACGCCGCCGCTGCGTCTGGTGTTCTCGAGCGCCCCCTCCAACATGTTGTCAAAGAATCTCGCCGCATCTTCAAAGTCCGACCGCTGGTCTCGCGGCACCCGCCGGGCGAATGTTACTTCGACTTCGGGGCTTGGCGGAGGTCGATGCCGTTGTCGGTTGTTGGCCTGTTCGTTTTGCGGCTCATCTTCGCATAGATCGATGATCTCTCGCGGAAATCGCGGCGGGCGCGAGGCGCGAGTCGATGCCGCAGGCGCAGCACGCGCACCGGTGTCATCGTCAGAAGTGAGGTCAATCACATTGGAGGCGGTGTTTGTGGTTGAAGTCGACATGATGGGCCGTCGATGATCGAATCCGTCCCCAGGGAAGCGAGTGCGTATGGGGGGCAAGTGAAGGCCAGAGGTCTGAGGGTGCGGTCGGCGCTGTTGAGATTGTGGACGTTGTTGTTGTTGTTGTTGTTGTTGTTGTGGGTGGTGGCTGCTGCTTGACAAAGGGTTGTCGGGCAGCGGCGAGGAGGTTCGGTGCGAGAGCGAGGCCGAGTGTCGAGGAGCTGATGCGTCTGTGTTTTCGCGGTAACTGCGTTCCATTTCCGAATGCGTTCTCTGTTGGGCATCACGCCGTCAGCGCATGCTGCAAAGCTTGAGCGTCTGGAATCGGCCGGTGGGTGCCGTCGAGGCAAGCCCGCAAAGGTGCGGCACGGCTTGTTCGTACCTTTGGTGAGCGGCGATGAGAGTGGTAATCGCACAGGTAGGGGTTGAACATGATCGAGAGAGGGAGAGAGAAAGAGAGAGAGAGAGAGACGGGACAGGCGGCGGGCGAGAGTGGTGAGCGTAGGGAGAGGTGGATGTGGAGGTGAGGTTCAAGACTCCGGTGCAAGCGCTAATGCGGCCGGGCACACGGGCGTCGTCGTGGCGGATTGATGAACTAAGAAACCAAACAGCGATTGCCAAATCAAGATGACGGCATCGACAACACCTGCTGACTGCACAGTCAGTCAGTGGGTGTCGAAAGAAATGCGACCTCTACAGCTGCGCTCAGGAAGCATTCATCTGCTGTTGCAGCGCACGTAAGGAGCATTCATTCACTGCCGCATCTAGACCTAGGGAATCTCATTTCTTTTTGACACCCACTATGACCGGGCCATAAGGAGCATCCAATCCAGCAACCCAAGCCCATTGAACCTTTTTCTCTCTCTTTCTCTCGTTGTGCCCCTCGACAAGCCCAGTGCAGGCGCCAGCGCGAAACGAATCCACCACGGCGAGCCGAAATTATCTCCAGGCGCCAGTGCGTTGGATGACACAGCTCACCAGCAACACAACACAACAAACCTTGCATCAGTTCGGTTCGAATCTGCACCATCAATCCAACACAACACACGTCCAAGCAACAACCGCTTTCTTTTGCGCATCTAGTTAGCTTTTGTAGTTGCCTGCCTCTTGACCTCTCGATCCAACGTGCTCGCTCCCAATCAATCGTCGATCCCGTCCGTACCACCACGACCAGCCGCATCTGATCTACCCACGACAATACTCGTCCGTGACGCTGCATTTTCCTCTTCAACCCGAGCCCGAGCCCACGACGCTGAGCGCACCGTCGGTCGTCAAAGCGACCAAAGACTGGCCCTGCGCACCCCAGCGCGCCGCATTGGCCGCGACGGCCTTCCTGAACGGCTCGGACCAGCTCTTGGACGACTTGGCGTAGTGCTGGACGGCGATGCCGCCGGGCCCGGCGGCGGCGAGGAACTGGCCCGTGTAGTCCCAGGCGATGCTCTCCACCGCGCCGCCCACCTCGAGCGTCTTGATGCTCGCCGCCTTGCGCAGGTCCCAGATCTGCACGCTCGTCTCCCCTTGCACGACGGCCGCCAGCCAGGTGCCGTTCTCGGAAAACGAAATGGCGTGCACGGGGCCGCCGGCGTCGAAGTTGGCCATGTTGTCGCCTGTCTTGGTGTCGAAGACCTTGATTTGGCCGTCCTTGCCACCGGCAGCGTAGAGGTGACCATCGGGGTGGAATCCGCCGCTCAATAGTTCTGCGTGTGTTAGAAAACAAATACCGAACGGGCGTAGAGGGCTTACCGGCGTCGGTGTAAATCTGCGTGAGGACCTTGTTGTCCTCGAGGCTGTAGAGCACGTAGCTCTTGTCGACGCCCGTAGACGCCAAAATGTCTCCGCAAGGATGCAGCGACAGCGACGTGACGGGGCCCGCGTGCGACTCAAACTGTGCAACCTCTGCACCCTCCTCAAACACCTTGACGGCACCGGCGGACGTGGCCACGACTGGCTTGTTCTCGTACCAGACGCCATCCGTGACCTGACTGCCAGCCTTGAGTGCCTGCACTGCCTGCTTTTGCGATATCGAGTAGACTCCAGCCACGCCGTCGACGCCACCAAGGAGCGCAAGGTCTCCGCTCTTGTCCAGCGCCAAAGCCTTTCCGCCGGGGTACAAGGAGTCGGTCGTATGTGTCGTGTCAAAGGAAGCGATCGAATCCGCGGTGACCCAGCCCTCGGGGACGGGTCGTTTTCTCCTGGTACTCGAGAGCCTGACAGACAGTTAGGACTGATTTTGGGGAGATGCGGCACGACATACTGCTGGTGGGTCTGATCAATCTTGGCCACGATGGCTTCGGGCAAAGCAGCGCTATCCACCTGCATAGCATCGCCAGCAGGGGCGCCGCCCGCCGTCACAGAAATCTTGGACAGCGCATCGCGCGCCTCGTCCCGCTCGCGCGTCAACCGCGCAATGACGCGCACCGCGGCGTCGTGCTGGTACAGGGCGGTGCTCAACTCCTGCCGCGTCTGCGCCAGGTGCTGCTTCAACTGGAACGTCTCGAGCGCGACGGCGTCCCACTCGTTCTGGAACGCGGCGAGCAGCGAGGGAATCGACGTCAGCGTCGGCGGGCGCGGCCGCACGACGCGCGCCGTCTTGAGCTCGACGAGGTCGTCGACGCCCAGCTCCTCGCCATTGACCGGGTCCGAGCCGTGCTCACTAATGTATGCCTCGATCAGGCGCTTCTCGAAGACGTTGCCTGCGCTAGAGTGAGCCGGTGGCGCGCGCGGGAGCTTGGAGTGTTTTTACGAACCGCTTTTCTTGGACGCGACGGGCACCTGCGGCGCCTCACCGGAGACTGTAGGAGAGTCAGAGTAGTCCGAGCTGGGATTGACGGTACTCACTTGCGCACAGCATGGCAGGAGAGTTGGTTGGTTGGTGTTGCAATTGAGCTGAAGCTGGTCTTGGTTCTGCCGCACGGCGGACTAACTCCATGTCGACCGCCGGAGCTTGCTCGGAGGCGGAAAAACTTGACGCCTCCAGCGGAGTGGATGTCCGCTGCTGGGTGGGCGGGGGGAGGAGGAACAGCGCCAAGCCAGTCCCGCTCGGGATCCGCCCGGGGCCGCACATCCCCATCCCTCAAGCTCCCGGTCCACCCAGTCTTCGGCTCACAGGATCTCAGGTCAGCCATCATCCCATCATCCCATCCATCCATTGCCCACAGCCGACACCCAGCACCCAGCACCTTGCCCTCTTGCCCAGCCCAAGTCAGCGCAGCCCTACCACCAGTCAGTCTAGTCTCGATCCGTCACGTCGCCTGGAGTGGTGCTGCAGTACTGTCCGCCGGTCAATTCGACTTCCTTGTGTCAGGCACATTCGCTGTGACGTCACCCAGTCTCGCAGCCACAGCAGCGCGCCTGGCGCTAGGTAGCAAGCGCATCCATAGCAGAGTCGCCGGGAGCGAGAGAAGTGCGGCGGTCAATGTGATGGGGCGAAGAGAAAATTTTCTGATTTGGAGCGTCACTACCTCCAGATGGCAAACCCCCCCCATGTACCTAGTTAACACGTCAAAAGTACATGTACCTAGGTAGGTAGCGGACCAAACCGGTGAGCACTTGTGTGACGTTGCATAATAGGTGCTCAGACAGCCCAGCTGTTGAATGCTTGAATTATAAATGCACCAACCAGTCTTTGATGATGATGACGCCGGAATACGGTCGTCTCTCCTTCTACGATGCATGCAGTAGTGCCCTCTTTTCTCCAAAGATGATGATGATGATGGTGATGATGATGCCATGCCCATGTTTTGTTTCCAACCCGTGAACCTGAAAATGCAATGAGAAGTGAAGAATGCTTTTTGTGCCGCCCCAAACGCCAATAACAAAAGAAGAACAAGGATCAATGATGCAATCCCTGTTGAGAGAGGTGCTGCTGTCTGTCCATGGCCATGGTTGGGTATATCCTGCGCATCCAAGTCCCGAGAAGAAAAGAAGAAAGGGGAAAAGAACAGAAAAGAAAAGAATAAAGTCGTGACAATCGTAAGAATGGTTCAAGAGCTGCAAGAGCCGTTGAGCGACAAGCGCTCGACGTCCTCAAAGCCTGGCGGAGCCAGCTCCTGCGGGTTGTAGGTCGGCGGCGAAGGCGGAATGTCTTCGTAGGTCGGCGGCGCCTCCTCGTCCCACGAGATGCCCAGGCCGCCGCGCTCGGTCAGGACGACGTTGAACTGGGTGCGCAGGACGCGGGCGGCGCCGGTGGGAGTGATTTGCGTGGGCTTGTTGTCCGGGGCCCACTCTTCGGCGACGACCATCTCGACGACGAGGTTGTGCTTGACTTCGAGGCCGTTCTCGGCCTGCACGTCGCAGACGGGCTTTGACGCCGGGTTGACGTTGGCGTGGAACTCGAGCTCGATCGTGTCGGCCTGGATGTCCGTCTTCCAGCCGTGCTTGACGTCGTCGGAGCCGATGACGCGCGTGTCCTCGTGAGTGATGCCCTTGCCGTCACCGCCGACCTTGCTGGCGTGCTTGGGGCAGGCCGGTGAGATGAACTTGCTGTGCTCCTCGATGCGCCAGTTGAGCTTGCGGAGCTTCCACCTGGTAGTGGACTTGTCGCGCTTTTCTTCGACGAGGCCAGTCATGCGCATCTCAACGGTGAAGTCGCCGATGGGGTGGATCACGTTAGGAAGGGTGACGGCAGCGGTCAGGTTCGTGGGAGGGAAAATGCGAACAGAGTTCTTGTTGGGTCCTGGGAGGATGGCGCGCTTGATGAGCAGGCTGCGACCAAAGCTGAGGACCTCGCCGGTCGAGGTGACGGCCTCTGCGGCCAACTGGTAGTCGATGGTCACCAGGGCGCTCGTGGTCGAGGCGGGAAGGTGGCCCGGGAAGAGGTAGCTCAAGGGGAAAAGGTGGTCTCCTTGCTTGAGTTGGAGGGGCTCATGGAGAAAGTTCCACTTCTTAAGTTCGGTCGACTGGGTCGAGCACTGGGAGCATGCCTTGTGGACGGGTTCCTTTGTGGTGGCGATGGCCAGCAGCTTCATCTCGATTTTCTCAAAGACGACGTCGGGGTCGGTCACGTCGACCCTGAGCTGACCGGAAAAGAGGGCTCCGCTCGAGTTGGCGGGAGTGCCGTAGAGGACGAGGGGAGGAGACTCGACGACGAGGTCCAACTTTGCGGGCTTGGGTGATTCGAGCTTGGTGGCGCTCTTGCGTTCCGACTTGTGGTGCCAGCCTCCGAAGCCGCTGTGGCGCTTGAAAGCTTCCATGTTGGGGCGCTCGGCAGGCTTTGGGGAGTGAGCGCGCTTGATGACCTTTTGGAGAATGGTGCCGGCCTCGTGCGAATCGGAGTCGTACGGAGGGGGCGAGAGGGGGTGATCCCGCTTGGAGATGGGGAAGTGGAGAAGGCCTGGCATTTTCGCGGGGGATGGACAAAGAGGTCTGGTGGAGGGGAGGGAGAGCTGAGGCCGAATTCGAATTCGGAAGGTTCAGGCGGAGCCTGGGAAGTAGCTCAAGAGTGAGTCTTGTGTTGGTTGAGCTGTCTGAGGCAAAGGGTGAGGGATGTAGTGAACATGTCAGAGCAGATCGAGGTCATGGCAGAGACTTGTGCGGCGGGCCGTGGAGGGGTTTTGTAGTCACGATGCTCAGACGCAGGCGTGGCACAAAAAAAGACGTGACTGGCTCCCTGCTGTGGTGCTGGTGCTAGTGCTAGTGCTAGGCGGTTCTAGGGCCGCGCAGATTTGCTTGCCGGTGGGCCGGGGGAGCGCCTATTGCCCTGCGTCCTGAGGCCATCCCCTGTTGTCATCCACAACCAGCTGACGCCGTGTCAGTCGACCCTCAGCAGTGCATCTCGGCTGCATCCCGCAGTTTGGATCGAGGCCAACAAACGCCCTGCTGCAGCATCTCCTCGGACTCTGAAATTGACAGCAAGACCGTCGCAAGCCGCCCTTCGTTTGGGTCTGCGGGCATTCAGAATAGAAGCGGATTCTGTTAGTCACGCAGTCGGCCGCATCGGGCTAGCTGGCTCGTCTATACCCGCATGTAGGATCCCTGCTCTTTTCTTTTTCTTTCTTTTTGTGTTTTTTTTATCATTTTTTGCCTGAAATTTCTGCCTCTGCCCTCTCTCTTCGGCCTTCGAGAAACCTTCAGATCGTCTCCACATTTCATCTTGCCCGGCCTCTATTCTGCCTCCGCGGCCACTTCTCCCCGCCAGAATCCACGTCTGGCCTGCCTACCCTGCCTGCCCTGTCTGCCCTCCCCGACAATGGCGCCATTCTGTCCGCCAATTTGTAGCCATTTTGCGCGTGGGTTTCGGTGACTCACGCCCGACGAGACAGCAAGGAAGGAAAGAAAGAAAAAAAAAAGAGAGGAAAAAGTCTAAACAGGGAACTTCTGCGATGCGGTCATCAAGGTGCCATTGAAACGTCAACTCTCCTTGACACTTTGACAGCAGCGCTCGGCCTCCGTCTCCCTCAGCTCAATTTTTCCACACAGACCAACCAATCCGCCCGTGACGCCCCGTGGCCTCGGCCATGTTCCAGAGAACTCTCAACTTTGCTTTCGTTTTGCCTCGTGATGCCGCCATGACGCTCTCGTCGTATCCTTTTCGAATCTCTCGACTCGACCCGACTCGACTCCAGCCAGGCCTGCCCTGCCCTGCCTCCCTCCCGTCTGCCCAAGCCCAAGCCCAAGCGGTCCGCTCCTTCATCCCGCCGCTCCAATTGGAGCCCATCCCGCACGCCCTGTTTTCCCGGCTGCGAGCAGTCGTTCATCGCCCGCCGCCCATTGCTCCTGTACAATACGTACCGTACCCTACCTACGTACGCGCAAACGACAGGCCACATTTGCGCGATTATGCCAAAATCTCGCGCCAGCTTGACTCAACTGCTCAGAATAGATCCATCGCGCCCTGATCGACGCTGACCAATGTCCGTCCGCCATGTTTGTACATTATTAGCTGACCACACTTTTGTTGCACCTCCTCCCGTCATCAACCCCCTTTCTTGCGTCGTCGTCTTGCGTTGTCGTCTCCTGCGCATTGAAGAGGCAATGCGCTCCTCAAATCTCGCACGCACGCACGCTCTCAAAGACAGGCCGTCCGTCCCAGACTCCGTACCGTACGTACGTACGTACGTACGTACGTCAGTCACCCTGCGACCGCCTGGCCAGCCGTTCGTTTAGGGCTGAAGCAACAAAATGCCGCCCGTTGCGCTGACCTTCCAAGGGGTAAGGGTACCTTTGTTGTGGGCAGCCGAGCATCGTCATCACAACCTACACAGCACATCCATGCCGCGCCCCATCGTTTCGCGCACGTGTTTCGCTCTTCTGCTACACCACCGCAGCGACACTACTGGGCTGCATCGCAAATAAACAACTCACCACCCTCCCTCGAGGCCCAAGCACCAGTCGCTCGGGAGCCGACGCCAACCGCCGCCGTACGTAAGTGCATCTGGGAATGGGAGGGAGGGCAGCGTGATTTCATCGTGGCCAATGGAACCTACATGCCCTCCCCTCCCCTCATCTACTCCTCCACACCTTGCTGGCCTCGCTCAACGTGTATGTACCGGTACCCACTCCCGCCCACCTCATCCACATCGACATTCGCATCGTGAACCGCTGGCGCTCTGCTCCGACGATCAGGAACGCTGCCTCCCTCTCTCCCTCCCTCCCGGCCGTCGCTTCGCATCAATCACCGCGGTGATTCTTTCTCCTAGGTGTAGACTCGACACGGGACTGCCACTCAACCAAGGCACGAAATGAAGTAAATGTTGGGCGGTAGTCGCTGCCGAGCCTAAACCACCATCTCTACCGTCTCATCGTGCCTGTCGATCGCGCGATCATCCGCTAAAAGCCCGTCCGCCCGTCCGTCCGCCTCTCCCGCGCAGCCATCCAGCCCATCCAGTCGTCTGGGTGGGTTCGAAACTCACCAACCTTCTTACCTACCTAACCGCGTCGTGGTCTGAATGGTGGCATTGCACATGTTTCCCCTGCCTGCCTGCCTGCCTGCCTGCGTGCTCGTCGCCGTCGCCGTCCTCCGGCCGTTGGGAGAATGTACCGTACGTAGTGAGCCATTGCTCCAGAGCTCTCTGCCTCTGCTCTAATGATGAGAATGTCCTCCCAACACCTGTGACAGGCACATGCGTCGCCCATCGCCGTTCTCCGGGCGTGGGCAAGGACTGGGACAGGGATGGCAGGGCAGGGCAGGGCAGGGCAGGGCAGGGCAGGGCACGGTCAAGGGCCCAGAGCCGCTCGCGTAAGCCAGGCAGGAAGTGTAGGTAAGGTGCCCATTAGGTAACGGCAACAACGCACGTGGTTGACGCGACTGGTTGGGCTGGCTGCCGAAGCTCAGCTCAGCTCACTTTCACCTTGTCGACATTATTCACAGTGTACCGGTCAGTCCATTCTTCTTCACATGCAAGCAAAGCAACTGTTTTATCCGGCGTCTCGTCCTTTTTTTTTTTTTTTTTTTTCTTTTCGAATTTGAATTTGAGTTTGTGAAATGGTAGAAGAAGAGTAGGCACAGGGTACGAGGTACCTACGCTGGCACTGGTACTGGTACTGGTACTGAGTTTGTGCGTGCTGGACGGGAGTTATGGCAGACGGGCATTCTACCTCCTACCTACATCCAGGGCCAAGCAGCAGCGAGAAGAACACATCCGACTCCAATGTCCCCGACGGCGAAGGAGAAGAACAAGAGGCGCATTTCGCAGCCGCAGCCGCAGCCGCACGCGCATGCCGGCGCAAAACACCCTGCCCGCCCATCTGCCCTCTGGACTCAACACGTGAAGGGCAGGCAAAGACAGGTTTGCGCCGTTGTCGTTGCGTATTGCGTTGCGTCGTGTGGAGTGATTTTTACGAATCTGATGCCTTCCTTCCTTCGCGGGGTAAGGAAGGGGGCCATGGGGGTATGCGTGTATGCGTGTATGCAGGCAGGGCGGGGGAAGATCACGCCTCTTACCTTGTCGTTCGGTTGCTCACCAACAGATCGATTCGTTCGTCGTTGGCGACGCCGCGTCGCGTCGTTCTTTCATATTGTCTGGTCTCGGTACTTGTCGATTTTCCTTCTGTCGTGTCCGCTTTTTTCTGCCATTTCTCATTTTCCATTGTCCGTTCGCCAGCGGCATTGCCTGCTGCTTGCTCTGCTTGCTCGCCCTCCACCCAACCGCCCGCTCTCGACAACCTCATCTCATCTTTGTGTCCGCACAAGGCCCAACCCATCCATCCATCCATCCATCCGTCCATCCAGCACGGTACCTACCAACCTTCTGCACTGCACACACCAACCGTTGAAACGCGCCGTCGCCATCGCCATCGCCATCGCCATCACCATCGCAAAAGCATTTTTGGGTCCCGGCGTCGGGGCATCCCGTCACCAACCAACAGGCCGCTCGGCGGTAGCGGTCATACGTCGTCGTCGTCGTCGTCGTCGTTTGTTCCATTACAGCCAGCACAGCCCCATCTCATCGAGTGCCTGCCTGGCCACACGAGGCCCAGCCAGGGCCATCTTGTCAAGTTGGCGGAGGAGGGCGTGTCGTTATGAATGGACGGTTGCGCTTGCCTAAATGGTTGCGCCTTCCTGTTTGGGCTTAGTGTACGTGCGTGCGGCTCTGTATAAGCTTGCGGTGTGATGCAGCGGAGAGGGGAGTGTGACGACAGTGGCCAGCTGGACTGGATATAATTGAATGAGGTGCCTCACTGCCTGGCATGGCTCTATGGCCGGGCGTCGGGCGTCTCAGCGGCGGGCGGGCGAGGACCATGGATGCTTGGAAGGACCATCCCACCTCCTCTACTATGTGCGCGACCATCCCTAGAACCAGCAGCTATAAAAGAAAGATAGAGAGAGAGAGCGCGAAATCATACTTTTAGCAATAGAACCGACGACGACGGCGACAGGGCGGTGGAGACACTTTAGTTGATTAGATACCTCTGATATACAGACAGACAGACAGATGACAACAGGTAGATTGGTGGACACACTAGCGGGCGCACGCATGAATCATTAGATAGGACAGGATAGGTAGTCAGATAGTCAGATAGTCAGATAGTCAGATAGATGTATAGATACGCGACGCGGCGTTCTAGACACATACATACGTACGTACGCGGACAAGGTAGACGAACAAGGGCAAGAACGATAGGGTAGGAGTGGGAGAAAGAGTAAGGGATAGTGTGGCGGCGGCGGTATAGCATAGAGAGGACAGAAGGAAAGAAAGAAAGAAAGAGATTATGCAGCCAGCCAGACTTGTGATAAGGTAAAGGAGTATTCGGCGTAGAGATATCATCGGGCCTGATAGATAGGCAGCCAGGAAACCAACAAGAGAAAAGTAGGGAAGAAGGAGAAGAAAAAGTAAAGGACGAAGAAAAGGAAGGGGACCACAGGGGGAAAAAGCATGCCCCGCCCCCGTCCCATGGAGAAGAGAAGACGATAGAACCCGTCAGTCATAACGACATCCCGCATAAAAGCCAACGAAAGCAAAAGCTACCGAGCCAGCCAGCCAGGCGTGAGATCTGTACTCACGCACTCACTCCCTACTCCCTACTCCCTACTTCCTACACCAAGAGCAGTCAGGTGTCAAAATCCAAAGAAAACTTTTTGTCCCCCCCTCACCGCAACAACCTCAAAAAACAGACCGATCATCACCATCAGCATCCGTCCAGCCAGCATCGCTCACGCTGCCCTTGACGACGCCAACGAGGCGGCCGTCGACGTCCTCATACGTCGTCTCCGTCTCGGCGCCCGCGCCCCTGATGCCGCCGTACGTCTTCTTGGGGCCGCGGACGTACGCGAGCGGCGGAGGCGCGTTGACGCCGCCGCCGCCACCACCACCTACGGCTTTGATGGTGCCATGGAAGCCGTTGCCGCGCAGCTTGGCGTAGTAGGCCTCGCTGGCGTCGGGTTCGGGGGCGGCGCCGGCGGCGTCGGACGACACGTCGCTGTACGTCTCCCAGTTCTCCGAGGCGCCTGTCTGCACCGTCGACGACGTGTTGCTGGTACGGGCGCTGTCGGGGCGCGACGACGCCTCGCGCTCAAAGTGGTGGTTGCTGAGATGCGACGAGTGCGAGGAGTGGTGCTCGCGGTCGCTGCTTCGGAGAGGAGGCGGCGCCATGGGGTGGTGGTGGGCGCCGAGGACGCTGGTGTTGAAGGTGCTGCGGCTCATGGCCGAGTCGGGGCGCATGAAGGAGAGGTACGAGCGGTTGGAATCCTCGTACGGGTCTTCGGGTGCCATGGAGCGCACGATGCTCGAGGAGCGCTCCAGCTGGCTGTGGTTTTCCGAGTCGGGGCACGGAGTGGAAAAGAGGTCCTTCATTTTGGGAGGAGGTGCACGAGGCGGGCCCATGGTGTGGCTTTGAGGGCGATTGGGATTGCCGCGGATGGTGTCTGTGTCTTTGACTGGATGTTGTCGACGGTCAATCGAGTTGTTGCCGTCACGCATGCTGCGCAGGGGAGCACGACCACTCGCAGACTTGGTCGGGCTGGCGCTGCGCATGCTGCTCGTAGATTGTGCAAACGGATTGTGGGCGCGCGAAATGCTGCTCATCCCGCTGTAATCTGCTCTGCTGCTGCCAAAGTTGGCGGTGCTCTGGGAAAAGTTTGAGACTGGAGTTTTGGATTGCGATGGCGGACCTTGCGCGCTGCGCACGCTTCCGGCGCGAGAAATTGTACCTGTGCGCTCATTAAGTCCGCTCGCAGACTTGCTTTGCTTGTGCAAGGTAGGTCTCTGTGTGGTCGACCCGGCGCCTGGGGTTTTTGATCGCGCCGGTCCCTTTACAGACGCTGCCTCAATCTCGTCGAGATACCTCTCGCCGTGGACCAAGAACGGCCTGCCGTACTCGTTCTCCCAGTTCTCAAGGGCCTGCCTCAATTCAGCTTCCACCTTGGGTAGCTCTTTGGCAATCCTCTTTCTCATCTTTTCTTCCCTCAGCAATTTTCCAGGATCACGTCTCTCGCCCTTTTGACCACGCGCCATCAGACGAGATGCATCCTGACTAGCAGCGTTGAGTTCGTCTCTTTCGTTGACCAGGGAACGGTGGCGGTCAAGCAGTGTAAGAACGGGGGCGCGCTGCTCTTTGAGAGCCTCTAGACGTTCAATCTCGGCTTCGTGTGCGGAAAGAAGGGCATCGCTGTAGACATCTGGTATGTGTTAGACACGCAACCTGCAAGCTGAACGCGATACGCACCTGAGAATCCCGGCGTAAAATCGAGCATTTCCTCCTCGGAAAAGTACAGACTGTCCCACAGCTGCTGTAACCTGTCTCTTGCATCCTCCACAAAAAGATGAAGATTCTGGCGCTTGAGTTCGTTCAGCCTGGACAGCTCATCCTCATACTCGTTGATCGTCCGCAATCCACATCCGCGATTGTTGGCTAGAAACGTCTTACGGTCCGGCTCTTCAACTCCCAAGCGATCCCACAAGCCCTCGATGGTTTTTCGCAAATCATTCAGGCGACGCTCCCTACCACGCTTTTCTTCCACGAGCTTGTCTTTCCTCATGCGCAAACGCTCAACATCGTCAATATGTAGTCCCAGCTGCTCCGGAGCATCCCGGGAAAACTCGACAATGTTGCCGTCTGTTTGCGCCTGAGGAGTCCCGAGCTCGGCCCAAAGCTGAATTATTTCCTGGGCAATCGTCTGGACCACAGCAACGCGGCGCGTGTACTCTTCGTAAACTCGGGAGAATTCCTGGTCAAGCTCCTCGATGTAGTTGGGAGAGACGTCGAAAGTGGGGGGTATCTTGGCATTAGGAGAGGTTGGAGGAAGTTGGATTTGCGTAAAGGAGGGTTCGAGATGCGACGCGTACGATTCGAGTGCTTGCGCAAGTTCTGTACATGTTAGCGGCGATTCCACCAGAGGCCGCGACGCTTACTTTTGACTTGTTCGAAGCGCTCGCGATGCGCCTTTGCGATGGCCTTGTGGCGCTCCTTGAGGGTTTGCAGGCAGCGGTTGAGCGGGTATGTAATTCGTATGTCGCTTTCCTCGGGGTCGTAGCTTTCGCGCGAGCTTCTGCCCTCAAGCGAAGCTTGGAGCTGCTTGATGGTCTTGATCAGGCAGCGGCATTCTTCTTCGGCTTCTTGCTTTTCTCTGTCCCACAACGGTCAACGCGATTCGAGCTGCAGTCATACGTGGGCCAACATACAAGGTTACTAGCCTGAGCTGATTCTGCAGGGTTTCGGAAAGAGCTGAAAAAAGCTGCAGCGCGCGTCAGAAAGCAAATTCTCCGAAAGCTTGCATTGACAAACCTCTGCTTCGCGCGCGTCGCGGTCGTGGTTGGAAACACCGATGTCATCAAACAGGCCGTGGAGCTGGCCTATGATGCTGGTGACTTGCTGCGCAAGGTAACTCGTGTCCATCACTAGCGCCCTCAAGCCGACTGGCTCTCAACAATCTCTCATGAAATGTCCCAAGCGTTGCGCGAATGAGGTCGAGGAATGCGGGGTCGGACGGGGGGTTTCGAGGTGCAGTGGCGAGGCGATGGTGGTTGGTCGGCGACGGAATCAGTGGTCGAGAGTCGCGGATGCGCCGTCGAGAGTGCGATGATGTAGTAAGAGAGGGAAACGTTCAAGTGGTGGAGCCGGACGAGGGCGGGTACGCTGCTGTACTTCAGATTGGTGCACGTCGTCGACCTGGCCGGTGTTTACGCACTCGCTTCCGTCGCCCGAGCAACACCGCCCTCTCTCCCGCTGAAACACCATCGGTTCTCGACCCACGTCCCAATCATCGAGTACGACCTGCCCAAGCCTCCCTGTCAACGCGGCCTGTCCGGGCTCGTCGTCGACGCATGTGGCCGTCCTGTGTCCTTATTGTCAGCCCTACGCGCTCCATCATTGGACCGTCCATGAGATCCAGCGCGGGACATGTTGACCGGCCCTCGCAAAACATCCAAAACAAGGCCTCTTCTGAAGCCGTCACACAGCAGCCGCATCATGCACCGGGCCTGCTTCGCCGTGAGTAGCACCGAATTAGCACATCTTGTACCACCACGGGTCACATCAGGGTCAAAATCACGTCATTGCTACATATGTCTAGCAATTTTGAGTCCACGTCCGTCATTCCTGCTTATTGTCTACCGGTAAACAGCCACCGAGAGGGGAAACCTTCCCTAACGAAAAGGACAACCAAGATTCAAAGCAATCAGAACGCCGGGGATATGAGGTCACTGAACAACGTGACACCGCAAAGGAAAGTTACATGATGGTGAATCTTTGGGGGGCTCATGGCGGTCATGACAAAGGGGATGACTGGCTGAGACTTGGGGCTTGCGGGGAGTGGTAAAAGGTAAGGGTGTAATTGGACCATTGTGCGACGAAGGGGGCAAGGTAAAGCAGTCAGAATCCTCATGCCTAGTCGACGCACGTGTCCTTGATTTGCCGCTCCACTGACAGGGTCAAGGGCAGCATCGACGTGACCTTGGTCGTGAGCGATGGTCGGCGACGGATCCGTCTCGCCCGCTGGGCCGGGAGCATCCGCCGCTAAAAAGCTACCATGATGCTAAAAGCATTCCGGTTGGACACCTCACATGTCCATCGACTCGCCGCCATTGGCAAAGTTGAAGTTTTGCTGCTGCGGCTGAGCTCCGAAGCCAAACGTGCCATCCTGGCCCTGCTGAGGAGCAAGCTCGTTCATGTCGCCAGCCTCCTCGTCGTCCGAAAAGTACTTTTCGATAATGTTGTACGCCTTCATGTAAATCTCCTCGTTGGCGTTGTTCTGGCAGTCGTGAATCTTTTCCATGCCACCGCACTCCTCAATGTACAGAGCAAAGCGGTTGATGGGCTCATTGTCCGCGCTGGCCTCCTTGTCCATCTCACCAACCTTGAGGACATTCTCCAAGCCGTCCAGGGCGACCTGGATGATCTTGTTGTCGGGGCAGGCCAGCAGCTCGCAGAGCGGCTTGATGCAGCCCTGTTGCACAAGGTAACGGATCTGGTCGGGCTTCTGCAGACCACCAGAGGTAGCGTTGGAGATGGCCCAGCAGGCTTCCTTGCGGGTCTTGAAGTCGCCGTTGGAGAGGAGGTGGATCAGAGGGGGGATGATGTTGGCGTCAATCACGGCCTGGATCTGCGTGGGGTTGCCAGCGGTGATGTTGGAAATGGTCCAGCAAGCCTCCTTGCGGATGCCATCCTTGGTTGAGCTCAACAGGGAAAGCAGCGCGGGGAGTGCGCCGCAGTTGATGATGACCTGCGTCTGAATGTCATCGCCGGTGACGATGTTGCCGACGGAGCGCAGGGCAGGAGTTTGGACCGAGGTGGAAGCGTGCATGAGGAGCTCCACGAGACGACGAGGGATTCCAGCCTCAATCACGGCCTGGATCTTGTCGTTGGAGCCGTCGGACAGGTAGGAAATGGCCCAGCACGCGTCGATGAGGACCTCGTCGTCAAGCGAGTAGATGAGCTTGGCAAGGACGGGAAGAGCGGGAGCAATCTGAAAAGGTCAGTCCAGAACCACCACGGGTACAATGCAACGCAAACTCACGGTCTGCCAATCAGGTTGAGGAGTCTTGCCACGGCAAAAGTTGCTGAGGGTCCAGGTGGCGTTGCGGAGCATGCTCAGCTTGCGGCTGTCACCGAGCAGGTTGAGCAGAGGGCGCAAAGCTCCAGCGCCGAGGACAAAGTCACGGCATGCCGGGCTGTCACCAGCAATGTTGCCCAGGGCCCAGACGGCCTGTTCTCTGACATCGGGCTCGTGGCTGGAGAGAAGCTCGACAAAGATGGGAACAGCGCCGGCCTCGATGACGACCTGGGTCTGCTGAGCAGAACCGGAAGCAATATTGGTAAGGGCCCAGGCAGCCTCGAACTGGACCAGAGTGTGGGGAGAGCGAAGGAACTCGACGAATCTGCCAACAACGCCAGTCTCGATGACGCGCTCGATGGGCGGGTTGCGCTCCTTGGAGAGAAGCTTGCGGAACTTGGTGGTGGCGTGGATCTGCTCATCAATCTGTTCGGAAAAGACACCCTTCACCATCTGAGGGAGGTCCTCATTGAGCTGCCAGAGTCAGCAAGATGCGCATCTGAAGAAAATCATGGTGCTTGGCGTGGCTCGTGCAAGAGTCGATAAGGATAAGGGATGGCCAGTTCGCTCGGCAATCGTTGAACGGCGGTTCAGCGGCGTATTTGCCAAAACAAACAGAGGTGGTGGTGTTGAGGCGCGGTGCAAGGCGAGCCAACGCCACCGGACGGCGGTTTGGCGGAGGGCGGAGCTGAAGGACTTACCTGAGACTCAATGGTACCAGCCTCATCGTCGCTGTCGGGGGCAGCGCCCAGCGAAGCGCCAGGGCCGGCGCCATCGCGTGAGGCAATGCCACGGCGCTTCGCAAGGTTCTCCTCCCTCTTGGCCTTGCGGATCTCGACCTGCTGCTCCTCACGGCGGCGGCGAAGCTCGTCGGGCTTGAAGGTGTTCTTCGCCTTGAACGTCGTGCGACGATGCTCGGGGATGTAGCGCTCAGCCATGGCGGAGGACTTGTTAGGCGGTTGCAGAGGTAGACGCAGACGGGTGATGGGGACGACGGAGCGGGCGTGGCGTGGCGGGACCGGGATGAATCTGCACCAAGGTAGGGCAGTGGGTGCGGTGGTGGGAGGATGAGGGCAGGATGAGAAGATGGATGGTGGGTGATGCGGGCGGAAAATAATGCGGGCAGCAGCAGCCCTGGGCTGCGCGAGGATTGGGCGCCGTTTTCTGCCTAGCGCCGCTGACTCAGCCGCCCGTCCACTGCTCGCCAGGTCACCACCCCTCGCGCGTCTCCCAGACGCGTCTCGACGCCAGAAGAGTCCAAAGGTCCAAACAACACGCTTCTCCTTCTAGCACCACACAGCGTGCATGCTCATCCCTCGTCCCTCCAGCCAGCCCAGCAATGCCTCTCGCCACCTCCAAAGACCCGCCCCAGGGCTACATCACCGTTCAAGACGCACTGAACACACCCGTTGGCCAACTCGTCAACATCATTGGCGTGATCGTGGATTTTTGGCCTCCAAAACAATCCAGAGGCACAGGTAAGTCGTCCCGCAACCAAACGCGAACCAGTCTTGACCAAATCTTGTAGACATGCAATTCACTTTTTTCCTAAGCGACAATTCCCAAGCTGGCAGCATCAAGATCAAATGGTTCTGGAAGCCCTTGGGTCCAGCGAATGAGCCGCGAGTCCAGGGTGTCGGAGACGTGGTGATTCTCCAAAATATCAGGATATTGGAACATGGCTTCGAAAAAGTTGCAACGTCCAACCATGCAGCTGGCTGTACCGTCTTTCCCGCGAAAAAGATCCCAGCACCACACTTCAATGATGAATTCGCCAGCGGAGCCAAAGCTCTGCCTCATGAATCTACGTGTCGCGCGAGGAAACCAACTGCAGCTGAGCAATTGTATGTTATAACTCTGCACCAACCGCCGCAGGAAGCTAGAGCGCCAGAGACTACAAAGACCATCGCATCCAGCACGACCACGGAAAGCAGGGGCATGATGCCTCCACCACCACCACCACCACAAACCACCACAGCATCAACGCCCATCTTCTACTCTAAGAAGGAGAAGTTTCGGCTGATTAAAGACTGCGAAGAGATGGAGTTTCACGATATGGCCGTGGAGGTCGTCAAAATACAGCCAAACAACTTTGACAGAGCTGAGATCTACGTCACAGACTACACTGAACACCCTCTGCTCTTTCACTATGGTGCGGAAAAAGACAACGTGGACGGCGACCCCTATAATTACACGGCTCCTAGTCTGGCCAACTGGCAAGGACCCATGGGCAAGAGGACGATGCAAATCATGCTCTTTGAGCCACATGCTTCGGCGTGCATCAGAGACATCAACGTAAACGACCTTGTGTTCTTGAGGAATGTCCACGTTAAACGCGACATGTGGGGCACAAAGCTTGAAGCCGCGATGCACCAAGACTACAAGTTCTCCAAACGGGTCGACATCATCAAGCCGAGAGTATTCGATAACCGCATGACGGAGCTCCAGACCCGAAGAAAGCAGTACTGGGACTCGGTCAAGAAACCGGAGGCGGATGAATCAAAGGTGTCTCGAACCGACAAGAAGAAAAAGAACAAACAGGCCAAAAAAGAGAGACAGGCCCAACAGAAGGCAGAAGAGGCTCAGAAACAAAAAGAAGCCGAGGAGAGCGACCACGGTGCAAATGGATGCAATGGCCACGGTAAGCACCGCCAGCGGCAGACCGGACTCTTCGCTAACACCCATCTGCAGTTGCCACAGAGCGAGTAGTGACATCGGCGACGCGACTCGCAGACATTTTGGACAATGGGCACTACAAACAAGAAACGGCGTCAGGCGTCACCTTCCAGGCGCCCTTCATCAACGCCAAGTTCTACACCCAAGTCCGCGTCGTCGACTTTTGGCCCGACAAGCTCGAAGACTTTGCACACTGGCTCGGAGACGAGACGTACTGTAACGTGCCGCCGGACACGCAATCGACGGGGCTCTCCCAAGACCAGACGGGCTGGGAGTGGGCGTTCTACCTCATGGTCGAAGACGCCAACACCAAACAGCCTGAGGGCGACACAGCAACAGCAGCCAGCGAACCCACGCGCATGGCCATCCTCGTCGCCGACAAGGACGCCGAGTACCTCCTCAACCTGTCGGCGAGCAACCTGAAAGAGGACCCCCTCACCCTGAACCAGCTCCGCGAGAAGCTATTCGTGCTGTGGGCCAACCTCGCGGAGCTCAAGGCTGAAGGGCGAGATCCGTGGGACGACGCGACGCGCGAGGCGCACAAGAGCAAGCCGTTTGGGTGCTTCGTTAAGCAGTACGGCGTCGAGGATCCGTCCGAGCCGCTGGGCTATCGCAGGATGTTCCGCATGTTTGGGACTAACATCAAGTGAGATGGGCTGCTGGCGTTTGTTTCTTCTTGGATTTTCCCCTGGTCTTTGTTTTCTGCTGGGTGGCTACTTTGGCATTTCTCTGGCGGCGGGCTCTGGCGTAAGAGGGTATTAGGTGGATGGGCTGCTTGCATTTTCGGGCGTTCTGCTGCTGGGAGCGGCCAAACTTGGTGCTCTGGGATGATCCAAGGCGTGGTAGCGAAATTTGTGGCACACAAAATCTTAAGGTCCTGCGAATTGGGGCTCCAATGCTCCCTACTACTACTCTCTTCAGTGCTCGAATGCTGCTAAGCACGTGCCTGGTCTAGAGTGGCTTAAATACTCCCAATCAGTTGCCTGCTGAAGTGTATCAATACTCTTCGACTAGCACCTATGATTATCGTGTATTCTGCGACTGTTGCGACCAAGACCCGGTCCTTTCGATCAAACAACAAGAAATCTGGTCATAGATCAGACAAGAGAACGAAGGCGCAATGCAAATCAAAGTGCAAAACCAGGCATGCCACACTTCCCAAAGCTGGCAAGCCATCATCTTGAATATTTCACCACACAGTCCACAAATCTCACTGTCATAATCAAATCGCGTCTTCTGAACAGCCCTGGTCGAAACTCGACCGAGATGACTATAGCAGACGTTGACTGGCTGCACGAGCGGCAAGTCTGCCAATTCGGGCTAGCTATCCGCGGCATGACCAACCAACCACTGCGCCGCTGCAACCATATTGCTGAGCAACCGTGATGACTGCGCCGCGGTGCTACTCTACGACTTGTGATGACGATTCCGTTTGACCGAGTGGAGGGGTGTGGCCTAGAGAGAGAGAGGGGGGGGCGGGAGAGGACCGGTGGTGTTTTAGTGGGGTCGTTGTGTTGTTATCCCGCAAGACCTGAGCTGAACTGCTCCCGGATGGACTGCAACGCTGCTGACATACTGGATGAACATAATCACGTTTCTTGGTGACAAAAGCACTTGTGCCTGTGCCTGTGGATCTGAAAGGCAGAAATGACAAGAATATATAGAGGAGAGGCAGCGGCACAAGGTACAAGAATCAGACTCAACCAACGCATCTCCATCCGACCTCATCCCCAGAGCAAACACACCAACTTCCAAACCAACCCAGCCCAAAAGCCATGCCAATACATCCAACCTACCTGATAACAGGCGCAACCGGCGGCCTCGGCCACGCAATCCTCACCACACTCCTCGCATCCTCCGTGCCCGCGTCCTCCATAACAGCAACCTCGACGCGCGCCAGCGCCGCGTCCGCCCTCTCGCCTCTCGGCGTGCGCTTCGCGCTGCTCGACTACGACGATCCGGCGACGCTGGACGCGGCGTTTGCGGGCGTCGAGCGGCTGTTCTTCGTCAGCACCAACACGTTCGATAATGCGCGCCGGCGAAGGCAGCACGCTAATGTGGTTGAGGCGGCGGAGCGCGCGCGCGTCGGGTGGGTCGTGTATTCCAGCCTGGCGATTGGCGCGGTGGGAGAGGGAGAGGGAGCGGGTGGACGGCAGAAGGTGGAGGAGGCGCACGACGTGCGGTTGATGGGGGCGCATTTGGAGACGGAGCGCTTGTTGAGGGGGTAAGTTCAGTCGTGTCCGCGAGTTGCATATGCTCTTTGATTCCTGCTTTTACTCATCATGGCTGCAGGTCTAAGCTGAACTGGACGGCTGTTCGCGAGGGCATCTACACTGATGCCTTCCCCGTCTTTCTCAGCTGGTACCCGACGGATCCGAATCAGACGCTGCACCTGCCCAGTGACGGCGCGGCCTCGTTTGCGCTGCGCGAGGAGCTGGGCGAGGCGACGGCGAAGCTGCTCATGCGTGGCGGATTCGAGAACCGAATCGTTGCGCTCACGGGCCCGCGCGCTGTGCGCTTCTCCGAGATTGTCGACGTCATCAATGAGATGACTGGCAGACAGGTCAGGATTGAGTATGTTGGGGACGAGGAGTACGTGAGGCGAAATGTGGAGAGCGATGAGGGAGGGAAGAGCAAGGACTTTTACTGGAACTGGGTCACCCTGTTCCAGGCTTTCAGAGACGGAAAGATGGCAAATGTGAGCACTTTGATGGAGGAGTTGTTGGAGAGAAGGCCAAAAGACGGGCTGGAAGGGGTCAGGGGCTTGTTGGAGAAGAGCAAGGACTACACCTGGCACCAGAACTACGCGAGAAGCGCGTGATTCCCTTGATGAACGAAAAGGAGCCAAGAGAACGACCAACGTCGAGACTGGACTGTAAAAATGTGGCTCACGCAAAGAAAAGAGGAGCGACCAGGAAAATTCGTGCGCTTTGACTGAAAATGGACAGGAAGCATTCATGCTACCATTGATGAGCATTCAAGAGCATGCAAAAGAACTTTACAGGAAAGCAAACAGGGAGCATTCAAGCCCCTATGCGCACAAAAGATTGGCAAACGGCCATGTTCCGAAACCTAGATGCCAAATTTTGTTGAATTCCATTCGTGTACCAGTTTTTCGCCCCGTGACGCCTTGAAGTAACCGAACCGATTATTGTCGTTCAATTGTCATATGCCTGATGTTGTCGGCTCAGCTCGAGCTAGTCAGGCTACATAGGACATCGTCGCTGGGTATCATCCACCTCCTGCAGAGTCTTTTGGAGTGTCGGCTTCCGGTGGTGGTTCCGTCATCGTGACGGGGTGGCACAAGCTTGCAACTTGGAGCAGCAAGGAGTGGCGCCGAAATTTCAAGCCTGCAGAAAATCGGCAATTGTGCGCAGACTTGGTGCAGCGCGGAGTGTCGAGTAAAAGAAATCTTGAGGTTGCAGAATGTCGCCTCATTCGACTTCCAAATCGCTCTCATCTTGCGCCGGAGCATTTCTCTGCGACTGCGGGCGCTGTGCGACAGCGGCTATGGTGGCGGCATTGATGGCAGCAAGACTCTCGCGGGGATCTGACGAAGCCTCCATGTCCACATCATCCGTGTTGATGTTGCCCAGCGCAGCAAAGGGATTTGGTTGCTTCTTGTCGCCATTGAGGGTTTCCCAGTCTTTTCTCCGCTCCTCCACCGTCCTGCCCCTCTTCTTGCTCTTCTCGACCTTCCGCTCGTGCTTGTCCATGTTGGCGTCGGCCTTCTCCAGGGCGCGCTCCTGGCGCACACGCTGTTGGTGGGTCATGTGCTTTTGTTTCTGCTTCTTGGAGATGCCGGCATTCTGGGAAGCAAGGACCGAGGCGGTGACCTTGGGGCGCGTTGGCTTAATGGTCGAGGCGTCGCTGACCAGAGACTTGTCGACGGGCTCCTCGGCGCGGCGGGCGGCGCGCGAGTGCTTGGAGATGTCTGCGGAGGGTTAGGAGTGTGGCCCCGGAGATTCGTGGGAGACTTGCCTTGTTTCTTTGCCTTTGCAGCCTTTGCCATTGTCGTCTTTGTGGTGGAGAGTGTGGTGTTGAAGAAAGAAAAAAACCCTAGGGCGGCTCTGCTGTCAATCGCAAGGATCAGCAGCAGCGGAAACCTCGCGCGGGCCGTGCGCGTTGGGGTAATCTCCAAGGATGGGTGCTGCGACATCAACCCCGACCCGGACCCGGATCCGACCATCTAGCAGCACCTCCTCCTCCTCCTCCACTCGGCTCCCTTCCTGGCCATCGCCTCTGGAGCCTCCTCTTGTCTCAACCTGAACCTCGACTTCTCCATGCGCCATCTACGGGACTTCTCCCTGTCACAACACCATTCCTCTCGTCCTGGCTGATCCAACTGCAAACCCTCCTTGGGCCAGCTTTACGCTCCCACAATGACCTCCCGCCCCCCGTCCTTCGATTCGTTCCACGTCGAACCAGAACCGCAAGCGGCGCCCTATACGTCCTTCGTACTCGTCGTCCTGGGTCTCGTCGCGCTTCATCGCCTTCTTGCGCATTACGACATTCCCTTGCGCGCGATACCCGAGACCCTTTGGAACATTTTGGTACACATCATGCCAGCTCCGCTGGTTTTTGCGCTGGGCCAGCCCTCGATCAACGTTGATGAGGAAAAGAATAGCGCGAGCCTGTTTGCCGCCAAAAATGAAGTTTTGCGCAGGGTGTTTGGGTTGGATGGTGCAGGAATGCTGAGGGCCATATCTGGTGATCGGGCTTTGCGGACCTATGGCACCATGATTGACACCAAAGACGCCGTCCCGCCGGGTCTGGGCAACTGGGACAACTCTTGCTACCAGAACAGTGTGATTCAGGTACATATTTTCTTTCAAATTGGAAGCAAAGCTCACAAAAATGGTAGGGTCTGGCATCCCTCCCCAGTCTCCAGCGTTTTCTCGTCCAAGGCGTGACCTCGTTCGATGGCCTGTCCAGTGATTCCACCAACGGGGCATTGTTGGACACGGTTCAGAAGTTGAACAATCCCGACAATCATGGCCGACACCTGTGGACCCCCGCAAAGTTGAAGAACATGAGCAGCTGGCAGCAACAGGACGCGCAAGAGTACTTTTCCAAAGTCTTGGACGAAATCGACAGAGAGGTTTTGCGCGCGTCTAGACAGTCTCGCATTGTTGCGGGTCTCGAAAATACCCCTGGCCCCGAGGACAAGGCGCTACTTCACAGGCCCAACTATTCAACATTGCCCGAAAGCTTGCGGAACCCGCTCGAAGGCCTGCTAGCTCAGCGTGTTGGTTGTATGAACTGTGGACACACCGAAGGACTGTCGATGATTCCATTCAATTGCCTTACGGTTCCTCTGCAGAAAGACTGGGGCTACGGCTGTGACATTCGCGATTGCCTCAATGAGTACACAAAGCTTGAGCCGATTGAGGGTGTCGAATGCTCTAGTTGCACTCTACTCAAAGCCGAGGAGTCCCTCAAAAATCTCTTGGAGAACTCGGGGGAGCCGGGCTCCCCGCAGATGGAAAGCGTAAAAGAGGCCTGGATCCAACGCCTCCAAGCGGTGCAGCATGCCTTAGGAGATGAGGATTTTTCGGACAACACTGTTCTCAAGAAGTGCCATATACCGAGGAAAAATTGGGTCCAGAGCACGAAATCCAGGCAAGCGGTGATTGGACGCCCGCCGAAGGCCCTCGTCATACACGTCAATCGCAGCGTGTTTGACGAGATGACGGGTATGCAACGCAAGAACTATGCCCACGTCAGCTTCCCTGAGATACTCGATCTTGGTCCGTGGTCGCTTGGCTCTGGTGAACAACCCGCATATCTCAAAGAACTGGACGGACAATCAGAAGTCTGGTCAACCAATCCCTCAGAGTCCATGATCAGTTCAAATTATCTTTTCGAGGAGCCCAAGCTGCCTTACCAGCTAAGGGCTGTGGTCAGTCATTACGGAAGACATGAAAACGGTCACTACGTCTGCTATCGCAAGCATCCTTTCAATACACCAGACGACGCACAGAAATCAGTGGACGGGGATGAGCAGTCGGACGAGGTTTGGTGGCGCCTGAGCGATGAGGATGTGTCACGAGTATCCAAAGAGGATGTCCTGGCCCAAGGTGGTGTTTTCATGCTATTCTACGAGGCCATGCCTCCTCCGCCTCCACGCCCTGCTCCAGCAGGAGAGCTTACTAGGCGTAGCTCCAATTCTACCATCAGAGCAGTGGCATCTGCACAATCACCTGTTGGCCTCTACTCTACCGTAGAAGAAGGTGAGGATGAGGAAGCAGACGTTGAAGAGGTGCGTGGACGATGGACGAGTGTGGCGACAACAGAACCGGCCCTGCCTCCAATGCCTGCGGGTGTCGAAGCCACTATTGCGGCAAGCACGCGAGGCACCAACTCGGACGAGTCTACTCCAGAAGTGTCCGAGGTCGACTACAGTGGCGATCTTGCTTCCTCCGTGGAACTTCCGACATCGCATTCCTCGAAGTCATCAAGATCTGCCAGCCCTGATTCGCAACCTTCGGAGCATGACCCCAGTCTCGAGGACATCATTGTGCTTGAGAAGAACGGCGACAGCAACCCCAAGAAGCACAGTCGAGACCGCAACTCCACCATCTCTGTCGGCTCTAGCAATCGCGCTCCAACTCCTCTCTCACCCTTCTCAAACCCACCCATGTCGCCTTGGGACAATCAACGTACACCTCTAGCTGGTTCTATGCAGACACCGTACGCCTTTCAAGCACCATTCTCCTTCAACGAACACCCCGCTTCTCCGATCGTCGACTCCAACCCGTTGTTTGACAGTCTCAACCCCAACTCGCCAATCGCGGAGGACAGCGTGAACCTCGATCCGGCTATGCGCCGCGTGATTGAAGAAACCATCCTGCAAGAAGAAGGCGGGGCGCGCTGGTCCACCAGTCGCTCCGAGTACGCCCCCAGCACAGTCGGCGGGACGGAAAGCGAGTACGCGCCTAGCTCAGCCAGCGTGGCCGATAGCGACGTGTCCGACGTTGAGAGCGAAGACGCCGCTGCCAGGCGAGAAAGAGAGCGCGAGGACCAGCGGCCGCAAAGCCGGACCAGCAATCAGAGCCAGGGGCTGGCCATGCGGACGGCGGGCGCGACAAAAGGGGAGCAAGGCGACGGCAAAATGGGTCTGGAAGGAGGCCTTCGCATGGTCACGGCGACGTGAGTCGCAATCTTGTTGGGACAAGTTGCAATTCTTGATTGACTCGGTCAGCCTTTTGGTCCGCTTTCTCACTCGCTTTGCTTGCTCCGCAGCCGCGGCGGTCCGTCGGCGTCGGCGGAGGAAAAAAACATGTGCTTTGGGATCGGCAGGCATCCATCGATTGATATCCAGATTGGCATAGCGAAGGCGTTTTTTGTTTTGTAGGCATCCTGCCGCCGCTACCTTGAAGCATTTTCCCGCGGCGTTTTTCTTCTTTTCTCCTTTTAGCTGTATTACTTGGAGGCGACGGGCGATTGTTGCCCAGACTGCCCGTTCGGAACACTTTCAAGTAAGGCTTTTTACCCTTTGTGTGGGTCCTTTGTTTGTGTAGGGAATACATGTCGCTCGCTCGTTGCTCGTTTCTTTGATTGTTGGTCGGATACGTCCATACTTTTCGACAGGAATTACTCCGGTATATAAACCGCCTCGGCATTTGCTCTTGTCCATTGTGTCTATCTGGCTTGCTGTCTGTCATGGCACTGACTAGTCACTTGTTTGCTGCCAGTGACCCAACTATTCATCCACGCTGTCCGCCGAGCTCAGAGTTGCCGGCTGTGGTCACTTCACAATGCATTGAACACCGGCCTCTTCGTCGTCATCTTCCTCTTCTTCAGCATCGTCTGCCTCCTCGTCGTCGTCGTCTTCCTCCTCTTCATCATCGTCTTCCTCCTCATCGTCATCCGCCTCTCCTTCGTCGTCTTCCTCTCAGATCTTGGTGAGTTTTGAGGTGTGCCAGCTAACGGGTACCTTGATGACAGGCGTATCGGGCTTCACTGTACGAATTTGTTGGTTCGCTACCAAGTGGCGCTCCACGGCAGTGAGGCGCAAGGGACAAGGTCGGCGAGCAACGGGAGGGAGTGGAGGGGAGTGGAGGGTAGTGGAGGTGGTAAACCAAGTTGGCAGGGTGGGTTATAGGGTGGTTGTTTGGTGTTTGGTGTTGGAGCGACGAAGATGCGAAGGCGCCTTAAATATACAAATATCCACCACTGTGGTCTAGCAAATGCACTCAGCGAGAGACATCCTCATCAACACCACGCACTCCAACCGGCATACAAGACGGCCAAGTTGCGCTCATCCGTCGCCTGCTGGATCAGCTCTGCCACAGCCGCCGCACTACTCAACGCCTTGCTCAACTTCCTCTCGACAACACTCAGGGCCCTGCCAGCCTCACCAACGCCCTCCTCGGCCGTCTTGCGGCTGGCCACCCTCAGAATCTGCTGCTCCTCCCACTCCTCGCCGCCTGCGTTGGGGGCCTCGTCGCCCTCCTGCATCTTCTTGGCCTTGAGCGGCGAGATGCTCCACGAGTAGAGCGGGTCGTAGCGCAGCACGTTGAGGATGGTCATGATGGAGTCGCGCTCGTCGCGCAGCGTGTCGAGCGTGAATTCGCAGCACCGCCGGAACACACCCTCGGTCCCTGTGTACCCCATGGCGTCAACGATGTCGCGCGTCAGCCGGAATGGCACCACTTCTGGCACAGGCAACACGCGCCCGGCCTCAAACGCCACACCCAAGTCAATGTGTACGACCTCACCCGTCGTCTGGTCCAGCAGGATGTTGTGGCAGTGGCGGTCGCCAAGGCCTAGCACGTGGCCCAGGATGCTGATGGCCGCTGTCGAGCGCGCATACGCCAGGCGCTTCTCGAACCAGTCGTCTGGATCGGGGAAGCGCTCGAGGAAGAAGAAGCGCAGCACTGGGTTGAAGTGTCTGCACACGTTCTTGTACGTCTTGATGCGCTCTTCGTGCGTGTGCGCCGCAATGCCGGCAATCTCCTCGCGACACTTGCTCTGCCTCCAGTCTTTGGGGTAGTACTGCTGGTGCGCACGGTCAAGATACGACATGAGTGGTAAGGTGTTTTGAACAAACTCGATGACGCCGGTCTTGGGAGAAAGCGGGACAACGCGATACGTTCGGATATGGAGATTGCGCAGCCGCGTCGCCGGATGGCTTCGCAGCAGTTGGCTGACGTGCTCAAACACTTGCTCCATGATGGCATCTTGTCGAAGGTCATCGTTTCCAGATTTGTACTGCAGACGTTAGCATTGGTCAAAGCAGCGCCTGCGTCAAGTCGATACTCACCAGTTGCTTGTATGGCCTTCCATCACTGGTGAGTGCAGTCACCACCTTGGGCTGACTCAGACCATTGGCTATGCCCATGGTTGGCTTGAAGCCAGCAATGTACGGGAGATGCTTGTAGTCGTTGAAACTTGCAAATACAGGAATATGCATCGTGATGGGTGGGATTTGGAGAGTGGGTATCGTGCTGCTCATGTGTTTAGAAGTCGTGTACTTGGACATGGTGTAGTCTTTTCCGCTCCTGAATTCCTTTTCGTTCATCAAGGCCATGGCGTGGTAATGCTCATTTGCTTGGTATATCTTCTCCCAGTAGACCCGAGCGTTTTTATCCCCTTTCAATAAGTGAGCGACAGCGGTCGCTGCTGCGCTACGCGACTTGGCAGCCTCATCCTTCATGTTCGCCTTGGAACCCGAGTAAATGTGATTCATGCCGTGATACGGATGATTTGCACAAATACGGGCCACGAGATCAGTCAGGATATTTTGGAATTCGGACTTTTCGGCCTGCAGTTTCGACGACATTTGGTTCATGAGCACCACGAATTTACCCTTTGGCACTGCGTCGACATGTTCACCGACGGCATCATTGGCCAGTGAGAGATGCGAGTACTCGAGCCATAGGGAAAACATGCGAAAGACATCCTTGTCGTGCTCCTCGGAAGCTGAGAGGGCAAGCAAGTAGTTCGCAAGGCTTCCGGTGAGGAACTCAACGCGGTTTTCGCTCAGCCTATGCGCTTCGTGCATGTCCATGTTGAACCACTTGCGGGCTTTTCTCGCCTCGCGCTTCAGGGTTTCTTTTCTGTTGGTATTCCGCTCGGCCTTTGCCAATCTCTCAAACTCCTGAGCGTCGGCCTCACGACGTTGAGCAAGTGTCTGCATGCGATTGTGGTCATCGATGAGGTCCTGGCTCTGGAGTTGTTGGTCGCAAAATGCGGCGTAGGCATGGTACGCTCGTCCAGCATCTTTGCCAGTTTTGTGTTTCAGCTCCTCAATGGCAGGTTTCATGTAGTCCTCGGTGATCTCGTCGGGCTTTTTCAGTCTTGCTTCGGACGTATAGTTGCCCTTTTTGTGGTCAGCTTTTGAAGCATTCGTCTGGAACATTACATACCAGCATCGTTAGGAGCGCCGCGCGAGAGACGACTTGTTCGCCGTCTGCGTTTCTCGTCTCCTCTTCGAGTTTCTGCAACATTCTGACAGACGTTGTTTTTTCGCCTTGGTCCCATAGGACCAGAGCAATTTGGTATTTGGCGTCAGCTTCTGTCTCCAGCTGGACTTTGCGACAGGGTTCTACTAGGTCCATGAGGTAAGTTGCGGCGGTGAGAGACTCTTGCAAGGCGCCATGCCGCCTGAAAATGTCAACTGAATCGGTCAGTGCCTCCTGTTGGCAGCGCCTAAGCTCCTTGGGCTTAGTGTCGACCATAGATTGCAAGCTTGATTTTTTGGACATGAGACTGAATAGCGTTTCTCGCGATGAAATTATTGGCCGGAAATCCTCAACCCTGGCCGAGTCAGCTGAGCAGCATCGAGTGACAGTTCAAACTTACCGAGCTTGGTCAAACCATGTTGTCCGATTGGTCACCATGTCCCAGGTGTCAAACAATTCCTTTTCACTCTTGGAGCTCATGATCTCGTCGATTTCATTCAGGGTGGCCATGGTCCGAAACGATGAATGAAGAAGTTTTGCAGATGCATTGAGACCAGAGCATAAGTCCATTACCTCAAGGAAACTCTGGTCCAGATGCTTGCGAACGGTGGCAACATCATTCGAGTTGTGCAATCCCTGAAATGCTCTGTACAGAGCAGTCGTATCAGACTTTTGTGTGACGGGCGCCCTGATTTCCCATTGTTCGAGCTTCTGCGCCGCTTCAAGAGTATAGTCAATGTTGCTCCCAGAGCCTTGGATCTTGTCATTGACCAACAGGGAATGCGTCAAACTGTTGAGATTCAGCATCGTCAGATCTTTGACCATCTTTCCCGATTCGGCCATGGAAATGTTGTTGGACATGCGCAAATGGCTGTCCATTTGGGCTCCATGAAAGAGTAAACCTTTCAATCCATTTGATTCGTGGTCGAGGCGATCCAGCACACTCGGCAGACCTGCCTCTTGTTCTACACCATAGAAACAATCAGGCTCCTCCAGGTTCCTGTATATGGACATTTGAAGTTCGAGGGAAATTGGCTGGTGAGAGGGTATCACGGAAGAGCGTCGTGACGTGTGAGCCGGCTGATCCGAGTGGCATTCTGCAAACAGAAGTGCGGCCGTATACATTCCGCATTTGACGGCCGCCTCAGCGGCCTTGTGGTAATCGATGTCGAGCCACAGCACACGATCAGCCATCGTGCGCTCCATAGGGATCTCTTGCGTTCGGAGGTAGAGAATTGCGCGGATGATCGTCTTGACATGGGGCACTTCTGCATCTGTAAACCGACCAAACCAAGTCCCGAACGCGCCTGAAATGATCTGCCTGAGTTTTTGATTGCCATCAAAATCCTTTTCCAGGACCACATGTAGGATGTAAGGGAAAAGCTCTTCGGCAGAAGAATGGACCCTGGATAGAAGCCTTGGTAGAAATTCAATCACTCCGTCTCCAGGGGTAGAAGCCGCAAGCGAGATACACAGACCTGCAATCCAAGATGACAAGGTCTTGGACTCACTTGGAAGAAGACTCTCCTCCAGGCTTTGTTTCGTCTTTGGCTGAGGCAAGGGAACCTGGTAAGCCTCATTCATGGTCATGCCTTCCATGACCACCAACGGTAGGACTTGTCCGATTTCTTGCAAAAGTTCCTCGCTTGGCGGTGAGGACAAAATGGCTCGAAGAGTCTGTTCGGCAAGACCAGTATTGAACGGCTGCTCGCCCTGGAGAAGGTCATCGAGGTGGGCAACAATCAACATGCGGGAGGTCCTGTTTCCTCGATTCCTTGCAATATTGGCTCCGTTGCTGCTTCTGGCGGCCCTCCGAATTTTTTCTTGCACCTCGCCGCATGCGCTGTAGCTTCTTCCCAGGACCTTCGCTGCCCACAAGAGGTATTCTCGGCTGTTGTTTGATCTTTGGCTGGAGTTCCAGACTTCGAGAGCGTACATATAGGCACTATTTGCCTCGCCAAGAACATCTTCCCGAAAAGATGACGGTGGTTGAAAGTGGCGGAAGAGAAACGTGAAGGCCAGATCTCGGGATGGTTCATCAAGGACCTTTTTGGGCTGGGATGAATCCTTAAGCAACGCCATGAGGAGATTGCTTTCTGGGGTGTCGACAGTAGCATTTCCACCTGTCCGTAATTCGCCAGCTGCTTTCGCAATGGCCCGAAAGACTTTCAAGCTTGTTTGCGTGTCTTTGTCTCGTGTGTCTTTGCCCATCTGGTTTACGCAAGTCTCAATGTAGGACCTGAACCACTTGCGAAATACAGTCGCTTTCTCCACAGCCGTGTTGTTTTCTCGAGAAGACGAGAGCAGGCTGTGCAGGGAAAACAGTATGGAAGTGGTATTGCCTGCGAGGCATGACAGATTTGCAATAAGGTGGGGCTTTCCGTGCACAAACAGATATTGCAGGATGCCGATTGTGTCTTCAGCGCAGTGGATATCCGTCAGATACGGCCTGATCGAAGCGAGGGTCATTTGCAGAGGGTAGCCATCCCAAGCAATCGGCCCCGCGAGGGCAATCAAGAAGCGAATCTTTCGTATGACAGAGCAAGCGTGTTGAGAGCCGAGAGCAGGGTGAATCTTGCTGAGCAGATACCTAAAGACGTAGGCGAAGCAATCAGCTGTCCAAAACGACTCCGCGTTGAAATTTGCACGACGCAGAGTGCGCTTGATCAAATCGAAAATATGCTTCGACCTGAAAACTGGCTGTTGGTCAGAAGGTAGCTCCGCGGCTGACGAACCAAAGTCCTGCATTTCCCGAAGATATTGTGTCAAGGAGCGAAACTCGGGATTCCTTTCGATGCCCTTTTCGATTGAATTATCCATCTGCGTAGCAAAGATGAAGATTGCGAGAATGCAGGGGAATTGTTGGCCAATGAGAGCTTTCCATCGGCTATCCCCAAGCAGGTCTTTCATGGCACTCTCGCGTTTCTCCTGTACGTCTTTGGTTTTGTCGGGGTAAGTGTCATAGGCAATAACGTAGGCGGCTGTCTTTGGTAGGCTGGCGACGGCTAGATCGACTTGGACAGCCTGAAGCTGGCCGACCAGGAAATCAGTGTCGTCTCTCTTGCCAAACATTGCGAGTTGACTGTAGACTTCGCCTGACACATCTCGTAGAAGACTGGGGAGATCACGATACCCAAAAGCAGCGAAAGGTATCGTGCTCAGTCCTTGGTCGCTCTTGATCCACGTGTGGATCAGCTGTGGTGCAAAGATTCGGAAAAGCTCCCGTGAGTCTTCGAGTTTCAAGGCTTTTGACAGCCAAGTGTTGCATTTTGCAGCATGTCCGCTGCTTTCCGGAACTATTCCCGCCGTCTCGAAGATGTGGTACACACAGCGACGCAATAATGAATGCCACGCCGCCCCAAGACGAGCATACCCCAACATTCGAAGTGCCATCTTCTCGACGGAACTAGAATCTTCTGGTAAGTTTTCGTGTACACCATTGAAAACTTCGTCGTGGGCCTCGATGGCGTAAAGGCCAAAAACTTGAGGGAGACTCTCAATGACATGGTATTTGACCAAGACATTTCCCTGCTTCAGGATCCAAAAGAGGCTTGTGCGCACATCCGGCAACCCCGATTCCTTGAGCTTATCAAGCTGTTCACTGCCAGGCTGAATCTTTTCAGAAGATGGCCGGTCAGGTTGTTGATTGTTCGGCCGTATTTCTTGCAGCTTCAGCTTTCTGGCGTAGTCAGGCTGTACTTTGAGGAGCTTGCAAAATAGTCTCGACGCTTGGATGAGAACATGAGGCGACGTGGTACCGGCGTTCAGGATGTTGATGATCCACTCATACAAATCGGCACCGAAACCATATGCCGCTGAGTCTGGATCGCTCCAGAGCTCCACGGTTCCAGCCAAAAGCTCGGCGACAAGACATATTGCTACCTCACTGCGTTCGTGGTCATATTCCGGCAATACTTCGTCACCGGCGTATCCCAAAAGCGCATCAAAGTCCTTGGAAGTAAGCTGCAATGACGAGGAAAAGACCTCGACAATGAATTCTCTGCAGGACATGAACTCCGCTGGTGGCAATGAGACCATATAGTCCAGGAAGGTCTGGGGAATATTGGTATCCGCATCCTGTACCTCTAAAGCCGCCGCCATGAACGCCAGTTTCGAAGCAATCGTGGAGCGTGATGCGTACAGACTACTTCTGGCTGTCAAGATGTCCCGGGGGGAGTCATGACGATCTTGCTTGGCGGTTTTACCACTTCGTTGAGAGCCGAATTCGTCATCAATTTCCATGGCATCCTTCTTATTAGTTTTGCGTTCACTCAAAGCCCGAGAAAAACATTTGGCCATCCCAGACCTTGCGATTCCGTCGATTTGCACAGCATTTAGAGACTGGAGATTCGCAAGAACTGGGAGGCTTGGAGCAAGAGTCTCCAGAGCAGTATCAACCAGGGGCTGATCAAAACCTGGGGTTGCCACGAGACTCGATAGCTCTTTGGCCAACTTTTCGCTACCATGCCGTAGCGGCTCCATTGCCGGTTTGATCCAGGAAAGCTGTACAGTCACCACGCAAAGGACCATGATTGAATGGATCATTTCATGACTCAGGACCGATGCCCGGCCACTCCGGTGGCCTTCGAGGTGCTGTAATGCCTGCTCGATGTGCGACACGCAAAAGTCCAACACTATTTTCTCGTTGGTGGCAGACCGACGTTGGTGTGATGATACGTTGACCTGTCTTGGTTCCACGGCGAAATCTTTCGTCTCGGTCTGGAGGATCAGGTAGTCAACCAATTCCGGGCATTGGTCGGTCTGTAGGGCCGATATTGCGACAGGCCCCAGGTTTGAAAAGGAATGTTGTGCGTGCGATGGTACTGGAAAGTCCGTGGTGCTGCAGAGAAGTCGAATAATGTCCCAGGCGTCGTAGTTGTGAGACGTGTGAAGACGTCCGTTGGCCTGGCCTGTAGGGCATAAGTCGAATGACCGAGAAATAGTGAGCTTGAGAACTTACAAGGGTTCCATTTCGAGGAAAACCAACGAAGCATTCGTTCGAGGACCGTGTCCAAGCTGTGCGGGCTCTCTGTACTTCTGACATCAACGATGCTCATCCACAGGGAGGCAGCAGCCTCATTGAAAGTGGCAGGTCCATTCAGCTCGACAGATGAGATAATTGTGTCAGAAGTCTCCAAAACCACAGGCGAGTCAACCAGGCCCAGGCGTAAAATCACGTCCATCACATGCGCAGCAGCCCGTGACGAGGACTCCGAGCCAAGATTTCTCGATGAAAGTTGCCAGGCGATTGTCCAAAGAGGCTTGAATTCTGCAGACGCTGCAGCCGATTGTACAGCACACCTGTATCACTTTGTTAGCAGAGACATGGAGACGTATGAAACAGAAACTCACGCAGCAGCTCCAAGCATCGCCCAACTACTTATCATCGCATTGGCGTCAGATATGTGCGTAATCAATTTTTCGAGCATAGCGCGAACGGCTTCAGCGTTGTGGCCTACCTGTTGAATTATGAAGGAAGCAACTTGGAGGAAATGGAGTCTCGTTGATGGCTGCGGGTTCGAAATTTCTCGAACACAGTCTTCAAAATGCTCCAGTGCTCGCGGCCTCTTGGCCCCATTGACATCAGACGCTGCCCGTTTTTGACGAGTTGCATCGAGCACGTTTGAAAAATACGCAGTCAAATGAAGTTTGGCGTATTGCTGCTCGGAACGAGTACTTCCTTGCTTGAGTCGAAACACTGGGAGAATGAAGGGTGATTGCTCGCGAGGCCAATCTTTTTCACAACGGAAGCGGAGGTCGTCAATCTGCAGCTGATCACGCTCCCCGCGTTTGACAGAGTCGTGGTTCATGGTTTCTACGAGGCTTGCGACGTCTGATCGTACATCCATCGACTGACCATTCGGCGAGCGTAGCATGTATGCGACATGGGCTCTGCTGTGCAGCAGAGTGGCCAACATTTCGTCCCGGACGGCAGAAAGCTTTGTGAGCCAGAATTTCCTCACCAGCGGGATGAGCCTTGGTATTGCTTGCTGGACCAATGTAACAGATTCCAGGTGAACTTTCAGAATAACCGCATTGATGGCTGCAAAGGCATCGACTTGGGGTTGGCTCAGGCTCCTCGTGGTCGCGAGCCACTCGATCAGCGTGGACAAAATAGGTTCCGGAAATTCAATGGGGGCGTTGGGAGCCGACACGAGATTTTTGAGACTGGCTACTAGATCATCGGCTACGCCGTAGGTGTCTGCAGCCTGTCGCTGGCTACCAATGACCAGATCGGACCTTGCTGTGGACTCAGGCTGCATCGGCGTGGCTGCCCTAGGAGTGCCGGACCTGGCAGCATGGTCTCCATGATGATGCCCGCTGGAATACTGCGACTGTGAGGAATGCTCGGAGATGCCTCTCATGCAGAACTCTGCGAGCCTGTTCCACAAAGTCGGTTCCAAATGCTCGACATGAGGCGGGTGATCCAGGACAAGACGCAGACACTTGGCATACCCATGGGCGATAGGCTCGAAGAAGTCGTTGACAGGAGCCCTGAGCAATTCCATAAAGTGACCGACAACCAAGTTCAACGTGCTCGCGCGCATTTGCGTGACTCCGGCTGTCACGACAAGCCTTACGAGTTGACTCCATGTGAGCAGTCTCCGCCTGGCCTTGCCTTTGGCGGAGTTGGAATTGTCTACAGCTCTTGACTTTGAAAACGCTCCCCATTCTTCATCAATGCGTTCGGTCAAAGTGATGAAGATTTTCCTGCAAGTTCCGTTGGCGAGACCACCCGATTTGAGCGTGAGCTGCTGCAGGGTTTCTTTGAACTCTTCCTCGCCGTGCTCTCGGTCTTCTTTCTTGGCTGCGGCCCTAACAGCTTCTGCAAGCACACGGTTAGTGAAGCCAGGGAATAAAGGAGCTCCAACAAATACCAAGAGCATCGAGTAGGGTTCGTGCTGCCATACTGAAGGGTGTTGGCGCAATCCGAGCGCCAGGTTCAACGAGCTCAAGACGCACAGCCACACGTACTCTGCATCATAACAGACAGAGTGGAGGTTGTCGCTGCAAAATTGTACGGCAGGCGCGACGTGCTGGGAGGGCGCGACAGGATGGTGTTGAGTCTCGGAGGTGATGCGGAGTATCTGTGCGCGTCAAGCGTCGGCGGCTCGGCGCGTTGTTTTCTGGTGGCCGCCAGTCGTGAAGCTACTCCATCCAAACAAAGCTCCACCAGCTTCTCTCCGAAATCCTACGCCACGCAGCATTGCGGTGGAGCTTGCTGTCATGGCTGACAACGACAGTTTCGGTATTCTGCAGGGCCTCCACCGCGACCTGGTCGCTCTGTCAGAGTTGCGTTTGGGAAACATTGACCGACTTTGGGCGGAGCTGGAATCGCGCATCGACGAGTTCAAGAGGCTGTTGGACAAGCCCCGGCGAAACGACAGGAGCCGCGAAGCGCTAAGAGCTAGTCTGTCCATCTCAATGGCTTTGCGTCGCCGCCGCTGACTCTCTGCAGACACCCTCAAGATTGACGAGGACGAGTACGAGATCAATGACGAATTCAAGCAAACGACGATACGGGTCGCGGACGCCCTGGACCTTGACGAGATTGAGTCGGCCAAAATCTGCTTCGCCGCCCAGCAGGACATCATCGACCTCGACCGATCCCTGTTCGCCGCGTCCGTCATTCGATTCCATGAGCGCCGCCAATTCCTTCTCGAAAGCTGGCGTCTGTTGCTTAAGTCTGCTGCCGACCCTGACTGCGTCGACCAAATCCGCTATGGAGTCTACACGCGCCTTGTTCTCGGGGTTGAGGAAACCGGTCGGTTGCAAAATGGGCACGCGTACTGGCAAAAGTGCTTGGCGAGTATGGGCGAGATTGAAAGGTGGCTACAGAGTGTTGGAGAGAGCATACTCGCTGGAGCCGTTGTCGGAAAAGCAGCAACATCGGAAGAGATGGAGAATTTGGAATACCAACGGAAGAGTCTGACATGGCAACATCAGTCCTTGTCGGCGATATGCACACTGCTTGCCAAGGCTGGCTTCATCAGCGTCGACAACTTCCGCGTCTTGCTGGATACCCTCAAGTCTTTGAACAAGCACGACATCATTGTTGTGCACTATATCCCCATCGTAACAGCTGCGATCCACCAGCTATTTTCTGCAGAGGGCTCTGCCTCCATGGACGACGCAATCAGGGTGCACGGCACAATAGTTGCAGGCAAGGACGCGCCTGGATGGGGTCTGCGAAACTTCCACGCTGCCGTCATGGTTTGGTGGCTGGCAGAGTACAGCGGTCGTTATATCGATCCTGGGCCGCTCCCTCCGAGGATCAATCTCGAGGCAGAGGCGGAGCAAAGATCTCAACTTTTCCTGGATGCTTTAAAGGACGGGGCTTTTCATTTCATGCTGGCTACCAGCCAAGACGTGAAGCCCAACAGGTGGTACGACCCAGCCAAAGCACGGCTCCTGTCCTTTCTCTTGCAGGAAGCGCCATCACTACCGTCAGACTCGATACCAATCACGGATTACTTTCGATCACTCTACGCGGAGCAGATGCAGCTGTACGTCGATGCCTTCATCACCAACATGCCGGACCCTCTCCGCAAGCTCAAAGTGGAGGAAGACGACAAGCGACGGCAGATCCACTCCCGTTTCCAGCCCGGTCACATGGAGCAAGAATTGCATTTGGAACGCTTTCTTCTCATCGTTTCCTACGCCTTTGCCGAGAATCCGGACGCCGCACAAAACTTTTGGTCGGACACGGAGGGAAACTTGTATGGATTCCTGCAGTGGGCAGCCAAACGCCAAACCACGCCCCGGACAGCAGCGTTTTGTGAGATGCTGAGGTCTCTATCTGAAGGCGAGGAATGCGCGACAGCTGCGCATAGATTTTTGCAAGAGGAAGGCGCAGTGGCATCAGGCAAGCTACGGCGGACGAGCTCGTTGAGCTACCAGCACATCCTCAGCGAGTTGAGCTACTATGCAACGAGCCTCAAGGACAAGTCTGCTGCATTGACTGGGAGCGGCTACAAGCAAGCAGCATTGAACACTGACGACCACCTTGTGGAGCCAGAGACGGCAATGATGCTCGAGTGTCATATGCGCTTGCTGGCGCATGTGTTCAAGGAGAGCTCGGAAGCCCGCAACTGGATACTGACCCAGGCAACTATCAACGTGGTTGATACTCTTCTCCAGTTATTCACTACCATTTCAGTGGACAATCGTCTGTCGACAGAAAGTCGCCGCCTGAGAGCCTGCATTTTCAGTGTTCTGAGCTCGCTCCTCTCTGGCAAGACTCCACAAGTCGGCGATGCTCTTTGGAGTAGTCTGGATCATTGGATCGTCTACGGCGCGATTCCCTCTGGTATAGCACCCAGGACACTACAGCCGGAGACGCCACAACGAATCTTTTTTGAGACCGTCAACAGCGATTATGACGAAGCGACTGCATTTCTCAACCTCCTCACCGCATTGATTGCCCCCTACTCCGAGGAAGCTAGTCTCACCGGCACATTGCCGTTCCCTGAGACGCTTGGCTCGACCTATCGAAGACCTGGTATCGACAAGTACGTTGACTTTGCCATGGAGCGAGTGTTTGGTGCCATGTGCAAGAGGATTGAGGACCCTTTGCAGCTCCATGTCCTTCGATGGCACTGCTTGAACTTCATTTCCATCTGCCTCTCAACCTTCAATGAAGATTTGGTAGAATTCGCCACCAAGTCCAACATTTCGGTGGACGACGCGATCAACTCTTCGACTCTGAGCGTCTATGTCCAGCTGCATCCCTTTGCCAGGGTCATGGAGTGGCTCTTCAACGACAGTGTCATTGACTGCCTCTTTGCTGCAGCCCATCAGGATGCAGCCAAGGTTAACGACGCAACTGCAGACTCGCCCCTCCTCATGTCTGTCGTGAAAGCCGTTCAAGTCTTGGACCAGATCATGAAGCTCCAGAGCACCTATCTGAGCATTGTAAGGCGAGAAAAAACGCAAACTTCAAACCAGAGGCGCGTTGCCAATACGGCTTTGACGTCTTTTGACGACGCCATCTTGAATCACCTCAGCATCATTGTCGACCTTGGTCTCTATTGCGGCACGGGACACCAAGATTTGACGATTCTCTCGCTTGATCTTCTCAGGGAGCTTTCTTCATCCCCAAAACTGGTCGTCTCCCCGACCGCAGGATTTGGGTCTCGCTCAGACCGAAGCAAGATGATTGGCATCATGGAAAAGGACGGAGACTCTTATCGCATCGCCAAAGCACTGATTGCTGAGATGGAGTTGGATATTCGAGAGTTCGAAGTTGGTCCAGTCGCGCCTGGATACGTCATCAAGAACGGCATTCTCGACTTTTTGAACGAATGTCTCAAGGCTCTTCCCAACCGTCCAACAGTCGCCCACCTCTTGCTGGGTTTCGATTGCGGCAGCAGCAATCTTGACGTTGCTGACGGCGGGCTTTTTGCAAGTGGTAATGCATTGTTCCATGCAATTCTGCGCCTGTCTGTCGAATATCCCGAAATGATTGACGATTCATTTGTGCCATGGTCGAGCACGATCAAGCAAAAATGCATCGAGATTCTCATGAAGCTTTGGCGGTCGCCCCTCTCATCCGGCTTTGTCATGGCCGAGCTCCGAGCAAGCGACTTCTTTACCAACCAAATGCTCGGCCAACACTTGGTCGACGGCAACACCTTGTTTGCCGGTACGACCATTTCCGACCCTGATTTCATCTTTGGCGACTTTGCGGTAGCTCTGGAAAAGTTCTTCCAGCAAAGGACGGCGTCTTACGAATACACAGCGCGCGAATTGCGCCTCGTTGGCGACCTCCCCACGTCTAGGGCGCGGATGCAATCGACGCTGTTGGGTGTGACGGTCTTGTCCGACGGGACGCAGATCCAGAACCCCAACGTCTTCGATCTGTTTGACTTTATGGAGCTCGGAGTTGCCGATGACTTTGACTTCCCCCTCCAGCCAATGCTCGGAAACCTTGACCTCAAGCCATGCCAAAAAGACGCTGGCAACCCCAAGTCCATCAAAGGGACGTCATCACCGATAGTCGATCCAGAATACGACATGAAGAGTGTGCAAGAACTCATCACTCTTCAGTCTACCCACTTGCGTCGTTCCGGAAGGTTACTCGGTCCAGCTGAGGAGCAACAGCTTTTGAACGAGGTGGAGACGCTACAATTGTATCTCACCGGCATGAATCAGCGGCGCAGCATTGCACTCGCCAAGAGGAATGTCCTCAAAGCTTGGGTTCAGCTCATGGTCGTTTTGATCGAAAAGTGTGAATTCGACGAGACGTCCAAGTCGTCCTTTATTCTCCAAGCACTGCAAGTCATTCTGCCAAAATTGGAGAAGGCTTACACGGAAGATTTGCCCACGGCAATCGAGCTTGCAGACTTGGCGAGAGCGCTTTTGACGAATGTCGACTTCCAGTCTGCAGACATGCAAGCAAAATCAAAGGCGGGAGACATGACCAAGGACAGGCTTTTGCAGCTCTTCCGTGTCGCTCTTGATGGCACCTACTGCTCAGTCACGAGTCCGGAATTGCGAGAGATCTGCTACCAGATTTGCTACCGATACATTCGCGGCACGGCCACGGAGAAGACCAAGACTGCGACCAACGGCGCATTAGACCGTTCTTTCAGTGGCTCTCTCGCAATGCCAATGGCTACATCCAAGGCACTGACACCCACAGGACCCAAGCTCGCCACGCTGAACGGTCACACTATGCGGGTCGTCAAGTCTGCTGGTAACAAGCTGATTGACGTAGTTTGTGACGATGCGTATGCCGGACAGGGCACCTGCAGAGTGTCTGCGCTCCTGTTTCTGGAGTCGCTTGTATCGCTGGCCACGCGCGAGGACTCGAGATATATCCTCGACTCGCTTGTCCGCCTCAACTTTGTCGACGTGCTCGTCGACAGCATCAAGGTCATTCCCAATGAAATTCAAAGCGCCAAATCCGCAGGTAACGCAGTTGTTTCCTCTCGCCCTTGTGGAGCTAACGAATAAATCTTAGATATCCCCCTTCTCCTCTCCTTCATCGACGCATGTCTTTCCGTCCTCCTCCGCATCTCACAGACCAGACTTGGCGCTGCCCACATCTTCAACGCCGGCCTCTTCAACTCGGTCCGCGAGTCGAAGATTTTCAGCACGGATCCAGACTTCGGCTTTGGTACGGACAATCTCTCCAACAAGCAATGGCAGCAAAAACGCCAACAAAAGCATACGGCTAACACAAGTAACCGCTCCACAGAAATCGACAACGCCAACGCTCTGTCCAAGTTCTTCGACCTCATGCTCTCGGTTCTCCGCGTCGTCAACAGCGTCGTCATCACGCGCGGCCCACAGAATGAGGCCTGCCGCGAGACGGGACGGCAGTTCATCATCGAGAACCGGCCATCGATCGTCAGCATCTTCAAGCGGCAGGCGGGCGTTGGTGGGTACGGCGGCGTGGCCAAGGGCAAGGCGGCCGAGGCCATGCAGGCGCAGCTGGACGAGTTGGCGGAGAACTTGTGCGTGCTGATTCACGTCACGGGATTCGTTGAGGTGAGATTTCCACTTGCTTGAGGAGTTGGTGGGGATTGGCTAACGTGTGATAGTGGGAGGAAGAGCACGATGAGAAGCCAAGGGCGCTTGCATTTTCTTGAGCTCGTTGGACCCCCGTGGTGGCATAGCGTCTCCTTCTGATTTGACGGCGAGGGTTAGGACTGTCGATAGATGCATTGGGGAGTTGGGTTCAAAAGGGTGTCTGTCGTCTACTACTGGAACAAAAAGTTCAAAGTCTTGTGAATATTGCTTTTTTGGAATTTGGTCTTCGCCTCTTGGCTGCCGTAATTGTTTGCTTCATGCCTTCTTTTTCCTGTGCCCCAAATAAACGCCGCGAGCCATGACTGCCCGTTTATCCTGACTGTACGCTTACACTCGCTCTTGTCCACAGAACTGCCCGCACTCGAATTGCTGTGCCATTTCCTCGCTACTAGGACTACGACTGCGATTCTGGCGGCTGTGTTTGCTGCGGCTATTGGGCAGAACTCGACGTCGGCTGACCTCTCCGGAACCCGGTACCAAGGTTTTTCAAAACCTCCGCCTCCTTGCGCTCCTGCTTAATCTGCATCTCCCCAAACTTGTTCGGTCTGGCGGCAGTCAAGCCAGCATAGCTAACAGGATCGGAGCTGACGGCGGAGAGGCCAGAGCCCCAGGGAGCGGAGCCGGGAACGTCGGCGATGTCGGCGAGGGAGTCGCCCAGCTTGACCATGGTGTAGCGGATGAGGCGGGGGTCGAGCGACATGGTGCGGCGCAGCTGGTGCTGGGCGTGCGACGAGGCGTCGAAGCGCAGGATGAAGTGGTGGCCCGACGAGTGCGTCATTTGGTGCTTGCGCGTGGGCCGCGGCAGCTGGAAGACGCCCCAGTTGGTCACGCCGCGCACGACGCCGCCTGCGTTGAGGATGATGGTGCCGGCGGATTTGGCGATTCTAGTGGGCGCAAGGTGCGGCTGCGGTCAGATGGTGTGTGGCTTTGGGCGACGAATTGGGGAGAGAGGACGAGCTGGGGTGGAGGGTTCGGTGTGCATGCATACTCTTTTACTTCGTTGAGCTTGCCCGGCCGGACCTGTTCGCTGTTAGCTGGAGGAATCGTGGGGTGGGCAAGGGACTCGCGCGTACAATGCCAATCATTTCGTACAGCATGGCGGCGGTGGAATTCCAGAAGCACGTCGACAGCCAAACACCGCAATCGCGAACTTCTCGAGACGATGCGCCGGCGGTGGAGCAACTTTGGAGTCGCTCCGCCGTCAGGGCCGCGTCGGCCGCGCTGCAACGTTTCTCCGCATCCGCATGCATGGACGGACGGACTGCTCTACGCCCTGAGGCTTCTAAGCTCGACGGGCATGGAATGACATGTGCGCTTCTCGTCATCGAGCTTCTCCCCGCCGAGACCTTTATCAGTCCAGCACCTAACCTTGTCCCCTTCTCTCGTCGACGCGCACCCGACAGACAAAAAATGGCCTCCCGATCCTCAATTGTGCGCGCCGCGCGCCAGCTCTCCTCGTGCAGCTTCGCACGTCCACAGCGCCCCGTCGTTGCTTGCAGAGCTGCTGCTGCTGCTGCTGCTTCCTGGAAGCTGAGCTCCTCCGCGAGGCCCTTCTCTGTATCGGCGGCTGGTACGTGAGCCCCGACACGCGCCCTCGTTCAACTGTTGCTGACAAAGAAACCTCCTCCAGTCCGCGCCAAAAAGTACACTGAGGACCACGAGTGGGTGGAGCTCGCAGCTGACGGCAAGACGTGTACGTCTGTCCCTTCTTTGCTTCAATCACTGAGGTTCCCTTCGCCCGCCGCCGCGGCCGTCTTTTCGGCGACATGCCCAGTCCTGATTCACCGAGCAACCCACCCGATTGCTATCGTGGGCCGGGCAGCCTGACCTCCAGACAAGAAACACAATTGACCAACTCACGTTTTCATGTAGTCACGCTCGGAGTATCCGCCTACGCCGCCAACGCGCTCGGAGACGTCGTCTACGTCGAGCTGCCGCAGGAGGACCAGGCCTACGGCGCGCACGACACGATTGGGTCGGTCGAGTCGGTCAAGAGCGCGTCGGACATTCTGACGCCGCTGCCGGGCAAGGTCGTCGGCATCAACAAGCTGCTGGAGGCGAAGCCGGCCACGATAAACAAGAGCCCCGAGGGCGACGGCTGGATCGCAAAGTTCGAGCTCGAGGGCGACAAGAGCCAGGTCGATGCGCTCATGAGCGAGGAGGCTTACAACAAGTTCACCACGGAGGAATGAGAGCATAGCGACCTCTTTGTTAAATCATCATACTGCTTCCATTGGGTATTGACACGCTCTACTACCTGACTGCCTTACACGTCCAGCGTCTTGCCCGTCCTGGAGCTCTCCTTTGCCAGCTCAATCAACCGAATTACGCTGGCGGCCTGTTCGGCCTTGACAGGGACGTCTCCCTTGCCATCCAGTGCGTCGGCAAGTATCCTGTAGTATTCGAGATAGGTCTTGGGCACGACTGCCACGGGCTCCTTTCCAATGTTGCCGTCCTTGACCAGTGTCAGGTTGTAATTGCTCGACGGCTCCCTACCAAGCTCGGACGAAGTGTTGCTCAGTCCGGACAGGAGCTGCTCCTCCTGAGGGTCGAGATTGTACTTTTTGAACGAGCCCTTTTCACCGCGCACCCAGAAGCGCAGCTGGTCCTGCTCGGCGCTGAGCACGCCGACCTTGGCCGTGGCCAGCAAGCCGTCAGCGTAATGCAGCAGCACCGTAAACGAGTCGCCAACGCCCGAATCGTAGCCTGTGGGCGCGCCGGCCCGCTGGTTCCAGATGAAGGCCGTCACCTTGGCCGGCAGCCCAAACAGATGCACAATCTGGTCCAGCAAGTGTGTTCCCAGGTCGTAAATGGCGCCGTTGCCCGGGCGCGGCTCCGCCTTCCAGCCGGCGCGCAGCGTCGGCGAGTAGCGATCAAAGTGGCTCTCGAACTCGACGATGCGGCCCAGCGCGCCGTCCTTGACCAGCTGCGACGCCGCCAGGTAGTCTGCGTCCCACCGGCGGTTCTGGTACACGGCCAGCAGCTTGCCGGTGGTCTTTGCGATGCGCACCAGCTCGTCGGCCTCGGCGACCGTCGGCACAAACGGCTTCTCGACGACGACGTGCTTGCCGGCCTCGAGCGCGGCCTTGGTGAGTTCGAAGTGGCTGTCGGGGAGCGAGGTGACAACGACGACGTGCACGGCCGGGTCGGCGAGTAGGGTCGCGGCGTCGCGGAAGAGCTGGATGCCCGGGTGGTCGTGCGAGGCGTCGCTGTCGGCCGTCGGGTTGCGCTGCAGCACGGCGTACAGGCGAAGCGACGACGTCTGCGTGATGAAGGGGATGTGGAAGACCTTGGCCGAGAGGCCGTAGCCGATGATGGCGACGTTGTACGGGGCGGCTGCCATGGTCAATGGTGGTGTGGTCGCGAATGGAGTTTCCTGGTGGTGGTGGTGAGGTGGAGAGAGATGGTGACGGACGGCGGAGCGGAAACGCAATTGCAAGCCAACAACCTGGCCCTCTTACCTCATGGTGCTCACAGCAACAGCTTTATATCCTCGCGCCGCTTCGTCCTGCGGTGAGTCAAATTGATCTATCGATCAAGCCACATGTCCAATCCATCACGCACTCTGCTGGTCGCCGCCAGCAGCAGCGGAGCTCATATCCCGCAGCTGGTAATCCGCCCGCAAGCTCCATCCGCCCCAGCTCGAGTCATTGATTGCGCAAAGCGCTGCTGGACTGCCATCATCTGCGGGTACTGGAAAGCAGATTCCGCACGAAATTGATTGATGCCGCTCACGCCAAGAGGCGACACAAGCAAGGCGGGGATGCTGTGCTGAGGTGCGGTGGGCGCGGTGGTGGGGTTCCAGTTGGTGGAGGGGCATCGCTGGCCGTGGTTCTGCCGCTGCGGAGGCAAGGGGGCAAGGGGGCAAGGGGGCGCCGCTGGGTGGCTTGCTTGCCATGTGGATCTACGACCCCGTGGGCGGAATTTGATAGAAATCTTCCTTCTGCGGAGACGGTATGGGGCCTGCGGTGTCAGTTGTGGGCCGTCGTATTCGGATCCTGTCGCGTGCGTGCCTTGTGCGGTGGATGATGGAGATTGGTGTTAGTGGACGGGAGGCAGCTAGCCGCCAGGAAGACGAACGAGCTCGATATCTACTCTACAACCTGGACCAGCGTACGGATACTCAGCAGCAGTCAAGGGCATCCACCTACCTAACGATGAGAAGCCAGGGTTGGTCAACGGAGCATCCAAATTCGTGCTTCAAAACAACGTGCATCGCTCAGCACAGCCTCACGTCTGAAGACCATCGCCTGTCTGGGCCCTCCAAGCCCCAAGCATCCATCAGCGGATGCCGTCACCGTCTTCATCATCATCATCCCGAGGGCGCGCCGAGCGTCTCGTCTGGTCGCTTGGACCTAACGCTCGCCAGACGTGGCTCTGCTGTTGACTAATGCCGTGCCGTCATCCAGTGAGGCCAGAACCATGGCATGTCCGCTGCTTATGTTTCCGCTGTGGAGGCCAACAAGTCGACGATGAGATGGACAAGAGATGGATCAATCGGTCGGGCTCGAGGGGAGTGAGCTGGTTGGCCGGGGTGCTCCTGGTAGGTCCGATTCGCCTCTCCACTTGGAGCTCTTCCGCCAGGCGCTCGGCTGCATCGTCACATCTTCACTGTGCTCATTCTCTTCTTCATCTTCTTGGGTCTCTCGTTGCGGTGTTTGTCTTTTGGGGGGGGGTTCCCTTATCGCCCCTGCTTGAGCTGTAATACCGTCCAAGGTAAGGCCTCTTTTTCGATTGTCTTTATTTCTCTTTTTTCTGCCACGTTTCGGCCGTCTCTTCTCCTCAAGTCTTGAAAAAATTTATCAAGTCAAAGCCTCAAAATGCTACACTCAACCATTCATCGCCATCTACATCTCATAATTTTTTTTCCAAAATGTCTCCTAACCGCCATCTGTCTTCCGCAGAGTCATCAATTTCTCGTGTCCTTCCTCATCTCAATAACCCAAACTCCCCCTACAATGGTCGGCGCCCCGTCATTTAGTCATCCCGAATACTGGGAATCCCGCTTCCAAAAAGACCCCAGCGCATTCGAGTGGCTGCTCTCCCCCAGCTGCCTCGATAAGCACGTGCTCGAGGCCCTGGATGCTGCTGCTGCTGCTGCTGCTGCCTCTTCGTCTGATCCCTCTTCGTCTGATCCCTCTTCGTCGCCGCAGCAGCAGCAGCAGCAGCCGTGTATCCACCACATCGGCTGCGGGACGTCTGCCATGTCGTTCCAGCTGCGCCGGCTCGTTGACGATCCGGCGCAGGTGCTCAACACGGATTACTCGCCTGCGGCAGTGGAGATAGGGAGGCAGAGGGAGAGGGAGTTGTTTGGCGATGGTGGAGCGGAGGTAGTAGAGCAAGCGACGAGAGGCCGCCGTGGCTCAGCGTCCATGGAGTCTTCGTCTTCCGAGCTCGAGGATGAAGCCGCAACGCAAACACGCGGAGACAGACAGAGGCGACGGGATGCCGCCGCCGCCGCCGCAGCAGCAGCACGAGGAGGGAGTAGGAGCAGGACCATGCGCTGGCGCACCCTCGACCTGCTTTCCCTCGGCGACGTTGCGTCGCTCGCAGACGAATGCAACGCGTACCCGCCGACGTACGCCGTCATCGTCGACAAGTCGACCAGCGACTGCATCTCATGCGTCGACGACGTCACCGTCACACTACCGTACGCGCTCCAGCCGGTCGAATCTTCCACCACCACCACTCCCACAGCCACAGCCCCCGCAGCCAAAGCCCCGCCAACGACAACAGCCCAAATCCACCCCCTGCACCTCCTCGCCGTGCACCTGGCGCACCACACGCGGCCGGGCGGCCGCTGGCTCGCCGTCAGCTACTCGGGCGCGCGGTTCCCTTTCCTGCCGCCTTTCCCGAGCAGGGCGGACGAGGGCTTGCTGGCGGATGAGACGGTGGCGAGGGGGTTTGTGCATCCCGGGCGGCTGTGGCGGTTGGAGAGGCACGAGATGGTTGAGGCCGAAGGAGACGAGGGGAAGGGGGAGGAGGGAGCGGGAGCGGCGGTGGTGCATCGGCCGCGGATTGTGCATCATTTGTATGTGCTTGTAAGGACGGATGTGAGGCTGGAGATGGTGGGGAGGGGAGGAGGGAAGGAGGGGAGGAGAGGGGATGTGGGGGACAGATGTTGTGATGAAGTAAACGTTGCTTGACGATGATTCCTCACTTCGCCGCCGCCTCCGCGCCTTCGCCTTCGCCTTCGCCTTCGCCTTCGCCTTCTCTGCCCTCCTGCACTCTCCGTTTCTCCTCACCTGTGCCCTCCCCCTCCCACTCTTTCCTCCCCTCCCCCTCTTTCCTCTCCTCCCCCCTCGGCTCTCTAACCATACAAAACAACTCCACCTTCTCACCCCCATCATCACACACCATAACCTTCCTAACCTCAAACCCCATCCTTGCATAAATCACCGTATTCGGCCTATGGCGACTACTCTCCAAATAGCACCTCCTCCGCTCTGCATCCGCCCGCCGCAGCACCTCCTCCATCAACGCCCTCCCGACGCCGCGCCCCTGCGCCTCGGGCGCCACAGCAACGATATTGCAGAAATAGTAGCCTGCGGAGTCTGTCCAGAGCTCGGCCTGCGCCGCTGCCTGCGCCGCTTTCCAGATGCGGTAGCGGTGCAGCTGGAGCCCGCCGCGGCCCAGGTGGTACATGTTGTTGAGGGCGGCGCGCAGGGAGAGGAGGTAGAGCGACAGGGTGAAGGAGGCGGAGGAGGTCGCGTTGGGCGGGAGCCACATGGCGACGCCGAGGATGCGCGGGGGCGTGGTGGTGGTGGTGGTGGTGGTAGGGTCGTCGCGTGCGACGTGGAAGAGGGCGTTGGCGATGCCCCAATGGCAGCGGAGGGCGAGGGAGGCGCGGTTACGGGCGCGGTTGAACTGGAGGGAGGCCGTGGTTGGTAAGATGGTTATGTGTCAGGTATGCGTGTATGGATGGATGGATGGATGGATGGATGGACGGAGAGAATGGACATACGGTCGCTTTGTCAAACACCCAATTCGCATACGGGTCGTCCTCGAATGCCCGCTGTATCACGTCGACCGCGCCGTCGATGTCGGCTTCGGTCATTTGCGACACTTGGATTGCCATCCTGCTCTTTTCCAGTTGCTCTTTTGCTCCTTTCATTTCCTTTCTCTTTCTGGGTGAGCTGCGCTTCCTTCTCTCGACTCAGCGTGCCTTCCTTGCTTTCCCCTCGTGTTTTCGCCGCTCACTGCCGCTGCTGCACTGGGATGCGCAGACAACACCGCTCTCGATTGACTCCCTTCAACTGCAATACCAAGCTCTTTCGTTCCGTCTCGACAACGCGCAAGGCCTTCCGCAGAGATTCACGAGCCGTGCAAAACAACGCCGCTGCCTCTCCCCTGGGTTGGATAGATGGGTGCGCACGACGTGATGTTGATGATAACGTGAAGTGACGAGTAGTGGGGTAGAGGTGTAGAAAAAGCGCACGTGTCTGCACGCTTGATGCTCGATTGGGGAAGGTCGATGCGGCGGTAGCGCACCATGACATGCCATGGAGAGGTGCAATGCTGTGATAGCATTGCCAATAGGGGGCATAGGTAGGTACCTAGGTACCCGTCAAACTAGAGGAGTAAGCAAAGGAGTAAGCAAGGGGCACTTGTCTGTCCTATTTATCTACAAGTCACTATATTTTGTGCAAGTAATTCAAGGCTTTTTCCTCCGCTTTCCATCCATGATGTACATGCGTCAATGTATAAACAAATGCTTGCTCCCAAGCGCGAAACCGTCCAACCGCCCTTATACTATGCTGATGTGTACATGCTACAGGGCCAAAGCCGAACCGCCGGCGCCGCCAAAAAATAAATGAAAAACGTGTGTTTGTACAGTTGCAGGGCAGTGCAGTGCAGAACGATACGCCGTCTCGATGCCCACCGCAAGAAAAGGAATGTCCGCTGGTCTAGAGGAGACAGACCACGCCCACTCACAGAGCACTCGTCACCATATTAGCATCCAGCACCTCACTAGGAACGAGGCTGCCGCGTGGAATCTTGATCTCGCTGCCCGGGTGCACCCTAAACACAGTAGCATCGCTGTGATTGGTGTTCTGGCGGCGATGGTCAGCAGCAACCTTCGCCGCCGACAACCCGCCACCACCACCGCCACCGTCTCTATACAGGCCGACGGGACCATCTGATGGTGTCTCGTCGTCGCCCCTCCACCCAGCCTGTCCTTCGTCCACCTGCCCCAGCCCCGCGCTGTGCTGCCGCTGGAACGAAAAGTGCGGCTGGTTGCGGAACTCGGTGCTCTCGATGCGGGATGTCTGCTGGCCGACCCACGAGTCGACGGAGCGGAAGCGCGCCGTGCTGGCCGTGCTCTCGCGATGCTCTCCCCCTACCCCTAACTCAAACGACGCGTCAAAGGGCGACGACAGCAGCGACGGCGAGAGCATCGTCGTCGTCGACGTGGATTGCGATGACTGCGTGAGGCCGCGAGCGCGCGACAACGACGCGAGAGGCCCCGCCCGGTTCGCCATGAAGTGCTGGAAGCCGAAGCCGGGGACGGGCAGGTTGGGCATGGTGGCGAGCGTGTCCTCGTCTTCTGCGGCGAGGAACGACGTTTCGCGCGAGCCTCCCTCGACGCTGTCGAATCGCGAGCGGCGGTTGTTCAGGCCGTCGTCGCGGGAGCGGGTGAGGCTGTTTTCGCGGGAGAGGTTGATGCTGCTTTCTCGCGAGCGGTAGAAGCTATTTTCTCGCGGCGCATCGTCTTGGCCTAGGAGGAAGAGGGGAGGGGCCGCGTGGTCGCTGACGTTGGAGGCGTGCGTTTGTTGGCGTTGAAGGGGGAGGGTGGTGGGAGAGCTGGGCTGCCGGCTGTGGTTTGATAGGCGAGAACTGTTGCGTGGGGGACTTGCGTCGTCGAGGAAACTGGTGTTGGATGGGCTCTTGAAGCCTGGAGGAGTGCTTGGTCGCGGAGTAGGTCTGCTCTGGTCAGAGACATATCTGGTGAATCGATGCACAAACTCACCTTAGCAGGCCGCTTTGGGAGGCAGCGGGCGTGTACCTCGAGGCGCTCTCCGTGGTTCGTGTTGCGGCTGGCTCAGGACGCCGTGGCAAAGGCACGCTCTGAGCATACGACGGCGGTTTGCGGTCATCCCAAGCATACGCCGGCATGCGATGCACAGTGGGCTTAGCAATGTCATAGGTACGGTCAATCCTATGCCGTGGTCTCGCTTTGCGTCTAAACACATCTGAAAAGGACAAGCCCTTTGTGCGCATAACATAGATTCCAAACGCAACAATGACGACCACCAAAGCGGCAGCTGTGGCGGATCGGTCAGCAACGGGCTGTCACAAAAAAGAAAAAAGAAAAAAAGAGAAAGAGAAAAAAAAGAAAAGAAAAGAAAAGAAACCAGTGGACGGGACGTGTGCGGGTACGGACCAATGCATATTGCGGCGATAAGCAGCCCCGTGGTCCCCATGGCGGCGGGATTCGAGCTCACGGCGGGCCTGGGAGATGTGTCTGATATGGTCCACTCGGCGCCGGTCGTCCGCACGGCATCGGCGCCGATGGCGCTTGTCGGCGAGGCGGATGTCGAGGTCGATGTGACGACCTGCAGCGTGGTAGGCGCCGTGGAGATTGCGTGAAATGAAGCAGAGCGCAAGGTCCAGGTCAATGGGCCGTTTCCGTGGTTGTCGTGGACCAGGCGGGGCGCTAGTAGAGGGAGTCGTGGTCGATTATTGGCGTCCGGCGCAAGTGCAACGAGAGGTGAAGAGGAAGATGTGGTGGTAGCAAGAGCGGCATGTTTGAGGTGGTGGTGGCGGTGGTAAATGTTGTCGCTCGCCACGGCCACCACGCGGTCCTGATCAGCCCCTTTCCTGTCGCATCTAAGGCCGTGGCTCCGCAGTTGTTGTTCGGTCAGCGAATTGGCAGCGCATTTGCAGTCTGTGTCTCTGCATTGGGATCTACGGATCGGCCCGGCCGCGCGACGGCGGCGGCTTTTGTGCATAGCGTCATAAGTCGGGCTCGTCGAAGGGCTGAGGATGCTCCCTTGGAGCGTCCACCTCAGTCGTCCAAGGGTCAGCGCAGATCCGGGGAACCGCTCTGCGGCGGAGATGCCTGGCTCGCAGAGACCAAAGCTGGACGGCGGCCGTGGTGGCAGAAACGAAGAGCAGACCGGCTGCTAGAAAGCAAACAAGACAAGACGATTGACGAAAAGGAAACGAATGCAAGCGACATGATCAAAAAAACGAAGAGGCCAACAAGAGGGAGGAAAAGGGAAAAGCTTGGGACAGGGGCTGGATGGAGCCACGGACGGGGCGCGTTTGGGCCATGGCGGGCAGATATTCTGCAGTGCTGTAGCATTCGACGATCGCCAGCATGGTGTTTGAAAAGACTCTGCCCTCGCGTCGCGCTGTGCGTTTCATCAGGCCTTCTCTCCACGTGGGAGTGCGCATCCTTCACGTTGTTCGGGTCGAGGGCGTCGCCGTTGAGGAAATTCGTGCGCTGCTCGTCATCAATTGCCGACTCGTGTCTCGCTCAGGTCGGTGGTCGTCTTGTCTCGCTCCGAAAAACATCCACCAATCCATCCTCCTTCAGCTCTTCTTCTTCCGCCACCACTCGCCATCTGCGCGTTTCAAAGAGATAAACGGCCTCGAAACACTGCTCCAATCCCCGCTTCGGACCCCGCCGTCCTCCCGTCATGTCTCAGCGTCGCCAGCGTAGTGGTCCAGCACCGCGCCGCTTCTTGACGCGATTTACGCCGTTGGACCGCACCGCTTGTGGCCGTTTATTGACCGTCCCTTTCCCTCCCCCATGCCTGCCCGCCCGCCCGCCCGCCGTGCTTCGACCCAGCAGCTCGCCGTGCCAACTGATTGCCGCAGATCGCAAGGACGTTTTATCAGATCAAACCCATGTGCAACAATCCGAGTCGGCCAGCTGGGCAGATGACTGCGTGCTCCAGTCCCGAACGGATGCCGTTGCACGAACAAGATACGTCTCAATGAAGACGTGACGCAGAGTTCATGTCGAGACGGGACGACCAGATGCGTTCAGAGTCGGAGGCTTTGCTATGCTTCATTTAATCTTTCAATAGCGCGTGGGGTTGGGGGTAGCTGGAATATCGAAAACGACACGAGCAGAGTGGAGAGCGTCGAGTCAGTCCAATTGTTCCATTGCTGGCTGGCTGTGCGGCCCCACCGAACCTCCTCGTGAGATGCGATGGACTTGCTCCATCTATCCTCAAGTCAGCAAACATGTGCTCCTCGCTGGCGGTCCTTCGACCCCTGTTCTGCTTCCTCTTTCAGAACCACAAACAGATCTGAGTGTACTGTACATGGTCATGTGTGATTTTGTGCCACAGCTTGCAGTCCTTTTATTCGTCCAGGGATCTATCAGTCTAGAAAGACCCGTGTGCGCTTCTATCCATCTTTTCGTGGCCAAATGCGTTGAGTCAGTTTAGAACATAGAGCTGATTCAAGACACGCCGTCCCATGCTACGTGATACGCCATATCCAGCTTTTTTCGTCCACTGCCAGCTATGCTTCTTTCACTGACACCAGCGTATCTCTTAAGCACACAACCTCGTCTTGTTGATCTCGGCCAGAATCTCGCCCGCGCCCCTGCTCACCAGCATATTAGCGACGTGCCTGCCCAGCGACTCAGCATCGTCTCTGCTCGCAATCTTGCGCCTCATCTCGACCTCGGCCGCCTTGCTACCGTCCAAGCTGACGACGATGGCGCGCAGGACTAGCTCCTCGCCGTCGGCCGGCTCGCTGCCGCTCTCGCCCTGGGGCGGGATGGCCTCCCCCGTCGCGCCGTCAACCCACTCACTCTCGACGCCAATCGGCACGCTGCAGCCGCCCTCGAGCGCGCGCATGAGGGCGCGCTCGGCGAGGCACGCCCTCGCGCTGCGCTCGCACCCGACGCGCGACAGCAGCTTCTGCGCGCGCGCGTCGCCCGCGCGCACCTCGATGCCCAGCGCGCCCTGGCCCACGGCGTGCAGCATGCCGCCGTCGCGCGCGCTCAGCAGCGCCGTGATGCGGTGGCCCAGGTCGAGCCGCTTGAGGCCGGCCGCCGCCAGGATCAGCGCAGAGTATTCGGGGACGACGGTGGTCGCCGGGTCGTCAGGCGTCCAGGTGCCGTCGAGCTTGGCCAGGCGCGTTCCCAGGTTGCCGCGCACGTCGGCGAAGCGCAGGTGCGGGTAGCGGCGCTTGAGCTGGGCGGCGCGGCGGACGGACGAAGTGCCGATGATGGAGTCGGGCGGCAGCGACGCCAGTGTCGGGTATTGCGGCGTGTTGTTGGATGCGTCGTGCAGCGAGGCTTTGAGGACGAAGGCGTCGCGCGGGTCTTCGCGAGGGAAGATGGCGCCGATGCTGAGCTTCGGGGGAAGCGTCGTCGGCATGTCTGCAGACGTGTTAGCTCTATTCAGAGCACCCAATGGCGCGGTGTTTCTGATTACCCTTCAGACTGTGCACAATCATGTCCAAGTCGCCCGTCTCGAGCAATGCCTCGAGCTCGTGCGTCCACAGGCTCTTGGCCCCCATCTCGTGAAGCGCAGTCGTCTGATTCTTGTCGCCCATGGTCGCCATGGCGTGTATTTCGCACCGCTGGCCCGGCCAAGCTTTCGTCAGTGCCGCCTCGACAATGTCGGTCTGCACCCTCGCCAGCGCACTGCGTCGCGTGCCAAGGTGGACTATCGGCTCGAGCTCAAAGTTTTCGGCTTCCAGGCCGCTCAGGCCGGGCGAGGCGGTGCCGGCCGTACCCGATGGTCGTTCTGGTGCATCGGCCGACATGATGAGTGGAATTGATGCTTGGAGTTTGGTTGGAAAAAGGTTGTGGCGGCGGAGGAAGAGGTGTCGAAAGGTGGGCAAGGATGATGTTGATGGTGGGGGTTGCAGAGGTAAGGCTGAGGCCGAGCGTCGGGGATAAAATCGGCGCAACCGCAGTGACGTATCAGGGTCCAGGATGCTCGACTGACGTCCACTCCGAGACAGTTGTAATGTGCTGTGAAGAATTACCTTGTCCATTTCTCTTGGAATATGTCATCGCTACTCCCACATCCCAAAATCATACATGTCCGTCATGACAACCTCCATGCTCGTTTCATACAGCATGCCAAATAATCAAAACAAGACGCCCCTATCGCAATCCATGCGCCATCGTACATTGGCTCCAGCGTGAATGATCATCGTAACAAAACCAAATGCATACCAATGAAGTGACGTTGCCTGTAGTAGGGAAAACACCTACAAAGAAACGGGGATATCTAGATGCCGTGGAAGAAATCAGGATGACAGGCCGGAGAGAAGCAAGCAATAAGGGAAAAGGAGAATGATACGGCATCCGACCAGACCAGGCCATGAACAGTCTGTACCCTAGGCGCCGTTTTGTCCTTGATAAATCCGTGCTCGAAGCTGCGCCACCTGTCCCAAAAGTACTATGCCAAGGATGGAACTGTATTTGGCCTCTAGGCCTGCGTGATGAGATCCGGCATGTGGTTTTCGACCGCCTCCTCGGTCAGCATGATGCCTCCTTCCACGCTGCCATCCAGAAGCGTGTCGTCACTATCGACGCGTTTCGATTGCTTTTTCGGCATCATCTCGTACTGAGCGGCCGTTGCGCTGTCGGCCCTGCGTGTAGACAGAGCGAGTTCCTCTGGCCTGTTCTTGGAGCGGAAAAAGGATCGCGGAAGGCTGTGCCACGAGTCCCTGCTCTCGTCTCTAGTGTTTGGCCGTGTCACCGAGGGGATGGGAAGACTGAGTGCAGATCCGTCCGATGAAGACTCTCGACGCCTCTTGAAGATGGTCTTGACGGCTTGGGTTAGGCCCGTGCGAATATTTTTGATTGTGGGCATGTGGTAGTCAAAACTTTGGTACACGGATTCGACATCACAATCACCGGTCGGCTGGACCTTGTAGAAATGGCCAGCAGTCTCCGTGTCACGGTTCTGGAATGCCATGGCCGACTCGGTGGTACGCCATGTGTAAGTACTCTCTGGAGGCTCGCTGATGGACGACTCTGTCGAGAATGAGCTCTTGTGCACCAGAGGCGGAGGTGGAGGCATGTAACTGGTGCCAATGTTGCGAACAATGTCAGCATTGTGCACCTGTACAGAGGTGAGATCGACGAGACCGAGAGGTTTAGACTCGTCGCGAAAGGCGGCCTCGAACGATTCATAGGAGCGTGCCTACAAATTAGCTTTGCTTTTGCAAGGGAAAGAAAATGCTCACTCTGTAGTCTGCACGGCACGATATGCAGCACTTGACCCGGCATCTCGGATGGACAGTCTTGCGCCGTCTCGTGCGCTCCTTGCTCAACGCAGCCGCGCTCAACTTGCCCTCGACGTCTGTTCAAGTCAGCGACATTCACTTTTGGATTGCAGGAGCTTACCAGAGATAAGATTGGGATTCTGTGCCTCAATCACGTCGAGCACGCGCCGTCTCTGTTGGATCAAAGTCTCGATTTGGTCGTCGGTATACACGCCCTGGCTGGCCTGGCGCAGAATCGAGGGACTTGCGCCGAGACATTTCAGACGATCCAAGGGTCCAAGAGATTCGTCCGGGGTGGTCTCGACGTGAAGCTTGGCCAGCATGGACCAGGGGTCACCATTTTTGCCCTCGTCTTGCGAGCAAACGTAAACAAATCCAAGGGGCGACTTGCGGCCACAGGTGTAGCAGGTGCCGCCATAGAAACGCTCCATGGTGGTGTGGGTGCAGGCAGGCTTGAAGCAGGTGCGCTGGGAGGCGGACGACAGGTGGTTTCTCGCAAACATTCCTCGTCCACGTTCGGGCAGATGACGACTTGCGGCGTCCTGATTGGTTTTCAGCGGCGGGCCCGCGTGGGGATTTTCGCCGTCGGATGAAGAAGACGTCTTGTGCGAGGATGCGAAGGAGGCGGCTCCATCGTCTTGTGGAATGGACGAAGCCATTGCTGGGCTCGAGGGGTGTGTTGAACGCCCTCGAGGAGTTGGGTGTTGGTAGGTAGTGGTGTGAGCAGGTGACACGAGGCTCAGGCGCTGCGAGAATCAATGAGGGTGGCCATGGTGAGGGTGAAGCGGAGTGGAGGGAGAGAGGTAGGGAGAATGGTTGTCGGAGCAGACAGACTTGGACGTCGCAAACGACGGGCGTGACATTGGGTAATGACGTCTAGGGACTGGAGGTCGATAGGGAACCAAGGAGGAAGGCAATGCAGGAAGCGCACACTCTGCAGAGCAAACACAACAACTTACTCTGTCTCTTTTTTTTTTTTCTTTCTTTGATTTTAGATTATTTCGGTTGCACGGAGCCCATGGTTTTCATTTTTCGCAGCGAGGGGGCAATTTCTTTGGACGTGGGTCGCAGAGTTGCGCGCCCTTATCAGATCCGACGGTGGTTCATTCCAGGCGTCACAGGCAGGTCAGGCAGGCCAGGCAGGCCAGGCCAGGCCGGGCGCGCCAGACGCAACGGCGGTTGCAAGATGGTGCCGTGACCTGAGGCTGCACTGTCAGGTCGTCGGACTAGACGAGCTGAAGGGCAATGTCGGACAGACTCGGGACGTCGTACAGCGCAAGGTCGCAGGGCGCAATCTGCGGAGTGCGATTTGCGTCGTTGATAAGCTGAGGTGGAGACATGGCCGCTGTCTCTGTCTTGTTTTGCACACCAAGGATCTAGCCTGGCAGTAGAAGAAGCAAGGAAGCCTGTGGTGGTCGTTGAATCTTCCCCGCGTCGTCGGCCCAACCGGAGCCCTGTCTGATGCCGGCGTCGTTTACCGCCCACCCGCTCGCCGTCGACAACCACCACAGCATGTAGGACAGCAAACACCATCTCCAACCTCTCCACCAGCGCTACCTCTAGCTCCCGTCCCCAATCCTCAGCTCTCACCCCATTCCTCCGCGCCCTCGCTCCCTAGCTGCCTCAGATGTCGGTCAAGTTTGAGAAGGAGACCGTCCGGACCGCCAGCGGCTCCGTTGCCGCCCAGGCCGTTCAAGCCGCCGGCTCCAAACACCACCGTGAAGGTCTGGCCCACGAAGTCGGCGAGGCTCTGACCCGCGGCGGCGGCGCCAATGGTTACCTGGCAGTGAGTCCACACAACAAACCAATTGCCCTCCCAATGCGACAACATCACCAACGATGGCCCGAAATGGACCCTGACGCTGAGCCTCGCAGGCCTATCTCCGCCAGCTGCAGTCCAACCCGCTGCGCACCAAGATGCTCACCTCGGGCACGCTGTCGGCGCTGCAGGAGCTCCTCGCCTCGTGGATTGCCCACGACCGCAACAAGAACGGCGGCTACCTGACGGCGCGCGTCCCCAAGATGGCCATCTACGGCGCCTTTGTGAGCGCCCCGCTCGGCCACATTCTCATCCACATCCTGCAAAACATGTTTCAGGGCCGGACGAGCCTCAAGGCCAAGATTCTGCAGATTCTCGTCAGCAATCTAGTGGTAAGAAGCACCTGTCCCGCCCGTTCGCCGCGGCGCCCGCATACATACAATGCAATGCATTCATCCACATAATTCACTGACACACAACCCACCCCGCAGATCTCGCCCATCCAAAACGCCGTCTACCTCACCTCGATGGCGCTCATCGCCGGCGCACGCACCTTCCACCAGGTACGCGCAACAGTCAAAGCGGGCTTCCTGCCCGTCATGAAGGTCAGCTGGGTCACGTCGCCGGTGGCGCTGGCCTTTGCGCAAAAGTTCCTGCCGCAGGAGACGTGGGTGCCGTTCTTCAACGTGGTCGGCTTCGTGATTGGCACCTACGTCAACGCCCACACCAAGAAGAAGCGCCTCGCTGCCCTGCGCAAGAAGCACTATGGTGATGGCGGGGCGGGTGGGAGGAGTGATTATGGCGGGACTGCGCCGCCGAGGTATTGAGTATGTGAGTGAGTGTGTTTGGTTGGTTGAGTATTTGAGGGGAGGGGAGGGGAGGGGAGGGGAGGGGAGGAGAGGAGAGGAGAGGAGAGAGTCGTTTGCAGCGTATGAACAAAGTGCACACCAGATTTGCATCATCAGACCGATTGCGCGTGCTACCACAAACAACTTCCCTTCCCTCCCTCCTTACCCCTGCCAGACAGACCACCGGCCCCCTGCTTTCCCCTTTCCGAGCGAATCGCGCGGTAGACGGATGGATCGACGGACGGATGTCGGGAGCCCTCAATTCACGGCAGTCGAAGCCGACCGAATGGAAAGATGTCTACCAGGTACCTACCTACCTGCCTACCCACCCAATCACAGGGTGCGTTGGCGCGTCTGATTTCCTTCTTACAGCTCCTTCAACAAACGTACGTAGGCAATCACGAATGAGCGGTCTTTTCCTTTTGTCTTCCTTTTTCGGAAAGTAAGGGAGGTAGGCGAGTGGGTGGGCACATTGGTATCTGTATGTATGGGTGCAGTGATGGACACATGGCGTATAGGTAGATGTAGTAAAAATGTCTTTCTCTGTTTTGGGACTATTGAGTCCGCGTACTAAGGTACTGTGACGACGAAGGTATGTAAATAAATGCCCTGTCATGCCGCAGCAACAGCAGCCTCCTTTTCTTGCTCTCCTCCCTGCTCCGCCTGCACCCTCGCCTCCTCTACTTTCTCCTCTCTCACCGTACCATCCTCATTCAGCCCCAACTTCTCCAAATCGGCAGCCAGCGGATCCGACTCGCCCGTCGCCTCAGTCGGGCCATCGTAGCCCGCCGGCGGCAGCGCCCACGCCGGCAGCGGCGTCTCGTAGCTCCAGCGGCCGTCCTCGCAGGCATACCTTCGCGCGTGCAGGTAGATGCCGAGCTCGTGGACTCCCGGGTCCGAGTACAGCGGCGTGGCGCACACGTCGCAGAGCTCGCCCGTCAGCTTCTCGGCCTGGCGCGCGCGGTAGTTGCCGACCAGCTCGTCGTGGTACGCGACGGCCGACGCGACTTCGTCTTTGCCCATGCGCGCCAGCCGCGTCATGATGGATGCGTCGTCGTCTGAGGCGTCGTCGCCGCCGGCCAGCGACGGCCCGAAGACGCGCTGGTTGGCGTAGATGGGGTCGTTGCTGATGGGGTGGCCCAGGAATTGCAGGTGCACGCGGATCTGGTGCGTGCGGCCGGTCAGCGGCATGCAGCGCACGATGCTGTAGCCGCGCAGCTTCTTCCACGGCTGGCCGTCGACGTCTGCGGCGGGAGCTTCGTCGTCGTCCTTGGGCGGGTAGTATGCCAGGCGGCGGAAGACGGTGCGGGCGTCCTTGCCGCTGGCGCGCACGCGGTTGAGGCCGAGCTTGGGGCTGATTTGCAGAATGGGCTTGTCGCAGACGACGTCGCCGGGCGGGAACTCGCCGGCCACGCGCGCCACGTACTCCTTCTTGACGGTGCGGCCCTTGATCTGCCTGCTCAGCTCGTCGGCGGCCTTGGGGTGCTTCGCGATGAACATGACGCCGCTCGTTAGCCGGTCCAGCCGGTGGCACGGCAGCGGCTTGAACGAATAGTGCCGCTCCGCACGCATGATTTCCACCAGGCTGTTGTACATGTAGCGGCCCGCCGGGTGGACGGGCACGCCCGCCGGCTTGTTGATGATGATCATGTCGTCTGTTTCGTGGACGACGTCGATGGGGTCCGCCGTCACGGGCGGCTCGTGTCGATGCGTCGTGTGGCTCATCAGGTCGCCATTGCGCACCAGGTAGTTGGTGGGCACTTGCTTGCCGTTCACCACGATGCGGCCTTTCTCGATGCTCTCTTTCTGGGTGAGGGCGAATCAGCCGATACGCTCTTCTTTCGCTCCATCTCTCTCAAACATGCGGTTCGCAACGTACGTAGTACTCAAACGGCCTGTCGCGAAACTCGTCGGCGCAAATCTCGAGCAGCTCGCGATTGCGCCAGCGCTCCTTGCAATTGGTGTTGTACGTAAAGTAGTACGGCTTGACGCGACGCAGCCCGTTACCCAAGATGTACGGTCGCGGCCATTCGGCATCGCAGGGCGTGATGGCAACGTCTGGCGGCGGCTGCTGCAAGGCCAGCGCGTCCTTGTCGTCGGTGGGCCGGCCGTTGCGGCGCGGCCGGGGCCCATATGTCGTGAGCGCCATGATCGGTCGAGATGTGCCGCCGCGCCGGATCAGGTACTCGACTATGCGCGGAGAGGGCGACAGCTTGGCGGCGAGGTTGAGCGGTGGTGATGGTGGAACTTTTTTGGGACGAGGTTGCGATTCAAGTCAAGGAGATCGATGCCGCTGTTATCTAATCTGATTGACTGGGGTTGGCTCAAGCCCTGCCTCGGTTGGTCGAAGCGGACGCATCCTCGTCACTGCTTGTCCACCATGTAGTGCGCTGTGGAGTCGACGCGCTGCGCTTCACCATCCTCCCTTCCACTCCTCTTTCGATCCGGCCATTGGCGTTCTCCAATCATGGCGCAAGCAGATCTGAAATCGCGACGCCGGAGCGACTACAAATTCCACCTCGACTACCGGACGCGATGGTGAGGGCACCGCAACAGGGCGCGTTCGGCCCAGTCCAGTCCACCTACCTAGGCAAACAGTCTTCTAACGACGCGGCCATGACCAGGAGCGACAACGACATGTACGACCACATGAACAACAGCAACTACTACTTCCTGTTCGACTCGATCGTCAACGCCTACCTGACGGCGCACTGCGCGCTGCGGCCGCCCAGCTCGGCGCAGATCGGCCTCGTCGTCCACTCGCACTGCGACTACTTTGCGCCGCTCGGCTTCCCCACCGTCGCCGAGCTGGGGCTACGGGTCAACAAGCTGGGCAAGAGCAGCGTGACGTACGAGATTGGCGTGTTTGAGCGGGGCGAGGACGCCGTTAGGGCTGTGGGCGAGTTTGTGCACGTCTTTGTGGAGAGGGAGGGCAGGAAACCGGGGAAGATGGGCATGATCGACGATCTGCGGAGAGGGCTGGAGCGGATTGTCGTGGCGACGCAAGCGTCCAAATTGTGACTTGCTCGACACGGCAGGATGCCAGATTTCGCGGGAATAGGAATAGAGGTGGCTTTTGGTCAGACTCAATACAATTTACAGATTCCAGCCCAGCCCAAACCAGACCCATAGCAATGCTTCCACGACGCCGAACCCATGAGCCAAAGTCCGGGTATCTATACACAACCCTCAAGATACACAACCCTCAAGAACCCAAGAAAGGGGAGACCTGAAATTCACAAAGGAAACCAACGGCCACCGGCCGCATCAAACGACAAGCCACGGCCAAGGCATCACCAAAACTTCCCACTGTTGTGACCGCCCTGGTGGCCATGCTTGCCATTCTTGCCCTTGAACTTGTCCTCCAACTTGCTGCCCGCGACGGCGCCGACAACGGTACCGATGAGGCCGTGGCCGTACTTCTTGCCACCCATGTGGCCGGCGATGCCGCCGCCGACGGCACCGAGCAGGCCGCGGTCGCCCTCTTGCGCGTGATTGGGGTCCGTGGTGCCATACTGGCCCGGCTGACCGTAGGCTTGCGGCGGCGCGTTTGGGTCAGAGGGGTACGGCGCGCTGTTGTACGCGCCTTGCTGCGGGAACTGGTGCGAGGGCTGCGGCTGGTAGACTTGGTTGTTGGGGTCGGAGTAGCCACTGTCAAAGCAAAAAAGAACAGTCAGCGTCGCCCGTCTTTCCACAATTGCTGGCGAAGGTGTGAGTGCTTACGTTTGCGCCGGCTGGCCCCACTGCGCGGGCGCCTGCTGGCCGTTCTGGTAGCCGCCGTGGGCCGGTGGTCCGTAGCTACCGTAGCCCTGCTGCTGCTGCTGATACTGGCTGTTGTAGTCGTAGCCCTGCGGCTGCTGCTGCTGCTGGCCCCACGACTGCTGGTGCTGCGGCGGTGCGTAGCCGCCTTGCTGAGGGTACGGGCTCCCTCCTTGGGCCGGGTAGCCTGCGGGTGGCGGGTATCCAGAGTTCTGGGCGGGCGAGCCGTACGAGTATTGGTTGTACGGGTCAGACATGTCGAGTGTGTGGAATTGGTCTGAAGGCGAGTCGGCTGAGAAGGTAGAAATTGGTAGGTTGAAGAGGAGACGGATGTTTGGACGGAGTGTGGAGCAACGGTCAGGCGGCGAAATATGGTTTCATATATGTACAGCCCAAGGACAGTGAAATGCTGACGAAGACGCCACTCAGTGAGGCTTAGGCCCCAGGCGGCAGCTGACCTCTGCCAGAGAGAACTCAGCCCCGTTCACTTCAGGAGCTTCAACTCCGCGAAATGCACGCTGCCAGCATCATCGCCTGCTGCGGTCGCACCACAGCCACTGGGTGACGCTCGACATGTTGATGTTGAGGCGAATTGTTGCTGTTCTCCGGTTCAGTTGGTGCTGCATGCCTAGACGGCGTCGACTGCCGCCACAGCTAACGCAAGGCGCAGTAGCCCGAATTCCTCTGCTAGTTACTCCTAGTTTCTTTCGTACTCGGGTCGCTGTTTGTCAACCAACCAGATTCTGGTTCAAATGCACTACCGGTACAGTACCTATACACATTCTCAACCACCGATCAGGTGATGACATCTGATGAAGGCCATGTAAATTTCGTCCAAGATTTGGTGGCGTAAAGACCACCAGAGGCTCTCGCAAAACCAACAGGCCGATCCAACTACCGGTACACAATCATCTCCAACACCCCATCCTCCCCTACCGATCCATCCCCTCCCCTTCCACCACCCGTCTCACCAACCCCACAACGGTACTCTCCGCAACCTCGCTCCCAGGCTCGTCAAACGTCCTTCTCAGCACCATGTCCAAGCAGCCCCTCAACCTCGCAATCAGCACGCCCAATCGCGCCCACCCGCGCACTCTGATCCACCCGTCGACGAGCACGCCGCGGCCCTGCGTGTCAATGTCGAGCGGGCCGCCAAACAGCAGCACCGCAAACGTCGACGCCGGCGTCAGCGACGCAATGAAGTGCTTGGACGTTGACAGCGACTGGAAGTACGACAGGAAGTTTGTGCCGCTGGGGAACGTCTGCGCGCCAAACAGCGTGCTGCCCGGGTGCGTGAAGACGCGGGTTTGGGGCTGCGGACCTGAGCTGCTGCTCCCCGACCCTGTGGACGACGAGTCTCCCGCTGGATGCTGAGCTCCTGATTGCTCCGAGGGCGCTGCGTTCGGCACTTCGGTAAAGTACTTGATCGTGCGCGCGTCCGGGTCGAGTGCGACGGCGCCCGATACGGATGCCGCGTACTTGGTATCAGGGAAGGCGATGCGAGCAAGCTGCGGCTGGAAGGCGCCCGCTATCAGGGCGCGCAGCAGCGCGTCAGACGTGTTGTTACGATTCAGCAACGCATTGGCGCTCGCAGCTGCGGCCGGGTTAGAAGACGAAGTGGGACGAGAGTAAGTCAAGGATATGAAGCCCGTCTCTTGGAGCGAGGACAGGTATTGGCGACGGTTCGATGAAATGTCGTTCAGCGTTTGCGTCGACAAGAAATTGTCTTCACACCAAGCACGAAGCTCGCGCGGAGAGAAGCCCTTTTCGCGCAGCCCAGACCAAGCCTCGTAGGCGCGCAGGTCAGCAATGAGATCGCCCTGCCCTTTGCCAAAGGAGGAACGGGCTGCCTTTGACTCTTCGCGCTTGGCTTGTGGAGAGACGAATGGGCTGCGGACTGTCAGAATGGACGCAATAGTGAGACACGACTCTAGGCAGCCAAAAGTGGCACCGAGAATCATGAGTTTGGCGCAGCGAAGGTCGGCCGGAATGACTGATAAGTGCCGTCCCAAGGCAGTCATTTCCTCCCCATCAATGGCACCCATGCGGCCAAGAAGCTTGAGGGCTCCCGTGACAGCAATGCTATCAGGAGGTGTAATGGCGCCAGCCAGGAAGTTGGCCACGTCCTTGATGCCCATGGCCTTGACTGAAAGACACAGTTGCTCAAGAGGAACGCGACGGATTTCCGGATCTGGCCTCTCCATCATCTTGTCTTCCATGTTGCGAGTGAAGAGCTTGTAGCATATGCCGGCCCGCACACGTCCCGCGCGACCTCGGCGCTGCTTGCATGCGGCACGCGAGGCCCACACCTCAGCAAGCTTGACCATGTTGTTGGTGCTGTCGAAGCTGGTCTCCTTGACACGGCCAGTGTCAATAACAGCTACCACGTCTTCTATGGTGATGGAGGTTTCGGCAACGTTGGTTGAAGCAATGACCTTTCTCTTGCCCTTTGGCGCGGGTGGGAACACTCGCCGCTGTTCAACAGGGAGAAGGGAGGCATGTAGAGGTAGCGCATGGATGTTTGGCATCGAACGAAGGGCCTACCAAAAATTAGCGGATGCGCCCAAGACATGAAGTTGTACATACCTGAATAGTTCGGTCAATTTCCATGGTACCTGGCAAGAAGATGAGAATGGCGCCATCTTGCGAGCCCAGTTCAGCGTCAATATGTTGAACTGTTCGCGCAATCAGGTCATAATTGATGCGCATGCCCATGTTTCTGAGCGTGCTGCCAATGCTTGTTTGAGCATTGTCGTCCTGCTCATCGTCTTCGTAGGCACCATTGAATCCAGTCATGCGCACAATGTCGTCAACATAAAGGTCCTTTACTGGATGAGTCCGCCCTGCAATTTCGACGGTGGCGACCTTGCCCACTGCAGGCTCAAAGTAAGAGGCAAAGAAATCGGCATCGAGCGTAGCACTCATTAGGATGACCTTGAGGTCCTTGCGCTTCTTGAGTACATCCCGCAGCAGCACCAGAAGGAAGTCGGTGTCCAAACTCCGCTCGTGGACCTCGTCGACAACGACGTGCGTGACATCAGCCAATGAAGCCACGACATCGTCTGGGCTACCGCCAGAAGTCTGTAGTCGGCGCAAAAGAACACCAGTAGTCATGAACGTAAGCTTTGTGACTCCTGGCTTTTGCCTCGACTCGCCACGGATTGAGTAGCCGACTTCGTCTCCCACAGCGCCGCAACGCTCGTCAGAGACTCGATCCGCCAACCCCAATGCGGAGATTCTGCGAGGCTGCGTGCAGACAATGTTGACTGCTTCGCCGAGCTGGCGTTGAATGAAATCATCGAGGAGAAACTGGACCGACTGCGTAGACTTGCCGCTGCCCGTCTCACCAGAAACAATGACGACTTGGTGCGAGTTGACAGCTTCAATGATAGCTTCCTGCAACTTCCACGCCGGGAGGTTCTCCCTGACGCGAAGCATGCGTTGCTGCTCAGGTTTTTGTTGTTTCAATCGCCATTGCTCCAACAAGCGCATGCTAGCTGGACTGCCTGGTCTCAAATTAACAGGCCTTGGCTGTCTGTGTCTTCTCTTTTTCTCCGTGTTACCGTTCACACGCACGTTGCTGTCAGCAGCAGAAATGGCGGAAGACACGTCGGACAGTCGACCAGGCTTTTCCATGACGCCGGGTATCTCGTGTTCCAGCCAGTCAACAATGTTGAAAATCATCTGTTCCCCAAGAAAGCTGTCGTTGGCGTGGGTCAATGCCCGCTTAAGAATGCTCAATCGTATGTATGCCGGCGCCTTGGCGTGAATAGAAAGGATGGGGAGAATATTCGGATATTGTCCGAGAGGTCTTCGTGCAATCAGGGTAAATGGAATCTTGCTGTTGCCAGCGACCTCGAGGCGAATCTGACAAGCGTCGGGAGTGTCTGAAGAGTATCTGTCGTCGTAAATAGACGAAAGAATGACTTGCTCCTCGGCCCAAGGGTCCTCTTCGTTTTCATCTTGCTCAGCTCCGCCAATACTGAAATTTGCCAGCTGCTCTGTAATTTGGTCGTCACCAAGGAGTCGGGCCTGCAAAGAACATGCAGCCTTGGCCTCGTCGCTATTGAGGTCATCCAAGGTCTGCTCGCAAAGCTCGACCGAATAGCCCGTGGCAGCGAGACGCTTCACCACAGCTTCACGTTTCAAGTTGCTGCTGGCCATACTAACACCAGCAGTGTAACCCTCGGGGAGAGCCCACGGGGGCAGATCGTCCTCAGGCACGTGAATGAGCAGCCACTCGATAATTTCTTCCTGGTCTTTGCAAATTTCCGCAGCTTCTTCGACATGGCTTGGCCGGAAGCCAAGCCTCGAAACTTGGTCGACAATCTTTTTGCGTTGACCAGGAGGGATGACGACGTCGTTGGGATTCCACACGGTTTCTCGACGGATCAGGCTTTCAAGATCCACGCGGATTCTCTTGCCCAGATCAACCTTGGGAGCTTTCGACCAGCCCCTCATCTTGTTGCCACCATCAAGCCCGGGCGCATGAGGGTTGCTCTTTTCATTTTCCTTTTGCTTGACAGTCTCCTCCCGCTTTTTGTCTGCTGCCGCTTTTGATTGTTCCTTTGCTTTGAAAGCCGTAAAGGGTTCCGCCTCGTACATCCACGCTTGCCCAGCCTGGACGTCTTCTTTTTTCATATCGGAGAAGGGACCTTTCCAGAGGTCGCGGTATGTTGGTGGCATCATCATGTGGTAGTTCTTCATGTTGGCGACTCGGAACAGGGTATAGGCAGCGGCGAAGTGGCGCGCTTCGAGGGCGGTGGGCTGGGCACCGAGAGCTTCATGCTCCCGTGGAAGTCGAAATGGAGGCGGCGTAATGGTCTCGCGCGTCTTGGGGTTTGTGTATTTTAGAATGACATGGCTCACCCAACCGTCCTTGACCTTGTGCTGCGCCGCGCATTAGTATCGACAGATGGATTCGATTCAGAGGTTCCGTACCATGGTATACTCGGGTTTGTGCCATTTCTGCTTCTGGCAGTGCTCTGAGAGCATGTTGACGGGGAGCTTTCCGGTCCATGATGCGCCGCCGATTATTGTGCGCGTGTCCGGCTTCTTCGGGGCGTCCGCATCCTGTTGCTCTGCAGGAGCCTTGCCCTTGGTCTTTGCTTTGGCATCAGTCTCGTTCTTTGTAGAGCTATCGGCCTTTTTGCTCTTCTTGGAGTCCCCCTTGGAGTTTGAAAAGACAATGTAGCTGGTGTCTTCACCGGGAGGCGGGGGCGCAGATTTCTTGGAGCCGCCTCCACCGCGCGGCGGATGAGGATTCTTGGGCATCCTCTAAGCGTCTCGAACGGCGAGCAGGAGTGAAGTAGAAATGTGGTCGAGACATGTTGGCGCGTTGGGCTTTTGTCGGCGCAGAGGGGCGGCCAGAACTTAGCAAAGTCTACCGAGCGAGGGCTTGGTTCGTGGCACACAACCTCCCAATCACTACACTCGACGCTTGAATGCTCCCCATCAGTCGCAGTTGCAGCGTATGAATGCTTCCTCATAGGCAGGACCGATTCTCCGCTCTTGTTGTGTGTGCCACGACATTTGTGACCGGGCAGGCCTTGGAGCCGTAGGGCTGAAATAAGCTCCCCCGCCGAGCAGTGACGTCTGCTACTGGCTGGCCTTTGCTTTTGAGCCTCTGCCATTCCTTGTCACGACACATCTTCCCCATCTTCCCTGATTCACGGGCGAACTGGTACCTCGCTTCACCCTGCTTTGACCATGAGTGAGCCTGCCGAACACGATCAAGATGCCATCACCGCTGAGGAGATTGCCGGCGAGACTGTGGTCCCAGCCCCAAGTTCCTCTGGTGAGAAGCGTCCAAACGCGTGTGCGTGACATGACCAGCAGAGAAGTAGGAGACCAATGCTAAACTGAGCAGTCACAGAACTCATGTCACGAAAGCAGGCAAAGAAGTCGTCTCCACAAGACAAAAAGAACCGAAAATCCACCAACGTGGGCACCAAGGTCTTTCCAGGCGCTTTCGGACTGGGCGCATACATTGCCCACCCAGAGCAATTTGGCAAGGAGCGAGTCCTCTACTGGAATGACGACTTTGTTGTTATCAATGACCTCTTCCCCAAATCGATCATACATTGTCTGATCTTACCGCGAGACTCTGAAAAGACGCTTCTGCATCCATTCGAGGCCTTTGAGGACCAGGAATTTCTTCAAAAATGCAAGACTGAGCTCGAGAAAGTAAAGCAACTGGTCGCCAGCGAGCTTCGGAGGAGACTTGGTCAATCATCCAAGCAAGACCAGGCACGCAACGAGGCCATGGACTCGGATGATCCTCCCAGGCCGGAAGACTTGCCTCCAGGCAGGGACTGGACAGAGGGATTGCTCGCGGGTATACATGCACACCCTTCCATGGCCAACCTACACATCCACGTCCTCTCGCCGGATCGACATTCACCGTGCCTGAAGCATCGCAAGCACTACAACAGCTTCTCCACACCGTTTCTCGTGCCCCTGAGCGCCTTTCCGCTGGCCGAAGACGATCCCCGGAGGCATCCGGACAAAGAGGGATACATGCATCGAGACTTTGCGTGCTGGAGGTGCAATAGGAATTTTGGAAGAAGCTTCGAAAAGCTAAAGGCGCACCTCGGCGAAGAGTTTGAGGAATGGAAGACGGAGTAGCGGAAGAATGCGCTCATGGAGACCGAGGTGGGGATGAAGCAAGTGATCCTCGATAGCTTCTCGGAGCGGTATGGGAGAGGTCGCATTAAACATAGCTGGTAGTGCAGGCATGTCACCGGTAGACGGCGGACGGCGATTGGACGGGCAGGTGTTTGGAGGATGGAAAGGGACAAGCCTCAATAGACGCATCGCCCAAGGTCACCACGTGCATGAAACGGCGTCCTCGTGACAGTTGACAAGTTGCAGCATTGCGCAAAAGAAAAGGTCCCTGTCCGCCACCACGAGGCAGAGAGAGAGACAACAGTCGATGCCGATGACGACGTCCAGACATTGCGGCAGAGAACCCCAACTCAGCGACATCACCGAAAGTCGGCACGCACGCCCCCGTCAAGAGTTCGACCCTTCACCCGCCGCTACCCGAGTACACCATTCGCCGCCAACCGGAACCCAATATAATGCCATCTTCAACCTCGCTGCCCCCAGAGTCGTCCGCGTCGCCCAAGCCGTCTGCCTCGTCGCAGCAGCAACAGCAACACACCCGCACCTACCAAGCATGCATCCCGTGCCGTCGCCGCAAGGTCCGCTGTGACCTGGGTCCCGTCGACAACCCTCACGATCCGCCATGCGTCCGCTGCCGCCGCGAGAGCAAAGAATGCTTCTTCTCCGCGACCAGGAGGAAGCGCAAGCCCCAGGACGGCGGCGATGGCCTGGATGACGATGCCGGCTCCGACTTCGAGGTTCGCAGCGGCCGCAAGAGGCTGAGAGATGACTCCGAGACCCCCCGCCGACAGGGCTTTCCAACAATCGACGCGACTTCTCCTCCACCCTACGCCGATCCGTCAAGCACCGCCCGCCCGTTGACTCCAGGAGGCTCCGTCGGCCGATTTCAGCCATTGCGACGGCCCACGGCCTCCAACGCTTCCCCGCAGGAAGACCAACACAAGGTCAACAATGAGACGACGGCGATACTACAGTCAAAAGAAGTTTTTAGCGGCCACGACGCCCTCAACCTGCTCTTTGAGGCTGCCGGCAAGACGGGGGACATGGACCATCTGAGGGCAAACGGCAACCAGCGGAACCTGAGCACGTCGATTGGCGCCAACACGCCAGGATCTCAGCCAAATCTCACCAGTCCCGCTGTATCTGGCAGTCACACGTATCCGAGCCCTGGCACCTCGCACACCCCGACCGATAATCCAATAGACCCGGCAATATCGTCGCATGGCCAAGCAAACGGCGACGCTCACGACGAGGCGGGCTACCAATCTGCGCTCAAGGCGTGGTCGAGATTTCGCTTTGTGCGCGCTGGCTGGTTCACCGCCAAAGAGGGCATCGCGTATCTGGACTACTTTTACCGTTATCTCTCTCCGTTGACGCCGATAGTAGTGCCAAACTTTGAGCGATACGACTTGCACGTTACTTTGTTGACCGAAGAGTCGATGCTCGTCGTTACTCTCTTGACCGTGGCATCGCGCTACATGAGCTTGACTGGACCTGGTTCAAGCTCCCGCCCCTATGCCATTCACGAGAAACTTTGGAACTATCTCCAGGGAATGATTGATCGAATGATATGGGGCCAGGAGCAGTTTGGAGGTGGGTTCTGCGGCGCCGGGGCCGAACAGGGCTGTGATGTGAATCCGTTGACTCGGAGAGGCCTGCGTACGCTTGGGACTGTGGAGAGTCTTATGCTGCTGACCGAATGGCACCCGCGGGCCTTGCATTTTCCTCCTGGTGATGACGACGACGAACTTATGGCGCCAGACGAAGCGACTGCAGCCTTCATCTCGAAAGGCTCCTTTGCCGAGGCTACCAACCAGTACATGGGCACCGGTGGCCAGAGGATTGACAGTTGGCTCGAGCCATGTTGGAGAAGTGACCGCATGTGTTGGATGCTGCTAGGCAATGCCATGGCATTGGCGTACGAGATTGGTGTCTTTGACGAGAAGAGCGAGCAAGAATTCCATGAAGAAAACCAACACCTGCCTCCCGCCAAAGTTGAAGCCTATTTCCGCCGCAAGAACCATTTAAGAGAGCTTCTCCTAATCTACATCACTCAGACGAGCGGCAGGGTTGGACTCACGTCTATGCTGCCGCGGTCCCAGCGCGACAAGTCTTTCCTCAAGAGCAACGACGAACGCTTGCAGGAGCGGTTCGCGATGCTCAAGAGGACTGGCAAGATTATCCGAGAACAGGCTGGCAGCTCACCTGGTACTGAACGGCGGATCAACAGTCAAGAGATGGTGCTTTACTTCTGGATGGAGATTGCCGTCATCATGGAACGTGGAAACCAGGAGATGTTTGCAAATCGACGCAACACCAGAGACCTCATCCGCACAGAAGAGTACAAGAAGCTGCTAGCAGAGTTCCAGCCGCTCCTGCGGGAATTCAGATTACGCTTGGACAGATATCGCAACACGAGTATGCATGACCTCTTTTGTGTCCCAACGATTTCTGACAAGTTGCAGTACCAAAGCTCATGGGCGACATTTTGACCATCGAGTATGAATATACGCGGGTCTACCTCAACTCGTTGGCACTGCAGGCGGTTGTAGAGCGATGCATCAAAAATACGCAGGCTGCTGCTGCATCCAATGGAAACAGAACCTCCGTGCCGGCGGGACCTGGGGCAATTCCTCCACATCTGTTGATGAAGTGGTATGGCAACGACAGATTCTTTATCCGTGAAGTAATTGACGGGTGCCGAAACGTCCTCACAATTGTTGTCAAGGGCTTAGAGCCTGGTGGCTACCTCAAGCATGCCCCAGTCCGAACGTTCTTCCGCATCATATCCGTCACCATCATCCTTCTCAAAACCTTTGCTCTCGGCGCCAGCGAAGACGACGTTGCTCTCTCCCTCGGTCTGATGGAAGAGGCTGTCTCGGCTCTCCGCAATTGCATCGTCGACGACGTCCACGTTGGCAACAGGTTTGCCGACATGCTCATCACTCTCATAACACAAATCAAGACGCGTCTAGTCCGCATGGCCGGCTCCGGTTCCGGCAAAGGCTCTGTTCAGGCCAGCCGCGCGGCCAGCCATAGCCCACGGCTCTCTACAGCTGGCATCACGTCCAACCAAGATCCCAAGCTTCATGGCAACACGTCACAAAGCGCAGCCCCTTCGTCAATGCCTCCTCCAAACCACTCGTCCTATCCCGCAACCAACAACCCCACTCAGCCCTGGTTCAGCACCGCCAGCAGCGGGCTCAGCCGGCCCGCCTCGCCGTCCGGCACCACGTCCACCACCAACGGCAACGGCAATCCGCTCTGGGGCATCTCGACCGAGACGTACGACCCGGGCTCCAACAACTTCTCCATCATGCCGCCGCCCGGCTTCGGTTCGCCATACCAGAACCACCTCCCCAACGACCCCAACAACCCCGCCGCAAGCCAGTACGGCAGCGGCGGCGGGCCCGGAGGCGTCGCAGGCGACAACGGCGGCTACAACGGCGGGCCTGGCGGTGGCTACGGCGGCGGCGCGTCGGACTGGCTCGCCATCCCGCTCGATCCCATCCTGTCGAACAATTTTGGCAGCGACGTCGGGAGCAATGCGTATGGCCCGGATGTCGGTGGCTACGATTTGCTCGACGTGCTGCTGAATAATCCGATGGAGGGCATAAATTAGCGCTCTCGAAGCTCTTGGTCGTGGACGGGAGGGGAGGTGCTTGGCTGGATAGATACCCCGAGTGCTGTGCTGTGCTGTGGTGGGAGGGCTGCTGCTGCATGTCGCTTGTGCTTGTTTGCTTGCGTGCGGGTTTGGTTGTCTTTCTTGGTGGTTCCACATCTTTTTGGGCCTGTGTCGCTGGTTGTGCTATCCAAACCATGATTGGTCGTGGACTGCTTGGGCGGCTTTTGTCCTTTGCTCGTTCTTCGCAACTTGGCAAACAGCTCCGTCCCAGCAGCGGCCGACGCGCTGAGATCTTTCCTTTCCTTTCCTTTCCTTTCCTTTCCTTTCCTTTCCTTTCCTTTGCTTTCCTTTCCTTGCTCTGGGCGGCACATCTCTTTTTCGCTTTCGCAACATACCAAATGACGGGCGGCTATCTGCGCGGCTTCTGCTTCTTTTCTTCTTCCTCCTCTTCTTTTTGTGTTTATGGAGAAGAAAGAAATTCTTGCCTCTGCTGCTGTGTTGGTTGTCTTTTGTTTATCTGCCTATCTGCCTATCTGCCTATCTATCTTTGAGCCTGCGCGCGCGGGATGTAGTGAGTTGATTTGACTGGTATACTATACATATGTGTGCGTGCGTATAGTAAGGAAGTAAGTAAGTAAGTAGTACACGATACGATACCCCTTCATAGGATGAACAATGAACATTGAATAAGAAGTGGGTTTCTCTCTTGACGAGGTCGACGGGTGCTTGCTGCGTGCTTCGTCTAATACCAGTTACTTTGTTTACTGCGTCCACTGCTTCCACTTCTCCTTCTACCACTCGTGGCAACAGCGACACTGTGGGTGACGAAAGCAAATGGGACTCAAAATGCTACGATGCTGACAGGCGTGCTTGCTGCCTACCTGGCTAGCTTAAAGACAGGCTTGAAGATGTAAGATAGACGGAAAAGGGTAAGAAAGGAGAGGAAAGGAAAATTGTATGTGGGAATAGGAAGAGGAAGAGGGAGAGGAAGAGGGAGAGGAAGAGGGAGAGGAAGAGGGAGAGGAAGAGGAAGAAGCAGTATGGTATAGAGTAGAAGCGGCGCAATTTGCCTTGGGTAAAGCGTGCATGCGCATCCATTTTATATAACTATTGCTTCTTCAGGCTCTCTCCTCTCTCCCTCCTCTCTCATCTCTGCTCTCTCCTCTCGCTTTTGCTCTTCCTTCCACCCTCACTCATCCTATCCCATCAACAAAAAGCAGTCTCATCTGAAAGCCGACAGTAAGCATAGCTGTCGAATTTAGCGGCAACACGTCTCCCGTCCCATCCCATCCCATCCCATCTCATCCCGGGCACATGTACCCATCTACCTCTCCGCCTACTGAACTGGTACAGTGATCCCGCATAGAGACTCATATAGTTAAGAGCAGAGCGGAGCAGTACGCACGCACGCACGCATTCTATTCCTCCTATGCATAACGAAGGGCAGTGCACAGCCTGTGTGCTGTGCCCTGCTGCTGCTCCGCATAGTGCTTGTGAGAGACTGAGGGAGAGTGTAGAGGACGCTCACTGCTTGCTTGCTTGCTTACTTAGAGTGCCTATCTGTATGCACAGTACATATTTAGGTAAGTGTAGACTTATGTGTATGCAGGAAAAGTGCTTCTTGAATAGCATAACAGCTCATCTACACCCTATGTACAGTGCCTACCCAAGGTCTCGTTGCATGCATGTCCGTATGGACCATATAGGCAAGGAGTACATACATACATACGTGTGTACGTACGTACATACCTGCCTGTCACAGCACAGCACAGCACAGCGCCTTAACAAACAGCAGCGGCCGGCCAAAGGCAGCCAGAGGCAGAGCCAGGGCCAAGGAGGCTGCAACGCTCCAACTCCAACTCCAGCATGTGAGCGAGCGAGCGAGCTCAACGGCGCCTTGCGTGGCCTGGCCCTGTTTGTTCTCTTGCATCGACGAGGTAGGTAGGGAGATACATAGGTAGGTAGGCAAGCCGCATATACGTGTGTATGTACAGTACAGTACAGTACATGGGCAGCGGCTGGCTGGCTGGCTGGCTGGCTGGCGGTTGCGGCACCCATGCACATGTGTATGTATGCATATAGACTGTAACTACTGTGTGCATTGCATGCATGAGGAAAGGGGGCCGTGTATGGAATGTGGCAGAGGGTACCTACCTACTGCTGCTGCTTGCTTTTTCCAGGAGTAGGCAGGCAAGGTGCCAGGCAGACAGGCTGGGTGGCAGCAGGAGGCGTCTGTACTGTACTGTACGCACGGTAGGCAATGTACGGATACAAAGGACACAGCGCGAGACGAGGCGGTCAAGCAGGCAAAGAAGGGAAAGGAGAGGAGGCAGCTCGTTAGCTCGTTGGTGTTTGCTTGCTTGCCTGCCTGCTTGTACACCGGCACCGTGTCCGCAGCAACATCATCGTCAGCATCCACAATCAGCGCACGCATGGAGGCGATAGCGCAAAGCAGGCGGCAGGAGATGGGCAATGCAAAGCGCGTTGCGTCGCTGCTGGGGGCAGACGGCGATGACATGGCACGGAGGGCTAGACAGCTGCTGCGGCGGCGGCAGCAGGCGGTGGTGGTGTAGACGATTGTCCCTTTCGATCATCGGGAGCAGCGAGGTGCAGCTGCAGCAGGAGCAGCAGGAGCCGGAGCAGCGCTGGCGCTGGAATAAGTGGTCCGTCGGGAAAGCCGGTGCCATGGGTTGTGGGACGCAGTGGCGGCGTATGTCTGTCTGTCTGCGTCTGGGAGGGATGGATGGACAAGGACAGCGAATGGATGAGTGCATTCTCGAAGCGGCGGAGGCGGCGTTGGCGGCGTGAACGACGGCAGCAGCAGCAGCGACAGGCAAACAAATGGGCGGTAAGTGCTGTTCATGTACGTACGTCCGCACGTACGGTGGTGCTGTTGCAGGAGTGGGGTAAGCAAAGCGAGCGAGCGCAAAGGCCTCTCACGGCCCGTCCCACGGGCAGGCAGCAAGGTGGGTGGGTGGTAGATGGGGGCGAAAATCCAGACCAGAACAGACCAGACCAGCCAAGGGAGCCGACGAAGATGAAGTCGCAGGCTGCTGTTGGCTGTCATTTTGTTTTTCTCATACTGACTGTCGCGTGAATCCCCTCCGGCTGCTGACCAAAACACGGCATACATGCAATGCCAGCCGTCAGTTTTCGTGACATGTCCGTCGCTCGTCACTTTCATTTTGGGACGTTTGCGCATCTGCATCGCATCGCGCGTTGCTTGTGGAAAACAAGACATGTTCGAGGTGACGCGCTGCCGGAGCGCAGTCGGCGGCGCCAAAGCGTCACGCCGACTGATAACAAACGGCTCTCAATCGCCTTCGTATCCGCGTCCGTGCTGTGGGTTTGACGGGGCTGCAGGTGCAAGTGCCGCAGGTACAATGCCGAGTGACTATATAGCGCGAGAATGGCTGGGGGTCACTTGCTCTGCTGCTGTGCCACGACGCAAGAAAAGAAAGATCCAAGGTAGCGGTGGCTGTCGATTGCCTGCAGCGACTTGATTGCGCCGCTGTACCTGTCAGAATTAAGCGTCGGTCAAGGTGTCACGGCGGATGGAGCGTCCGACAGGGATCTACACTGAGGTAATACAGCATCAACGCAGCAAGGCGTGCTTGCGACGTGCAGCTTGAAGAGATTCCCACGCGGCATCGCAGCTTGTGATGGTCATTTCGGAGATTGCGGACCGTTGGCGGATTCAGGTGGGAACCAATCCAATTGGCATTGGCTGCCAACTTGCATGCCATTTCTTCCAGCCCCTTTGCGGCGATGAAGGCGGTTGCGCCTGACTGCTTAAATGTCAGCAAGGTTTGATACATCTGGGCGCGCAACTCACGCAACGTCCTGCATGTCTTCATCCTCGGCGCCGGGGGGAACACCGGAAAGGCCACCAGCTGGAGTAGTGCTAGCTTCCGTAGTTTCGTCATTGTCAGTCCCTGAAGCTTCAGGCAGACTGGCTTCGAGAATAGGAAGCCACTCGTCTTGGAAATCATCGTCGCCTTCGATGAGTAGGCTTTTGGCCAATTTGCGGCACCAATATGCCGGCTGGGCCATGCAGCATGTCATGGCCAAGGCCCGCACGCCGTGCATGACATGGTCTCGAGTTGAAAAGGCGTTTTCGATGAGAATGTGGCGGAGCCACTCGAAGATCGCTGCCTTGGTGGGGTCCTGTTTTGCCTCGACAGACGGAGACGCAAGGAGAGCAACTGCACGTTCGACAAAGGCTTCGAGGTAAAGGTCACGGTCGAGGGCGCACAAAACGGGGTCCCAAATCCAAAAGGCGCCGTCCAGGGGCTCTGCTATTCTGAGCCAGGGGTGAGCACTCAGGACATGCAGGCGGGAACGAATACGTACTGGTAGTCCGACGGGACGATCAACCGGTCGTCCAGAAGCAATGACGCCAAGGCAGACGACGCGTGGGAATGCTTTGAACACAGCGAGGCGATGGCGCGACTCGTGTCGTGGCTGTAGCTCGATGTGTTGGAATGAGTTGAGGCGCCAAAGGTGCGAATCTCGGACCGCCTGTTGTTCAGATAGGCTCTCAGGATTCGGTGCAAGTCGGCGCGCGCATCGGCACAAGTGGATACTTCGTTGGTGTCCTGTGACGTCTGAGCGGCCGCATCGAGCTTAGCCCAGTAGTGAAGCCAGAGCCATTCGAGGGCCTGCTCGGTTGCCATTTGCAAACGGCGCAGCGAGGGCAGGTCTTCATGCGTGGCCTCGTGGCGCAGCTCGACGAAGCTGGTGGGCATGTCGAGCTCGGCTGCCATGTCGTACATGGACATTTTCTTGAACGACGTCTGGACCGTGTCGCAAAAGCCCGTCACGAACCTGGACAGGCGGCGTTAGGGCGGTCAGGCGAGGGATGACAGCAGAAGGACGGACCTGTTGAAGGCAGCGCAGTAGGCATTCCGGACGGCCAGGGCAGAGGCATCCCGAGACTCATCATGCAGCGCCGCATCAACAAGCGACGCGGTGGATTCAATGGCGTGTGGCAGCGGCATCCTCCTCTTCCACGCAGCAACCTGGTCCCATCAAATCGTCATCAGCCCCTTCGAGTTCGGCGACACCCCACGTCACGGCGCAAACGTACCGTATCGACGGCGGGCCGCCTGCGGTCGTCGCCGTCGCCGTCGCCCCGCCAGTAGAGACTTTGGCGCACGCTCAGGAGGTCGTGGCCGTCGCGCCATGGCGTGACAAGATACCGCGGCATGGTTAAGTTGGTGAAGTCGAGGGACTGGCTTCGGGTCGAGTCAAAAATGTTCAACTGGAAAAGCGAATAAGCTCAGAATTTAGGCCGCGCGCTAGTCGACTAGCGTCCTCGCTTCCGGCGGCGTCAGGTCCTTTGAATCTCTCTGCCTCTCTCTCCCTTCGATGCCAACAACAACACCAGCTGAAACCAACACACGCCTCTCTCCAACACGGCCTGGAACGAGGCCACAACTCTCAAGCCAAACCCAAAACTCTTTGGCAGCCCGCGGCCATTCCGCCTGCGGCTCGATCCATTCGCCCCTGCCACCCGGGCACAGCTCGTCGAGCCCGGATCCTCCGGCTCGGCTGGACCCCCCTCGGTGCCGTCATTATTTTTATTTCTCGATTCTTTTTCGACACCCACCAGCCATATCTGTACATGGCGTTTCTGGGAACATGGCCGCCATGGCCTTGTCTGAATCGAGTTGGTGCTCTGTGCATGCATCCTCGCCCATCAACAAAAGCAGATGAAGAGAATAAAAAAGAAACCATCCGTGTGCCCTGCCCCCGTGTGATGTGTTTGATCCCGTATCCTGGGTCTCACTACTGCAGTGCCTTTCTGTCTTTGAATCTAGCCATCTACCTGGCACGTTGACAGGAATCCATGCTCCCCGCCTGCATTTCCCTTCTTTTCTTTTGCCCCGTCTTCGCGAAGCACCTGAAAGTGCGGGCGTGACTCACCTCACCGCAAGCCGTCCCGTGAATCGGGACTGAGCCAGTGCCATTGCTCACTGTACCACACGTTTTTTCTTTTTTTCGCCTATGCCCCGCAGCTAGGAGCACCAACAGCCGACTAGCGGAGAGACTCGCTGATGGATCTGACTAAGAGGGCTTCAACACTTCCAAAGTCACAGCAGAGTCGGGTGGTTTTGATTGGATTCGTTCTCTTCATTTGTGCGTTTGCACTGTCGCGGCGTTTTCCGCGCTGCTGAGCTGCGTTGAGGGGTATCTCTATCTAGGCCAAAGTCGTTCCAAATCTTCCCCACCATCTTCCAACATCATGAGTCCTCATGACAGGGATCTTGGGATTCTCCCAAAAAAGATCAAAAAAAAAAAAAAAGATCAAAAACGCCGTCGCTATGCTGTCATTCCGCTCAGTTTAACCAAGTCAAGAGATATTTTGGTTTTGTTCAGTACTGGACTTGTTGGAGCCAGCCGTAACCAAGCCCAGTGACGTGAGCGGTTGGACGCTTCAACTGTTGATACCACCATTCGTTCATGTACATGGACTCATCGGGGCCAAGTATGCCATCCGAGCCAGAGGTGGTCGTTTGTTGAGTGGTGGGAGGTGACCAATATTGTTGACTTGTAGACTTGGTTTGCTGAGCGGCCGATTCTTGTTCGGCAGGCTCATCCGCACTCTCATCATCAGAGCTGTCGTCTTCAGCGTCCTCCGGGGGCTGCCAGGTCTCTTCGAGCTTCAATCCTTTTCCAAAGCCTGACGTCAACATTGACTCGTAGTTGGGAGGATCGTAGAGGCCCATGCCAACCAAGACGTCACCCGAATCCTTGGAGTCAGAATCCATGTAGTCGGTGCTTTCGGCAAGGAAGTCTGAGGATCCAGACTCGATGCGAGGGTTGGAGGTGTGAGGTGCGCGAGAGGAATAGTTGGGTGCCGAGTAGGTCAAGTCCACCATGGGTTGATCTTGGCACCCCGAGTAAGACGAGTCCATTGACGGTTTGGTATTGCTGAGGCCAGGAACGGGGTATTGTTCCTTCTTGCGCTCGGCCAAAGCCGTCAAGTACGCCATGGCGGGAGCTGAAGCGTAGCCAGAAGCAGGGCTGGCGGAGGTCGAGTCCGAGTTCAAGTTCTCGGTAGAGTCGAGACCAAAAGCGTCCGAGGAAACAGGATGCCAACTAACAGGCCGACTGGAAGATGCCGTGTGGGAGCGAGCACAGGATTCAACTTCCTCCGCGGGTTGTGGTTCGGTTGCCCCAAAGACCATATCCCACCGATCCTCCAGAGTTACATATCTCTTGACAGCGGTGGTAGTCTTTCGTCTTCCCAAGCCGGTAGGACTGTTGTGGATGCTCCGAGGCTTCTCAATACGGGATGGAGCATGACAGTTGCGAGAGTCTCGCCGTGAGGGAAAGGTCGTAGGTGATGACATGACGTTCATGGTTGGAGATGTTGTGATTGTTGACGGTGATGTGGGAGCATGGCAGACATATATGGGACTGATGTCAACATACGTGTTCACCGGGACCAGGGGATGAGGCAGCTAGACGGTTATTAGATCGGAGGAGCTTAGACAGACACAAGAGTATTACTACATGTGTCAAGGTTCTGTGGGTAGTGTGTACGGCGGCTCGTGGGATGTACTGGGGCCGTGTCCTCGGTGGAACTCGCGGGTCACGACTAGGGCCAGGTTGCCCATTATTTTAGTGGAAATCCCATCTACGGGGATGGCAGCAGACATGCTCGTCAAACCAGCTAGCTGGGTGTGGGTAGCCGGTGTGGCACGGGCTGGCGGGCGTGAACAGGGCAGGCTGATCTTTTAATCATGATCATGGTCAACCAATCAGGTCTGCGGGCGGCGGAGCAATGGCGCGGATTTGTATTGTGGCGCAACGGAGCTCCTTGCCGCCTAGGCTCTTGCAAAGGCACGAAAACACTCCTGGTGGAATGGTGGGAGGGATGGAGGGGTGACGAGAGCGCCGAAACCTGCAGACAGGACGCCGTCAGCCAACTACCGACGAGCCGAGCTGGCTCGTTTTGAGACGGCCGTTCCGCATGACGATGCTGGGGCGAGGTCGAGGGTGGTGGACAGGGTGGGCTCGTGGCTGGAGGAACAGCGGTCAGAGGCGCTGGGTGGCACTAGGCTGCCGACGACGTTGGTTCGAGTAAGGAAGATCACGCATAAGGCTCGGCAGGCGAGTGCAAAGAAGGGGCCTCTGCATCTTTTTTAGCCGCCGTGCCTAACGATCTGTCGGCGTCTGTGTTGGGTCCTTAAGCCGTTCAGGGGGCTCCTCGCTGGTCGGCGGTCCGAAGGAGCTAGCGGGTTTTCCAGAATTAACTGGCGCCGGCTCCATCCTCGCCAAAATCGGGCCTTGTTGGTGATGCAGGCCAGACGCAACGGCCGTGCCACTGCGGAGACTGACAGAATTGTGCGAATTGTGAAGTGTGTGTGAAGTGTAAAGCGTGTGCGGATTGACGCCCAAGTGCCAAGGTCACAGAGCGGCCACCACCTCCGCCGCCGGCATCCCATGCTTGCGTTGGGACTGCGGGCGCGCGTGTGGAGACGGATGAAACGGCGGAAATGCTGTCGAAAAGCGGACATGGACGAGTCGAGTGGTTAGTTGATAAGGACGAGACCTGTCAGACGCACCAACCGCAGAACGCCGATTGCTGTTGGAGGTCATCTCGTGCTGCTGGAATGTGTTGGTCTTTACTCTTGGAATGGTGCCTCGTCTCATCATCGTAGTGACGGGATGAGCATCTTCGTAGCAACGCCGGATTGGGCGAGTGATAGATGGTGGAGCAACCCAGGAGTCTGCGTAAGCATGCGGCCAGGCACAGCATCGTTTTTCATCCCTCTCACTCGTCTCTGTATCCGCTCTATCTCCTGCAGGCGGCTCCCTTGCTAGTGCGGGTCGCTTCGAGCTGATTCCTCGAGTTTGAGTCGTGTGGCGTTGCCATATGCTGTAGGCGAAATGCGAGCAGGGAAGAGGGCAAAAAAACCACTTCTCTTCCGCATACGTAGAGAGCCCTGACCCAGGAGCACGACGCACCCCGCCGAAGCGCCGGTCCACAGACCGCAACCCACACCCTTGTAGTAGGCGGGCCCTCTGGCCGCCTGTCTGGCCGTGCTACTCCTAGCTCTGCCATCTCCCAGTGACGATCGTCAGTGTTGGAGCCACCCGTGGCCCATGGAATCTGGAGCGCCCCGCACCTGCACGACTTTTGCTCGCTTTCTTGGCTAGCGACTGGGAGATGGTGTGTTGCTGACAGGCTGACGCAACGTGAAAACGACCTGACGTAGCGTTGTCGACCATTGCCGCCCATGGCATCTGCGAGGCTAGGGACACGATTCAAGGACATGGTTGCAGCACATCGGCAGGCGTCATTTTGTGACGAGTCTTAAGTCCACCATCAAAAGAGCGTTCCAGTCGATAAGTTGCGAGTTGCGCAGGCGAAAGTGGAACCGGCCGGGCGCGGTTTCAATCAAACCATTAGCTGAAGTACAAGCAGAAACTTTGACCCAGGGTTGGTTGCAGGGGCCTGGCCGGGCGGGCGGCAGGGTGACAGAAGGATTGCGAAAGGGCGGTGCTGTTGGTCGCACATGGATGAAATAATATCGGCATGACGTACTGGCGGGTGGAGGCGCAGATGACCGCCAACGACAACGTGGCTGTGTCCGTGGGCGATGCCGATGATGCAGGTCAAAGGGAAAGCCTCAAACAGGCAGCTCGTCCGCCGTGTCCGCGAGGTTCCGTCGAGAAATGCAGGATCGCGTTTTGAAGGCCGGTGGAAATGCGGATGCGATGGTCATGGAGGGAGGGATTGGGTGGGCGGCATGACCCGGCGTAGTACAGAGACAGGGGTTGGTCCTCGTGTAATTGGCGTGGTAGAGATGGGCTGATGGCGGTTGGGCGAAAAGAGAGGCGAAGGATACCTGGGGATGTTGTCGTCGTTGTCGTAGAACTGAAGGTGGACGTGGACAGAGCCTTAGTCAGCGCTCTGTCTTCCACGTTGAGGAAGTAGCGACGGCCACTGCAGTCTCGAGGAAGTAGCGAGGGCAGCGCAACCCCTTCGATTGACTATTGAACGCTCCCTCTACCTTACACTAACTACACTACTTGTCTAACTGTCGTCTGTTTGATCGAACCACGATTTTGCTGCAAAGCTCTGGGTTGTCCTCATTCGCCAACTGCGTACCGCGAGCTAACAGAGTCCATTAGTCATCCGACATTCTCCCAAGACCAGAGCACGGAGGCGCGACTCTTCACCTCACACTAAACCCAACCGACGCCGACCCCCATGTTCTAGATTCACCTGCTCGGACAACTCTCGCGCCTCTCCCTGGGGTCCCCTCTAAAATTTTCGCCCTCATCCTGCCCGCCCATATTCTTAGCCCCTCGCTCGTCTTGGACGCTCGCCGAGTCAGCATTCCGACCATTTTCTGCCAGCGCTTTGCAGTCGATCATCATCTCATCGTTAATACCAGCAGAAGCAGGTAGCGTGTGAGACCATCATCAGACCAGGCGACGATGCGACTGGACTGGAACGAAAAAAGGGCCGCCGTCACAAGGCTATCACTCGGCGGGTTCCAGCACTGCGCGCACGGCTTAGATCCCGGCCCGTATTCACTCACGCTGTTGCGGCACGAAGCGTGCCCGTGGCTGACAGCGACAGGCTCAGGCTCAGGCCCGAAGCCCTGGCTGACCGGCGCGGAGCAGTGAACACGAAGGGCAACGCCAAACAAGTATCGCGAGGGGCGCTGGCAATGATTGCACTGTATCCACTCCACACGACGATGATCCTCGCCTGCCCCCATCAGTGCAACCGTCGGTCCTGCAAGAAATTTTCCGCTTCTCGACGCGCCGCCACGCCGCCTCCATGCAGAAGTCTGTCCTCCTTCGCCTGTGACCAGCTTGGGTGCCGTCTCACGCTGACCGAAGCACCATGTCCATGCTGCCCCGGGCGATAGGTCATCGCTCTCAAACCCCTCTGCTGCGCTTGGACGACTGTTGATCTTGCCTTTGTCAAACCCCTGGGAGCGGCGTGCAGACGACGGAGAATCGGTATGTTCCACCGCCGGCAGTCCCGGCAATACTGCCTTTGCCGCAAGCGTCATGTATCGTCGCTATTGCTTTTTCCACTGGCATGGGGTTCTGGCGACCCAGCATGTGCGTCATGCTCCCAGCGGAGCCAAAAGAGCAAAGGTCCTACTGGTGCAAGTTCCGGTGCAGACCGCTCAGGTGTGCAGGCAACATGACATCCGACGCCGACTCGAGCATTGCCAATGTATTTCGATTCCCTAGCTCCTTGCTCGCAGCTTTTAGTTAGCAAGACACGCTGCAAGGCTAGTTTTGTCCATGTCGATCGGGCAGCTGGCGCGGCGAACCGAGGCCTCCCCTGATGGATGCTTCCTTGCCCCGGCCTGGGTGTGTCCCGTGGGACTCTTGCAGCGCCGCCGCGCAGCAGAAGATGAAATAATGGCCCCTCGTCCGTCTCGCTTGCGCCGCCCGCTTACCCCTGCGAAGCCACGCGGCAGCCAATCGAATGGTCGCTGGCGTTGACCCGCTTCGTGGTGGCAAGACGACAACCTTCTCCCCGCGGAGGCTGGATGCCGCGAATTCGACCTGACCGACCCCGGCCCACCACATAGCGTCGCACTCAACGCCTCGGATTTACAATCCCCGTCCAATCTCAGGCCTGTTTGCGATCTTCATCATTTCTGGCGCGCGTCTAACGACCAAGCCTCTCTGTCGGAGTTCCTTACTCTGCCCTCGTGCATCACCGAGATGATTTGTCGCTTGTCACTTGATGTTCAAAGTGTATCCCGTTTGAATCGGAAATACGTTACTGGAAACAGACCAGTGGGGGACGCGTGCGAGCGGAAGATTCCACACTACGAGACGGTTATGCCCTCACACCCCTTTTCGAATGCACAATTCCACACATGATTGGTCAATCAGTGGCTTCACGTTCTGCGCGCGCCGGTGATGATGGCCAACGTGTTGTACACCAAGACGCCGCACAGCAGCTGGTGAATCCAAGTCGACTGCAGCTGTGCATTTCGCAACAATCCAAGTTGTCTCGCCACAGCTGGGATACATACAACAAGGAAGCCCGTAGGTAAGCACCACTGTCCATAGCGCGCCCCGCTTGGGCGACGCCGACCCTTGAACCCCCCACACAAATCAGTCTGCCAACAACGGCTCACTTCCGCCGCTAACTGAATTTGGTAGTCGATCACATCTCTATGTTAACTTTGGCTGTATCAGCTCATCTTCGGCCGGTGAGATGGCGGAGCACACAAGAGCTGCGTCAAACAAAGGCAAACTTCCGGCACATCGCTAGCGTCTTGTCATTAAGCAAGATGTTAGCCTCGATCACTTATACAGTATCCACCGTAGCACACCGGTCTTTTACGCCTAGCTTTTGTTCCAGAACAATCCGCCGCTACATTGAATAGCAAATGCGCTAACCTTTCGAGGTGTCATTGGACCCAGTCTTCCTTACTCATCCAAGGCAGCCATAAACCACTAGCGAGCGATGGCTATGGCAGAGTAAGTCTCAGTCAACTAATCCTATTTGCAGGTCCTTGAAACTGTCGCTCCGATTCGCCTTCGCATGCGTTCCACACCAAACAAAGAAAAAAAATATGCGAGGTTGGTCATGCAATGGACGAACATCTGCCTCGGACCGGACAGGCCCGTTTTGTCGCTTGACCCGTGGTCATACTTCGTTTGCAACCCCGTCACAACAATCGCAGTGTCGATTAACGGCGCAGCCGCTTCCGTGTCTAGAAAACAACGTAGTCTTGAAAGCGCCATGAGATGTTGGTCCAGAGATACTAACACTATTGGCTGGACAACACGGCGAACACGTTGGCAGGGTTCGGGCTGACTCGTTCTTCTTCGCAAGGATATCCACGCCCAATTCCACGGCAGCTCATCGACGACCTGTTCCATCTTACATCATGCTTCCTAATCACGGAAGTCTCAAACTCAAGACTCCCAGCGAGCTAAAACGGCTAATGACGCCTGCCATGCATCCGCCCGCCCGCATCCCGTCGCGATCGCTATTCATCTGTCAATTTTCCAATTGTTCACTCAAGCTCAAAGAGGGCCTCGATTCGAGCTTCCCGTCCCTTCCGCCGTCCTTGCTCCAGGCCCCCAAGCCGCGTTCAGGCCGCTGACGGGTCATAACAGCGGCAGCGCGCCTGCCGCGTTCTACAGCTCGGCACCCTGCGACTGTGACCGTTTCCTTGTCTGGAAACCAAATGAAGTTTTAGGCAGGCAAGTACCGTCGTGACTGCACCAGACTTGGTCGCAAAAGTCGTGGCACACGCAACGGTAGAGGAACAGACAGGGGAAACTCAGCCGCTTCAAGAGACAATTGACAGGGAGCATTCAAGTCACTCTAGACCACACTACATTCTCGGAAGCATTCGAACGCCTTGGAGAAAGTAGAAACACGGAGCATTTATGCCCAAGTTCGCGGAACCCCAGGATAGTGTGTGCCACGACTTTTATCACCAAGCCTCGGTACGTTCCCTTGCATGGTTATCGCAAGGCTCTGGGATGAACAGCGGTCATTACTCACTCCTTCGATGCTCGAGATGAGTCGATAACTCGCAGCGCATGAGAAGGCACAAAGCTCGGTGCTCGTGTCGTTGGAACCAACAAAATCGGAGCCGCTGACACATGCGTTGCGCCCCCATACTCATGACCATCAGGCTAAACAGCTAGCAGCAGTGTGACGGCTGAGCCACGCTCAAGCCTCATTAAGAGTCGCTGCAAACAGCGATATATCAACACAAGATAGCTGAGAGAGTGGCTGGGAAGTATGCAAAGAAGCCGAACCTCTGATAGATGAAGGGCGCTCGATTGCCACCTCACCTAGCCACTAGGAAGGTGTGTATCCCCGATATTAATCGCAGAGAAGCAAAGAGCATGGGAATGGGCGAAAGTTACGACTTAGCGGGTGCACTCGTCGGCGGTATTGCAGTCGATGTGCGGCCTCGACACCTCACACGTGCCCGCCGCCGTGACCCGTCAGAGGTTAAGCATTTGTTCTGGAGAAGCTCAGAATAATCCAGCCACATGTCCAGGACCCGGCAAAAAGAAGAGCAAAACGGAACCCCACCCAACCAGCCAGCCAGCCGTTCGGACAACCGACATGATGGGTACGTGGAACCAGATGTGCGCTACACCAATCATCCCGGCGGCAGCGGCGCAAGTCAGTTGCACCTTCTCCTTTTTTTGCTTTTGTCCAATCATGACGCCATATCTGATGTCTCACCACGGCTGAAGTATCCCTCTTCCTTGCCTGCTACCCATGCTATGTGCCCTGGACGCTGTACCCCGGCCCACATCTTTCCCTTCCCCGGCCCCGCGTGTCGCTGTCTTGGCTGTGCGATGTGCCTGGGTGTAGGACGACAAGGGTGCAGTCCACCGTATAACACTTGCGCAGTGGTGAGCAAAGCGTAGCTAGGGGTGCCAGCGGCGGCACTCACCAACCACTTAAGCTTCCAAGTTGATGCTGCACCTTGCGCTTGGATCCAAGCCAGTCTTCACCTTCCTCCACCCTATGCTTGGTGGCTTGTTTGCTCGCTTGCTGCGTCGCCGCCCTCCTCTCAGCCGCTCCGTGTCGTGAACACGAGCCCGCTCGTTGACACCCCCATTCCACGCGTCTCCGCCGCCCGCTATCGCTGCCCTGCCCTGCCCTGCCCTGCCCTGCCCTGCCCTGTCCGATCCTGCCTTATCCTGTCAAAAGACAATGCAGCCCCCACTTTGTGACCACCCCGGAACCGCAGCCGACTAGATGGCGCGCACCCGAGCACGGATGGACAGACGGGCTGGCGCGCTGAGGCGGCGCGTGGAGGAACGGCAAAGTCTATTAATTTCGTGGGGCGGGGAGGGTGGTGGCGGCCAGGCAAGAGAGGGAACGAGGCGGAAGCAAGCAAATCAAAGAAGTAAGACGCCAGAAGCCAGAAGCAAGAAGCCAGAAGCAAAAGAAGCACTACTCGTGAAAAGAAAAGAACGGTTGTGTCGTTCAATGGGGGCAGGACAAGGTTGGCGGCTGCGATCACGCCGGCTTTCTGGCCGACCCGCCCTCGCCCCCGCAAGGTGCAGGTAGGTTGGTTGGTCTTTCTTTGAGAGTTGGTGGTGGTGCTGCTGCTGGTGCCGGTGTTGGTGGGCGGTTGGCTCGCTGCGTGGCGTGGTGCGCATTACAGATGTGCCCCGATTGCGCTGCTGGCTGTCATCGAGATGGGTTGGTTTGCAGTCGGTCGGGCAGGTCAGGCATCGGAGCATTGCGTGTCGAATGACATTGTGATCCCTTGGGTTGGCGGTGGTGAATCGTAGGTCCCTGGGCAAAACTGTCCCTGGAAGAGCGGGCGACAATTGTCCAGATTCACCTGCAGGAGTGAGTGAATGATCTGTTAATGCAATCGCAGTGAGAGATGGCTCTGTCATTTCTTTTGGGCACATCCATTGCTGGCGTATCAGAGTATCTGTAAGCTGTTCAGCGCGACTTGGGAACCAATGCTTGCTTCTGGAGGTGATGGGTTGCAGATAGCACCTCCTATTCCCTCGCAGCGTCGAGGTAATCTGCCGGTTCAAGCAGAGCACATTCGGTTTGCCACAATCGTCGTCCCCTGAGCCCAACAGTCGCGAGGCGTGGGAAGAGCTCGCGGCGCTTACTTATCCAAACAGCAGACTTGCACCGTACTTGAACACAACAGAGTAACGCATGCAGTCAACCGCTTGCTGTCACTGTAGCTTACGAGCATTTTGAATCCTTCTCTCCCTTCCGCGTTTCTGCCCCTTTCCCCTTGAGTCTCCTTCATCACGCAACAAAGTCGTACCATCTCGGTGTCTCCCAATCGAAGTTTGCCTACCCAGGCATATTGAGCTTCCGCTAACTTGCGCTTTGGACGGTGAGTGAGTCCAGGTGAAGCGCAACCTCTGGAGCCAGTGCCCGATCAACCACCTACATAAAGGAATGGGGGTTCCGTCATCAGTAGAGACCCACAGCACTCCCAGTAATGCCAGCTCCCTAAGGTATCTAGCCAGCAGTCCGCCCAGATGCACTCCTGACCTGACCTGCCCTCCACAGCACCGACGCTTCAGACCATATCAACCATCTTGAAGAGTATGGTCGTCTTGCGGACGGACAGCTACCGTAAGTATACGTTTACGGACATCGTCCGCTTGTGCGGCTACAGGCTGTTCCAACCAGCCTTTGGACGCTTCCGGTACACAGCTAGCTTTGCGGAATTGTACCTGCTTAATCCGCGATGTGCCGTCACCGCTGTGCCAAAGGCGCGCTTGGTCGCCGCGTAATGGCTTGGGAATACCCATCTGCCCCGGCGTCCCTGCCTGCGGTGCGGCCAGTGCCTTCTTCGTTCCACTGACAGTGGAGTGGAGGACTGAAGTGTTCATGGCTTCGACGGTGGTGGGGCCAGGATGATTGGGGGATGACAAAGTAGCTTCTGTTTGCTTCTTCGTGCCGCAAAATAATATCTGTCGACAGCAGATCAACGCCAGGGCGAGTGTGAAAGATCTCCAGGCGCGAAACGAGTGGTCGATAATGGTTTGCTTCAGCTTTTCGACGGAGGTGCTCGCAGTAGTGACGTCTTTTATTCTCTTGCAAACGCATTCAGCGCTCTGATTCTCGTGGCTGGATATCTCTTTGCATCGGCAGAATGGGTGGCCGAGAAAGAGATGGGGTGTCATTGACTGCACGTTCACTGTGGAATCTGGGGCGTGCTTTCAGTCGCATCGTGATGCGTTGAAGCGGCGGACTTGGACTTGGACTTGGACTTGACGCGGGGAAGTATGTGCGCGGCAACAGACTTGGATTGTCACTCACTCGACTACAGCAAACGGATCTCTGTCTTTTGAGAGATGAGTTGATTGTGTTTTCGTGGATTCATCTCGCTTTGACTGAGATTCTGAAATCCCTTTTCACCCCTTCTTCCTTTACAAACGGATGGACAGCTGTGACTTGGTTGTTCGGAGAATCAAGGCCGTCTCGCAGTGGTTGCGGACAATATGGCAAGGCCCTGCTGACTTCCGTGTCCATGAATGACTGCTCCCTGGGTGCGCGCATAGCGATTTAGGCAATGAATGTTCCCTCGATGCAGCCACAGTAGAGTTGTCAATTCATGACACCTGCTGTGGTGTCAGCCCGCGCCACGCCACTTGGAGCTCAGTGGAGAAAGCAGAGGTGCCGTTAACAAGCACAACGACGCGGACTTCGTGAATGCTTCATCTGAATCAGAATACTGAAGTGTCTTGTGCGTCCAGCTGTTTGAAGTATGACCATCGTCATGGGCATCGAAGACGACTGAAGTGCCGCGCCGGCCATGTCCCCCGGCCCTATTAGCTGGAGCCCAGCACAGCATAGATACAGCAGAGGGCAAGACGCTGACAAGTTGACCGCAACGCCGTGTACACGGTCTGCGACATATGTATGCCGTATACGCAAAAGCGACAGTAGGTACACAAACCGTCGAACAAGCAGAGTCGAACGGAGTGCGTCTTGTACTCTAATGTGCACCTGTGTGGCCCGGAAATATTGAGACCATGAATCAGGAACGCTGAGAGTGCAATAGGTGGGTCATGAGACAGTCGCGAATAATCTTGTGTGTGCCGCACGCATCATCGGGCGTTGCGATGCTGCCGTGAACTGGTCGTGCCGTTGTGCTGCGGTATGTGGTGTGGTGTTGTACTCGCTCTAAGCTGTGCTGCTGTACCTAGGAGCAAGGTCGGACCGCATCCAAGCAAGACTGGCCGGCAGCTGCCGTCTGACTGACTTCCGAGTCGTCGATGGATCTTTGATATTACTTCGATATAGTACAGGTCGTATATACATTGTCCCGCGAGGGAGTTTCGAGATCTACAGCCTTCTCCTTTTGAACGCCCAGTACGCCTTCCACGGCAGCTTCCAGTCGGTCGTCCTCAGCGACGGCTCAAAGACGTCAAAGTCGACCTTTTGCAGCCGCTCCAACCACAGCGCCGTCGCCACGGCCGGCATTAGCACGCCGAACCCCTTGTCGACGTCTTCGAGCTGCGCACCGATGCCCTTGCTCAACTGCGCCGGGCTGTAACGATGCTCCTCCTCGTGCGCGTGCTCAAACTCGTGATCCACTTCTCCTCCCGCCCGCAGGTTCGCCAGCATCGCCCGCGCCGTAATCAAGTGATCGTTGGCCCGCGTCGCCACGGCGAACACTGCGTCTCGAAGGCCGGCCGCCTCGGCGCCGTGTCGCAGCACTTCCTCCTCCTTGACACCATTCTCAGCCATGACGTCCAGCGGCAACAGCACGGCACCTTGTCTTTGGGAGCCTGCGCCAAACTCGGCCTGGTTTGAATGGTGGTTTGCGGGCGGAGGGAATGCGACGAGCGGCACCCCGCGCAGCACGGCCGCAATGCCAACTGCTTTGCCAATGTGCGACGCCAGGTGGTCCACCGTCACCGACGCCAGTGGGACAGCCTGCAGCGTCAGGTACAACAACGTAGCATAGGTGTTTTCGGCGTAGCGTTCCAGCGCTGCCAGGGAAGGATACGGCGGGTTGCCCAGCGCCTTTTCGCGCTCATTGATGACCCGGAGAAACCACGGCTTGCTTAGGCCACTGCTGCCACCGTGTGATTGGAGCGACTCTAGAGCGTGCGCGAGAAGGAGAGCAACGGGCTCCTTTGGGGGGTTGCCGGCGAGGGCGCGTGTTATTGCATCCCGCCAGAATTGCATGCGCATGCGCCCGACGGTGGGGTTAGAGGTGGCATCGGCGATGCGTGCAATGTCAATGTTGAATGCGCGAATGGCGAGATATGCAGTTCGAGCGGACGGAGGGACAAAGGTTTGGAGGGTGAACGAGGGCGAGTCGTAACTCCTGGACGACGTCAATTGAGTCCGGGGAAAGTGAGGAGAGACTGGATCGACCTCAGCAAGTTGGAGCAGTAGGCCAACGCTCTGTCCCTCTCAGCGGCCGAAGCCAAGGTTGTGGTGCCGTTTGTGGTCGCATAACGTCTGCGACAGGAGTGGCAGATGCGTGGCCGAGAAGGACGCCATGTCAATCGAGGCACTGGACGAACAGATGGCATGAGAGGAAGAGGAGGGATGAAAGCCAATGGTGGAGGTGCTCAGACGGGGCGGCGACATTGCGGACGAATTGTTGTCTAATGGACATCCTGGACGAGGCCATTGGGCCGTCGAGTGACATGGGGCATCTAATCTTATCACGACACTACGCGTCCGTCCCATGGACGTGCCAGGTCGCGTCTGCCAAATTAATCACCATCGCCTCTCGCCCGTCACTACACTCCACTCCACTCCACCCACTGTTGCCGCCATGAGTCTGGGAGGTTTCGAGGAGAGACCAGCCAAGAAGCGCCGTTTCTTCGTCGAAGACGAGCCCGCCGACGACAGCACCAGCACCCTAACCAACCAACCATCGCTCTCAGACGACATCGACGCGCTGCCCGTGTCGAGTCAAAATGTCGTCACCATAGGGGACACTCCCGTCGAAAACCAGGACACAAATGAAGCGCCCAGCCCAGGATTCGACGCCGATCTGTTTGCATCTTTCGTGGGAGAACAAGTTCCCGATTCGACTCTGAAAAAGCTGCAAGAACTGAGCGTGAACGACATACAACGCGGTATGCTCCCCAGCTCCGCAGAAGAGCAGCACTTCTAACGCTGACCAGCAATCAACATCTACTTCGACGGCACCTGGAAGGACGCTTCACCTGCTGCGCCAGCAACCGCGAAACCCTCACTCGATATATTTGCAGAGCGAAAAGCCTCGCCTCCGCCGGCGCCAGCGCGACATGCAGAAACCACCTCTGCGGGCCCGAGTACACCAACAATGGCCGAGAAACGATACATTGGCGCATTCGGTGTCGCAGGTTGGGCTACCAAGAACGGATTCGGCCTCATCAAGCACGGCGAAAAGGTGCACATTGAGCGCGCAAGGCTTGGCCAGACCTACAAGACTGGTCGTGGAGGCAGGAAGATCCCAAGCAAGCGACAAGATTTGATAGTCAGGTTTACAAACACCCGTGGCGAGGAGGTGGGACGTCTTGAAAGTGAATCGTCTGCCTGGATAGCGCCCTTGATCGATCAAAATGTCTGCAAGTTTGAGGGAACATGTGTCTATGCCCCTGACATGATCCGGACCAGCGAGACCATCTTTCTCCAACTCCGCGTCTACCTGTTGAAAAAGGTCTTTCAGGCTGGTGGCTTTGTGAAGCCGGAAGATTCCAATCGCGAAACTACCTTTTTCGAGGCTCAGGAGAGCCAGGAGGAGCGCAATCTGCGTCTGCGCCAGGTGGCAATGGTGAAGCTTTTTGACGAGATCAATCTGCATCCCTCTCGAGCCAATGCGCAAACCATCAAACACAAACGCCAGGGGCTCTTGAAGGCCGCAGAATTGGCAGAGGAGCGAGAGCAGAAGGGAACCCCTAATTCCAGCACCAAAACAAAAGGACAGGATGGAGACCCCTCTTCACCACCTTCTGACGAACTAGAAGACGGACAAGAACTTGAGCAGGACCAGCTGGATTCGCTGTATAAAAAGGCACAGTCGTTTGATTTCAACACTCCCGAGGCCGAACCCGCCGATACCTTTGCCATGAGCCTCCGAAAGTACCAAAAGCAGGCATTGCATTGGATGATGAGCAAAGAAAATGACCAAAAATCGGATCACAAGGAGCAGTCGATGCATCCATTGTGGGAAGAGTACACTTGGCCGACAAAGGATGTCGACGACCAGCCTTTGCCCGAGGTTACAGGATTGCCATATTTCTACGTCAATCCGTATTCGGGAGAGCTTTCGCTTGAGTTTCCAGTGCAAGAACAAAACTGTCTTGGTGGAGTTTTGGCTGACGAGATGGGACTCGGCAAGACGATTGAAATGCTCAGCCTTGTGCACTCTCATACTGCAGAAGTCGCGAGCAACAATGGTGTCATGGACTTGCCTCGCCTGCCCAAGAATTCTTCAACTGTTATCCCCGCGCCCAAAACGACGCTTGTCGTTGCGCCAATGTCCCTACTGGCCCAGTGGCACAGCGAGGCCGATAAGGCGTCTAAAGAGGGAACGATGAAAGCCATCGTCTACTACGGAGCAGACAAGGCTGTGAATCTTCAGAATCTGTGTTCTGAACACAATGGCGCTAATGCACCAAACCTCATCATTACATCTTATGGAACCGTCCTCTCAGAATTTAACCAAGTCACCGCATTAGAAGGCAACAGAGGTTCTCACGGAGGCCTCTTTTCTGTTGAGTATTTTCGTGTTATCCTCGACGAAGCACACTTCATCAAGAACAGAAAGTCCAAAACCGCCAAGGCATGCTACGAGATTTCTGCCATTCATCGTTGGGTGTTGACCGGAACCCCTATTGTCAATCGCCTCGAGGATCTCTTTTCCCTTGTTCGGTTCCTCAAGGTCGAGCCATGGTCCAACTTTTCATTCTGGAAGACATTCATCACTGTGCCATTTGAATCAGGCGACTTTATACGGGCCCTCGATGTGGTTCAGACGGTTCTTGAGCCGCTGGTCATGCGTCGAACCAAGGACATGAAGACGCCCGAGGGAGAGGCTCTGGTGCCTTTGCCGCCACGCTTGATTGAGATTGAAGAAGTCCAGCTCTCACAAGCCGAGCGGGACGTATACGACTGGATCTACACTAGGGCCAAGCGGACGTTCAACGTTAACATGGAGAACGGCACACTACTCAAGAGCTACACAACCATTTTCGCCCAGATCCTGCGGCTTCGTCAGAGTTGTTGTCATCCGCTCCTTACTAGAAGCAAGGCCGAAGCCACGGAAGACGATGCCGCCAATGCCGCTGATCTCGCAAACGGCCTCGCCGACGACATGGACCTAGACTCGCTAATTCAACAGTTCGAGGCGCAGTCCGAGTCGGGCGAGCAAGACGCCAGCCGGTTCGGCGCCCACGTGCTCAAACAGATCCAGGCTGAGCAGCACTCGGAGTGCCCCATCTGCAGCGAGGAACCCATGGAGGAGCAAGCCGTGACGGGATGCTGGCACTCGGCGTGCAAGCAGTGCCTCCTCGACTACATTGAGCACCAGCGCGAAAAGGGCGACCTGCCGCGATGCTTCAACTGCCGCGAGCCCATCAACGCGCGCGACATCTTCACCGTCGTTAGGCATGACGATGATGATGACTCAAACGACGGCGAAGGCGACGACAGAGACGAAAACGACGGCGGCACTCGCACGCCGCGCATCTCGCTCCGCCGCATCAACACGTCCATCACCTCGGCCAAAATCGACGCCCTTGTCGCCCATGTCAAAGCCGCACGCCGCACGTCGCCAGAGCAGAAGACCGTCATTTTCAGCCAATTCACGTCCTTCCTGGACTTCATCGAGCCCTCCCTCACGGCCGCGCGCGTCCCCTTCCTCCGCTTCGACGGCACCATGTCACAAAAGCAGCGCGCAGCGGTCCTGCAGGACTTTAACACGACAACAAAACGCGGCACCGTGCTCCTCTTGTCCCTGCGCGCCGGCGGCGTCGGGCTCAACCTGACGGCCGCCCGCCGCGTCTTCATGATGGATCCGTGGTGGTCGTTTGCGGTCGAGGCGCAGGCGATTGATCGCGTGCACCGCATGGGGCAGACGGGCGAGGTCAAGGTCACGCGGTTCGTGGTGCGCGGCAGCATCGAGGAGAAGATGCTGCGTATTCAGGAGCGCAAGAAGTTTTTGGCGAGCAGTCTCGGCATGATGAGTGATGAGGAGAAGAAGGGCCAGCGCATTGAGGATATTAGGGAGCTGTTGAGTTAGGCTGATGATGGGGGTGGGGCGCGGAAAGTCAGTCAGTAGGTAAGCGAAAGTGCTGTCTACGCGATATAAAGTTATCTTGTTTCAATACTTCTCCTGCTTTTGGTCGGTAGTGAGAGGGAAAAAGTTACTTGTTCGCCTTGTCCACTGGCAGCATGGCACTCATATCGTCTGCAGCTTTTGCATATACTCTACATCTATCCAGGTCGAAGTCTCCACGGCCCAATCAACTCCTGGTCCACCAAGCGCATACAGTCCCATCATCTTCACACAAAATCAATCCATACCTCACTCTGCATCTCTCTTGACCAAGGTCTCCACAAAACATCCATTTCTTTCCACCAAACACACGAACCTAACCACTCACTCCAGCCAATTCTTCTCCCACCCCTTCTCAACCAAACCATCATTCTCCACCGCTCCAATCACAACACTTCCAATCTCACAGCGTGTCGAAAAGAAAGAGTGGCGAGATCGACGTGAAAGGCCTGGAAGTCTTGGAGACGAGACCCACATGCACCGCTCATCCCCGATCGAGTCATCACCGCCTGGGATTTCCAGGTCGGGATAAACGCACCAGAATCTGGACTTCTGGGATTCAAGTCAGTCGTTAGTCAGTATGTGTAAGGAATATTTCCCCACGGACGTTCAGGAACTCGTCTAGACTGTCGTCTGTACTCGATTCTCTGAGAAGTTACATGTTTCGGCGGCGGTTGCGCACATGTGTTTCTGCGCGAAGTAGTGGTAGGTAAAAGATATGGAATAAGCCCCAGTCCATTTCAGACGAACGTGAATGTGAATGTCATGTGCGTCAGATGAGAGCCCCATACGTATGACAGCTAGCTCACACCAATCCATCAGTTGTTTCAAGGAGAAGCCACAAACCCCTCTCTCACACACACACACTGGATGTCTCCATACCCAGGCACAACCTTTTCCCTTTGTTCTTTTCTTGTTTTTGTTCTTCTTTTCTCCTATCTCTTGCGAAAATGCCTGTCCCCTTCCGCTTCTTCCGCTTCTGCATCTCTTCTCCATCCAGCCTGCCTGCTTACGTCAACATAAGAGAAAGAGTAAAAAGAAAAAAGGCCTAGTGGTATCTATCCATCCGTCCATCAATCAATGCCCCGCCCGTCAGTCCGTCCATCGACAGAGGTCGCTTCATTCGGCACTGAATTGGACGCTCCGATTCGCGCTACTGCAAGGCCAATTCGCGTGGTCGACCATCAACCGACCTGTAAGGTAGCAAGCTCCCCTCATGCCATGCAATCCACACAGTCGGCTCAGCTACTCATCGACCCATCCGCCTCCCACTCAAAAACGAGACTCCAGCGTACCTCAGCGCCTGGCAACCACCCAGCGATTCACGTCGTCCCACACGGCGCCGCTCTCCTTGACGAGGCCCTTATCCGCCGCCACCTTGACGCCCGCGTACACGGCCTCCCACAGCTTCCACGCCGTGTCCAAGTCGCCAGCGAGGTCGACGCTCTCCGGGAACCAGTCGCGCGCCGCGCGCAGCTTGGTGTTGACGCGGGCCTCCGGGTTGGTCGGCTCGGGCTGCACGTGCAGCTCGTCGAGGTACGACTTGACGGCAATGCCCAGCGCGCAGTCGTTGGGCAGCAGGAACGGCAGCTTGATGCCCAGGTCCGTGTAGTCGGACCGGTCGCGCTCCGCGTCGCCGTTGAGCAGCAGCGTCGTCAGGCTGACTTCGGCCAGGTCGCGCAGGCTGCTACTGACGGACGAGATGATGCTGTGGTAGCCCAGGAGGTTGCGAGAGAGTGGGCCCGTGAAGCCAATGGCGCGGTGACGGAGCTTGCCCAGACATGCCACCCGAGACACCAGGAGCGTGTTGCGCTTGTCAACCTCGGAACCGCGAAGTGGTTGGCCGCCGTACGAGGGGAACATGAGGTTGGCATTGAGGAGGTTGAGACGGGCCAGCTCGATGGCCAGGAAGACGGCTTCCTCAAGCTCAGCACGGCCCTTGAGTGCAGTTATAGCGGCAGACAGAGCTTCTCCCCAGCCTGTGAGCTTGTGACTCGAATCGACGAATTCGCGAAGTTGCAAGAAGCGCCAGATTGAGTTGTAAAGTATCTCGTCATTGGCCGTGAGCAGCTTGCTCGTGTCCTTTTTCGTCACCGTCTTTTCAGCAAACGCAGCGTCCTTGAGCGCTTGCACAGCAAACCCAAGAGTGTCGGCACCTTCTAGCTGGTTGACTTTTTCTTGTATGAGCGAAGCCTTGACGTTCCAATTGCTGATGATGGGCCGAAAGTCGGCGGCTTCTCTCAGAGAAATGGTCTTTGGGTTGGTGCGGTCGAACCAAGTCTTGAGCGAGACGTCCTTGTGTTGGTAGAAGCGGTGGAGCGACGAGGAAAGCAGAGAAATCGTAGTCGCCCTCAAAGGCACCAGATTGTCGCGCACAAGCTCGCGGTACTCTTGTGATTCTCCCCCATCCAGCGGCGCAAACTCGACAATTTCCGCCGAGGTGCGCATGCTGAGCACTCTAGGGCCAATGGCTCCTCGGGAAAGGTAAAAGTATACCTCGTCGGGCAGCCGTTGGCTCATGAACTCGTGGACATCTCCGGGGGCATTGTCATTGTCAAACATGTGGACCTTGCCGTCGAGTGTGATCACAATGTGGTGTTGGACAGCCATCTTGACGCGCATAAACTTGTCCACGTAGTTTAGCTGCCGCAGCTTTGGGTCATCCTGGTAGTGCTGGCAGACGGACATGCCGGTGCGGCCCAGGGACATCATCAGCTCGACCGCGGCCTTGATTTTGGTCTTGTTCCGGCGCGTCTCGAGCATTGGCAGGGGCGAGAGAAAGCTTGTTCCAGAAAGGATGCACGCGTCGACAAACTGATCCGCAGGAAGGTTCCCGAGGTCCATGATGCAACTCCTCCTCCTCAGCCACGTAAACTCCTTGTTGTCCCAGTCCCAGTTTATAATTACTTGGTCCACGTCGAACAGTAGAATCTCAGAGGGTCCGGAGATGGCCTGAAACTCGTGCTTTGCCGTCTTTTCGAGATATGCGAGCTGGACTGTGGGTTAGCGGCATCGTTTGTCGAGCGACTCGGCAGCCTCACCTGGCCCCAGGCCGTGTAGGGCGCAACAAGGAAGGGGACGCCGGCTTCGTGCAGCAGGACCTGAAAGTGACGCAGGTAGTCGTCGGTTTTTGTCAAGGCTAAGCAAGGACGGTTAGGGACATCAGCGGCCTCAAAAGAGGTGGGCGATTGGAGCCACTCACGAGCTTCACCAAAGGTTGCGACGGCGCGTTCTGCCTCGCCCTGATTGTAGAGCTCCCACGCATTCTCGGTCTTGAGCGAAACTTCGTCTGAAGCGAAGAAGAGCTTGTCGTCCTTTTTGCCGACAGTCAGGCCGCTAAAGACGAAAAAGGGTTGAATGTTGGCGCTCTTCCAGCGCGCAAGGTCCTCGTTGACGCAGCGCTTCATGGAGAAGGGCAACCCGCCAAGGGCGGGCAGCAACGACTCCTTAAAGTGTGGGTCATTGAGGAGGCGGTTGAGGTAGTCGGAGGCGTCAATGGCAACGGTGTAGCCTGCGAGCTCGTCGATTTTGGAGTGCTCGGCCAGGTTGGCGGTCCAGTCGTCGTTCATGGAAATCATGTCGAGTGGAGCTTTGTTAAGGATGGAAAACAGACAGCGAGAGGGATTGGAGGGAAACGCCAGACGCCGACGCCGCAAGGAACAGGGCAGCTAGGCGGAGCCGCGGGAGGGGGTGAAGGCGGGAGAGGCTGCGGGGAGGAGGAGCGGGACTGGGAGGATTGTTGGTGTTGAACGGGAGCTCGACTGCCCTGACGCGCCACAGCTTCGCGGACGGCCCTCGCTCCATTCCACTTGGAGGCTAGCGCTCCTCAGCCCTACAAACACCACCACCACCACCACCACCATCTCTCTCATTCAGCCTCCATTTCTTACCCTCTCCTCTCTCCATGGCTATCCACATTCCCATCATCGACATTTCGTCGCCCAGCCAGAAAGTGGCCGAGCAGCTGCTTGACGCGGCTTGCGCCCACGGCTTTGTCTATATCAGCAACACCGACAATGCTGTCCAGATCCCCCCAGAAGACGTCCGAGGCATGTTTGACTTGGTACAGCACAGCCCACTTTGATTCAATTCGACTCTAACGTGAGTAGTCGAAAACCTTTTTCAAATCGCCAGACTCGGTCAAGGCCGAGTGTCCTTATCAGACCAGCAAGAACCAAGGCTGGGTGGGCATGCAGCGAGAGACGTTAGATCCAAAGACTCAAAAGGTACCTCCTCGGCACATCAACTTAGCTGTCAATTCATCATTGTTTCTTGCACTTGAGCTGCGTTCTTGTGAACTCATCTGACTTTACCAGCGAGGCGACTTTAAAGAGTTGGTCTACCTTTCTGACCCCTCGTGCAAATTCTCAAAGTCTACAGAGCCTTCAATATCGGTGAATACGTCAATGGCAAAGCTTCCCAGCCACTCCCCGCACCGTTGCGCCCCGGAGAAGCGCAGCTCGGCCGCTTCTTCGGCCAGTGCCACACGTTGTGCAACAAAATCCTGCGATTGCTCGGAGCGGCGCTCGAGATTCCCCAAGACGAGGGCGGCGACGATTGGTTTGCCGAGCGTCACGACCGCAGCAAGGGACCTTCAGGGAGCATCCTGCGGCTTCTCTACGTAAGTTTTCAAGAAGTGTCTCTTATTAGTTGTCTAACTCCTTAGTACCCGGCTCTGCCCCCTATAGAGACGACAGATATACGAGCCGGTGCGCATTCTGATTATGGAAGCATTACACTTTTGTTCCAGCAATCCAACGGCCAGTCCGGCCTAGAAATCCTTCCTCGAACAGGAACTTGGAGCCCAGTTCCAGTCAATCCGGCCAACTCAAATGCTCCGCCTATCTTGGTGAACATTGGAGACCTGTTGAACTATTGGACTGACGGCCTCCTCACGAGTACGGTGCACAGGGTAGTCTTTCCGCCAGAACTAGGCGAGGGAAAAGACCGATACAGCATGGCATTCTTCTGCCACCCCGTGGATGACGCCAAGCTGGTGCCGATTCCCAGTCCCATCATCAAGAAAAAGGCCAAGGGAGGCGAAGATGGCGCGAGTGAAAGGGGCCAAGTGTTGACGGCCAAGGACCATTTGCTGGAAAGACTGGCAGCGACCTACGGAGCAAAGTAAACATTCACATGTTCATCTCTTGGGCAATCTACGGTGGTACAACTAGTTCCGTAATCGTAATCGCTTTCAAGGGCTTCTGCGAGCAACTAATCAGGGCAAGATGATAGGAGGCAAGTTACGTCAGGCCCAGAAGAACGGATGCTGCGGACAGACAGTTTCCTGAGACATCCGCCTCAACCAAGTGATCCAACGGCTGCGCGGGCGGGTGCGGCCCGTTCGCGTTGACGATTTGCGATCACAGCATGCCACGTCCGTTGGTGGTGACGAGACTCGGGAGCCCGTGCCCGTAACGGCGGGTGTATAAGAATGGCTGCGCCCGTCCGTGGGCTCCGATGGAATCTGCTCCGTCGTCGACGAGAGGTTTCGGCGGGTCCGAGACTGAGTCGTTCGGCGGGAGATGTTCAAGACTCGGCACGCAGTTCCATAGAGCACCGGCGGGCCGCAGCCAAGAAGACGGCAGTATGGTGCCGAAAGCATCCAAGAGACTTGTCGCGGAGGCGAAGCGGTTGACGCGGGGCGGGACAGGAAACGGAGCAGGTCGGAGCAGCGATGACGACGGCGGTCGAGAACAGAGTTGGGTGGCACAAAGGGACGGCGCCGTCTCGCGACAGTCATTCGACCAGCAGAGCCGCTGGCGTGACGGACAGGGCGGCATCGGAAGACCGGGCGCAGACAAAGGGCAGGGCCGAGATATGTCCCTGCCGCCCCGACCCTATCACTGCCGCTTCCGACAAATCTTCGTCGCCCTGCCCAGCCAAATGCTCCTGCGCGACAAGAAAACACTCACATCACCCTCCAGCTGGGCTGAGAATAGGGGTTTCGGCTCCGATTGTGCTGCGCTTTTTTTCCCTGTTGCACATTTCTCTTCACATGCTAACGTGACAAGGCAGGGCCCGTCATACACTCTCGGACTCCCGGCATGTATCTTGCCATAGATATATACCAGGCGGCGCTGCCTCTTGCCATGGGTGTTTATAGTCCATCAGTACACAAAGCCTTTGATTCAATCATCAGACATCCTCCTTGAAGAGACCAATTCATCCAAACTCTACCTCCTTACCTACCTTGTTGTGGAAAGACCAAAAGCAAACTCAACACCATCATCATGGCCACCACAATCATATCAACATCAACCGCGACCTCTTCGCGAAGAAGACCCACCATCACCCTGCGAGCCGAGCAACACCCCAAGCCGCTCCCGTCACCAATCCAAGAAGAACGCCAGCAACAGCAAAAGACAACATTCCCCTTCCTGCGCCTACCAGGCGAGCTCCGCAACCAAATCTACGAGCTCCTCCTGACATCGCCCACGCTGCCAGCGCTGCAGCGAAAAGCGCGCCACTGCCACACCGCCACAGCCAGCAGCAAACTGCCACGCGCCGACATCCACCCGGCCATCCTCAGCACCTGCCGCCTGATCCACGCCGAAGCCTCGCCCATCCTGTACGCGCGCACCACCTTCGCCGCGCACCCATCCCTCCTCTCCAAACTGCCGCACCTCGTGCGGCCCTCCCGCCCCATCCTCGCCAACAGCGTCATCGCGCAGATCCGCCACTGGCGCCTCGCCGTCCGCCTCGACACCGATCTGCTGTACGGCGCCGCCGACGCGGCCGCCGCCTTCTCGGGCGCCGACTCCCTCGAGCTGGACGTGTGGCAGGCTGGCTTCGGCGACGTTTGCGACTATGCTGCGCTGCGCCTGTTCGAGGACGTCCGTGGCGTCGGGCACGTCACGATTAATGGCGCTGTCGAGCCGCGCTTTGCCCGCTGGCTCGAGCTCGTCATGATGAGCCCGCCTGACAGCGACGAGGAGTTGGCGAGTGGTGCCAGTACCCCTGCGTATGTGGAGTGTGATGGTGAGGATGGCCGTCGTATGCCTAAGGACTTGCGCGCGAGGCCGTCGTGGTTGTAGGGAGTGGATGTGGAGGTGGATGGACGAATGAGTTTTGCATCGTTGCATGGGACTGGCGTTATAGGATTCGGATTGGGATGGGACTACCGGAAAACTTTTCCTCGAGATCTGGGTTAGAGGTGTTTTGGGTCGTTTCTTTCGGGCAGACGGAAGTAAGATAGAGAGACGAATTAGATACCCAACTCTGCATCAATTATCAAACAACGCAATCACTTTCAATCGTTTACTCCATGCACAGTGACAAGGGACTACTTGTTCGCCTCTGAGCCAGGATAGAGTCCACACTCACAGTCGTGGTATTCAACTCATTTTCATCTCTTTCTCATTCGGAGCAGCCGCTGCCTATCCTAAGACAGCGGCGCCAAGCAAAGATACCTATATGCCGCAACAGGCACGTACACGACCTAGCCAAATCTTTACAAACGAGATGGAAAAAAGCATCCATCCGCCTTTCAATGATGATGATGATGGTGATGATGAGAGTCAAGGAAATAGTAGCCCCATGGACGCATACAAACAATGAAGCCCTTTGATCCAGCCCAACGCCATATTTCGCCCTTCCGCCGCAAGCCCCTTCCCGCCATCCCTTGAAGCCCCTGCGCGCTTTTGGTTTTTTGCTTCGTTTACACACACGCGTCAGAGTGTTGAGAGGAAAACACGGATTGAGAGCGACTGCTTTTTTCTTCTTCTTCTTCTTCTTCTTCTTCTTCTTCTTCTTCTTCTTCTTCTTCTTCTTCTTCATGTCCTTCTTCCGCCAGAACCACGCCTTCGCCAACGGTCTGCCTAGGATATCCTGCCTCGTGCAAGATTCTCGTGACTTTTGCGCTGCGCCGACGTCTTGATTTGATTTGATTCGGGAAGCACCAATCGACGACTCTCCACGCGTCGTCGTCGTCGTCGTCTGCACTCACAGTAGCTTAGCGAGTCAAGCTGCTCTGGGCCTTAAGGACAGCCTTAACAACACCCTCATAAGCGTCCTTAAAGTCAGCCTCGTCATCGGCCTTGACAGCGGGGTCGGCCTTCTTGGCGGCGGGGCGGTCGCGGCACAGCATGACGACCGAGGTGGGGCGCTTGGTGTTGCCGGCGGCGCCCAGCTCGGCGCGCGACGCGACGAAGATGTACGGGATGTTGTGGTCCTCGCACAGCACGGGGATGTGCGAGATGACGTCCATGGGCGAGATGTCGGCGGCGATGACGACGACGGCGGCTGGGTCCGTCACGCTCGACGACGCGGGCAGGTTGGTGTTGGATTTGCGGACTGCCTTGACGACTTCTTTGACGCCGCGCTTGAGCGTCTTGTTCTTGGCGGCTGTGGTGTTGCGAGAGCATTAGCGGATGGCTGGCTGGCTGGCTGGTTGGAGTGCCGGGTGCAAAGGGAATGGGTAGACGTACCCTTCTTGACCGTCTTGAACAGCTTCTTGGTCACCTTGTCGTCGGCGAGCGGCACGGCGAACGGCACCAGCGCGCCTCTAATCACGCCCTTGGTCTCCTCGTCGCCGCTGTCGTCGGCCGCGGCCGTCTCCGCCTTGACAACCAGCTTAGACTCGACCGGCTTCTCATCACCAATGCTGGCAATCAGGGCCTCGGTGACGTGCTCGGACGTCTTCTTCTCCTTCTTGTCCTTCTTGCTCTTCTTGATGCCGTCCGACTCGGACCGCTTCTCCTTCTTCTCCTTCTTATCCTTGACCTGCTTTTCTTTGGCCATTGCGACGGTGCTGTTTATCCGTGTGTGTTGTTGGAGATTGGGTTGTGGTGGTTGTTGTTGTTGGGACGTGGAGCTGCTTCGTCGCGCGCGTGGGTAGCTCTGCGGTGGTCGACTGCTGTGCGGAAGTCCAAAAATTTCGAGAGAGCCCGGACCATGGCCCAATGGGGTATAGCGCCCAACGACATCAACCTCCGAACCACCGGTCGACTCGATCACTTGCCCTTCACCTTCGCCAACACCCAACTTTTCATTATCATGTTGCAATCATTTGGTCACTGGCATACTATTTCTATACTTCTAGAGACAGGATCTCGAATCTTCTCTCAAAAGTGTGCAACTGACACTAGTGACAGCATTTCAAGTTCTAATCATCAACCACATTTTCTTGCCCTGTCTCTTGCGTCTTCCTTTGCTCAATTCTTCAACAAACAAGACAATTTCATTTTCGTCCAATGTCTCAAGCTAGTCGAGTGCTCCTAGTACCGCTGCGCACTCCGCCTCGGGAAGCAAGAAGCGCACACGTACATATCACAGATTACCAACAGGCCAGTGGTAGGAGGCGACGCAGAAGGACCAGAAAAGTGTTCCCACATTGGCTGAATACATTCAAAGATCTATATATAAATTTCGAAGAAACTTTTCTATCTGGTCCCAACATCCACCCACCAAGAAGCACTCAAACACCAACAAAGGCCAAGTCTAGCAGTCGTACTCATCGTCGTCAGTCGGAGCAACGTTAGCCGCGGCGGGGGTAGCCTGGGCAGCAGGTGTCGTCTTCGCAACAGTCTGCAGCGTCGTGGGCGTAGCAGCCGCCGCCGGCGTCGACGCAACCACAGCCGGCGTCGAGGCCGCAGGGGTACCAGCGGCAGGAGTAGAGGCGCCCGAAGACGAGCCACCGGCACCCGACCACAGCTCCGGGCCCGGGATGGGGTAGTCGGAGACGGTGTCGTAGATGTTGAAGACGAGGTCCTGCTCGGTGTAGAGCGAGCCGCCGGCCACGCCGTCGGCGGGCAGCGCTGAGGACCCGGAGCCCGTCACCTTGACGTTGTAGCACTGCGGGTAGGGCTGCGCGCCGCCGGCCGTGCCGGCGCTGTGCAGCGCGATGATCTCGTGGCGCAGCACGTAGTTGCCGGCCGCGAGCGATGACGGGATCGTCGCCACCGTGTTGTTGTTCTCGCGCAGCTTGTCTGTCGCCCAGACTTGCTCGTCTGTGGTGCCGGGTGTGAGGAGACCCTTTTGTCCAGTCGTCAGCAAGAGGAGAGAGTGCCTGGTTGGTGTTGTTGTTAACTCACGCTTTGGTAGACCTTGGTCCACTTCAGGTCCGTCACCGAGAGGCTGGTGCAGTCGCCCGTAGCGCCGTCGCCGCAGGGGGCCATATACTGGTATTCTTGTCAACTGTTGGAAGTCTCGCTTTGCATCGACGCTGTCCTTACAGTGATGATAGGTCCCTTGTGCGACTCGGGCCAGCCGCTGCCGCCACCGAACTGACCCCAAACAATGTTGAGGTCAGCGCCAGCCGCAGCATTCATGTACGCGGTGGCAGCGGTGGCGTTGTCGTGGCAGTTCATGCTCTCGCTGGAAAAGTCCGAAATGGGTCCCATACCGTAGCCGCCGGCGTGCCATGCCGCAACGTCAGGGACGGGGTTTTCGCTGGGCAGCTGTCAGCAGAGCTCGACCACCCCTGGACGAGAACTGTTCTTACTAGACGTAGTTGGGGCTCCAGCCATCATAGGTCTTGCCGCCAGTGCTAATGTCGACGATGACGCCGTGGGCCGAAACGGAGGCAGCGCCAGCTGCGAGAAGGGCAAGAGTCCTGCGAGACATGGTTGCAAATTGGGGATCTGAATGAGGGAGTGAATGGGTTTCGAAAAGACAGAGTACGGCGCCAGGCCTAAAGTCAAGCAAGAGAGTGAATGAGCGAAGAGAAAGAACTTGTTCCACACAGTAGAAAGGCGCTGGCCACGGCCACAACGGGCAAGGCAGACAGCATATATATGTGCTATAGACGACGCTCGCCCTACGGTGGTGGTACCTACGCCCAGGCATGTGGGTCCCCCTCAATATGGACTCGGTATTTCTGGCTGTGGGCCTGGCGGCAGCGGCGGGCCCACCCAAGGGCGTCCGTCCGGTGTCTTCTCTGCTTTCGACCCCTTCATCTGTCTCGCAAGTCTTGGGAGGGTGGTGTTGGGGGTGCAGCTGCAAGCCACTCAGGCACCTGGGCGTACGGGCGACATTCCGTCAATAGGAGCGATCGACGACCTCGTTAGCGACGTTTGGCTAAGCGCGCTGCTTGTGGGCACGCACAGAGTCTACCCGACCGACTTGAAACGGACGTGTTTTTCATGCCGCTTGTTTCGCATGGCTCGCGTCGAACCCACGTCCAGCTGACGAGCAGTCGATTACTCTTTTTCTCGGGGTTGAGTAGCCCGTGGTTGGTTGCAAAAGGGGAATTTTTCGTCCCGGACGTCATCCTGGGGTCCGCTGTCGCTTGTGGTTGCCAGACACGAGTTTGCCAGACACGAGTGTAGTGTATTGAACGGAAGACATCAAGCTTGGCGTGCAACTGTTGGTTCGAGGATGAATGTTTGATCGGCTGCGAGTGATTTCTCCGCTGGCCGGACGGCTAGAAAGTGTGACGTCTGCCTCAATCTTCCATCTGCAAGCCGTGTACCACCACGGCCAGGCTCTTCCAGGTGCTTGATGTGCAACCTCGTCTGGCTTCAGGATACACCGTCCAACGGCCCGAGCATCCAAACCCAACACCAAGAACATCTATCTGCCATCCACGCCACGTCCAAGCTCCTTTCTTGATGCAGTACGGTAGCCAGTGCTCTTCTTAGACGGCCGTGAGCTTCCACTTCTCGTACAACCCCACACCGCCCGCCACGGTGCCCAAGAAGCCAATCCAGGCGTCGCTGATGAAGCCCTCCTCGCTGCTCCAGTGCAGCGTCATAGGCGCCCATGCCAAGTTGCTGACCACCTGCTTCCACCACGCCAGCGCCCTCTCCCTCCTGTCCTCCTCCGAGACCTTCTTGTCCTGCTCCTCGCTGCTCTCCTTCGCCCACGCCCAGCCCAGCCGCGCCAACTCGAGTCCCACGTACGCGGCCCAGAATCGCGAACTCCACACCCACCACCGCGCTACCCGGCGCTTGCCCTTCTCCCCCGTCACCCACTCGCCGTTCGAAACGCCCTTGTCCGCCAGATACGCGCCGTTCTCGAGCGCCTGGAACGCCGCGCTGGCAGCCACCTCGCCCCACACGAGCGCGCGCTGGACGTAATCCTTCTCCTTGTCTTGCTTGCCCGCGTCTTCGAGCCACACGCCGCGCGCCCAGGTATACACATCGAGCAGGGCCCACAGGCGGACAAAGACGCGAAAGTCGCCGACCAGCGCGCTCAGCTTGGTCATGGCCTCGGTGGCGCGGCTGGCGCGCGCGAGCCGCGACGACGGCGGCAACGTCGCGATGAGCGTCTCGCCGGGCAGCAAGGCGCCCGTCGCCTTGATGACCAGCGCCGCAGCGAAGCGCTCCAGCCGCGCCGACACGTACGCCCGCGTGTGCGCCGCCACAAAAGTCAGCGTGTACGACAGCGTGCACAGCAGCGAGTCGGTCCCCGACGGCGTCGAGAGCAGTCGCGAGAGCCGCAGCAGCAGCGCGTCTGCCGTCGTGAGCACCCGCCGGACGTGGGTTGCGCGCGCTCTTGCTGCTGCGGGTGGTTGAGGCGGCTTTTCGCTCGGCGTCGATGTCGTCACGGGCGCGGGCTCGGGTGCTGATGACGGCGCTGGCGCCGCGGCGTCTGCTGCTGCTGGTGCTGTTGCGTCCATGATAAGGTAAGGAGGGTCGGTCCGCCGTGGTGTTTTCCGCCGGACACAGCGAGTACCGTAGATATACACAGAAGAGAAAGAAGATTACGAGATTACGCCGGTCTAACGATCATGAGCGTCTAGATGCAGGTGTGGTAGACGAGAGAGAAAGAACGTGTTTACGCAAACAAAAAAGCGTGGCATGGCGGGCATGTGGTCTAGCGTGCTGCTCCCGATAAGCCGAGGTCTTGCAAATGCCGGGGACGACTGGATGATGCCGAAGCTGCTGGGGCGGCGTATCTAATCGATCGTCTCGGAGATCCCGGGGAGCGTTTGCCTTGACTCTGACGTCGCCGGGAGAAGCTGAGGGTCAACATGTTTGTACAAGAAATAGATCTTGACTACAGCCGCCTGACATCTGCCACGTAGGTCTCCCAAAGCCTAGCACACGCGTACGAGTCTACCTCCTCGTCCCACCCAACTGCCCAATCATCCTCTCAATCTCGTGCACCGCGGCGCCACTCGCCTTGCCCTTCAACTCCACCAACGTATTCATATCCTTGGCCTTGAGCGCCTCCTCGCCCGCTCTTACAAGCAAGCCGCACTTGACAAACATCTCAACGCGGTCCTGGGGCGGCAGATTCGCGCACTTGGGCACAAACAGCGCCGCCGTGCGCGTGTTGCCTGCCGCAAGGCACTCGTTGAAAAACGGCTCCCACCCGATTGGGCTCTTGCGCTGTTTCGATATCTCTTCAATCTCGCTCCAGTCGCGCTTGGCCACCAGCCCGCGCAGCCGCACCCACCAAAACGTGCGGTCGGGGATCTTGAACTCGGATTGGACTTTGGCGGCACGCTTCATGTGGCCTGCACGCACCATGCGGAACAGTGTCTCGTTGACCGAGAGGCCGACGACGCTGATGCCTGGGTTGTTGGGGTTGTTGCTGGCGTTGCTGCCGCCGAGATCCTTTTCGAATGCTTCCTGCAGCTTCAAAAGGCGCTGCGCTTCGTCGAGGGCCTTGACATTGAAGCCGTGCTCGCGCGAATCGTGGAGCAGCTTGGCCGCAAGCTTCATCTTGTCGATGCGCGCCGCAACAGTCGGCTGCACAAGGGCCTCGGCGACGAGCAGGTTGGCGCCGTCTAGGCGCCGGTCATCCTGATAGTACAGGTCTTTCAGCAACTCGCGGTCTTGGTCGAGGGCGGACGACTCCACCAGCGCAGTTGCTACCGGCCGTGACGTCACGGTACGGAAGAAACTGGCGAGCGTCAGCTGCTTCTTAAGGTGCGTCAGCACGTGGAACACTAGATCCGAGTCGCCAGACTCGATGGCCTTGTCCAATGCGATTGTGTCTTCTTTCATGTCAAGGAGTAGTGGCACTTGTTTGCCCGCACGCGGCTCATAGTCGAGCAATTCGGTGGCCAGACGAGAGCGCCCTTCGTCATACGCGGCGCGGGCGATTTCTTCAAACGAGATGCCTGGCTTGCCCGAGAGCTTCTGCACAATGAGACGGCAGATGCTCTCTTCATCATCATTGGAGAGGCGCACTTTCTGACTCGCCCAATGCACGTAAATGCGGTCGGTTGGAAGGCGTAGGTAGTCTGAAATCTTGAGAGCCAGCTGATACTCGTGGCGGTTGATTAGACGCTCGATCAGCTTCTCCGGCGTCAAGCGCATGTATTGGTCGTAAGAGAGCGGGAGACCAATCTCGAAGAATCTGACGGCGTTGAGCACGCGTAGAATCTCGCACATTTCGACAAAGTCGTCGCTGTTGTATAGGTCCAGCACAGACTTGCCAAATGACGCAGCCTTGAGGAGCTGCTTTTGCCAATGAATGCTGTATTCGTGCCCAGCTGCCTTGATGCACGTGTCGACCGCTTCGGCCAGGCTTGGCCGGATCAATTGAATTAGATCATCGGCCTTGGGTGACTTTCTCTCCAAGTGGTCCACTGCCTCCAAGAGAACGGCCGCTGGAGACTCGGAACCCAGCCGGAACGTTTCCTCGGTGACGTCTGGGACCCTGTAGATGAATTCGCACAGCTCATTTGTGAGGATGCGGATGCCGTCAACGTCGGTGATCAGGTGCACCCAGCTGTCGTAAAAGAACTTTGTTCCGGAGCCATTGGGACCGACGACGTGAATCTCGTCTTCCCATGCGAGGATGACGGCGCTGTTGCCGCACCACTGCATATCCTTGGGCATTGTCCTCGCCCTCGAGTCGTATTCGGAGAGCTTGTTTTGGAAATCGCTGCTGACGACCCAGACCTTGCTATCCTCCGTGTAGAGCGCCACGTACTTTCCATTGGGAGAGACGCTTGTATGTCTAAAGGGACCTCGTTGGAGGAGGCGGTCCTCGCAGTCGGTTGCATCGACGAGGTATATGGTCTCGCCAGTGGCCAGCAGGACCTCGACGGATCGGGAAAGGGTTTCGGTTGGAGGTATAATGGCCCAGGACTCGACTGGATCTTCGGGCGGAGTGGCCAGCAGCTTTGGCCGAGGGTCGCCATATCTCGACACGGACACGAGCCGGTTGTTGTTCAGCAGGGCAACGAAGCCAGAGCCCCAGAAGCGACAGGCGCGCACGCCAACCTCGTCGGCGCCGTTGCCCAGCGAAAAGGGCGTAAAGTCGCCTTGCAGGTCCTGGTAGCAGCGCACTGAGCCGTCTTCTGAAATGACGAGCAGCTGCTCTTCCGACGACCAGCCCAGGCCCTTGATGGAGCCCTTGTCCCAGCCGATGCTGCGGAGGAGTTTGCCGGCGCAGCTGTAAATGTCTATGGTCGACTTGGCGGCCTGGGTGCCGCGGTACGACTGGATTTTGGATTCATCGCGATAGATTGCTGCGGGCGACGGTCAGCGGTGGAGAGCTTGGGCGCGCGCGCGGAGGGTGCATACCTACAGCGCCGCTGTAGGGAGCTCCGACGACGACGTAGTTTTCGAGCTCGAGGTCCTGGTCAAAGACGTCGGTGTAGAGCTGGAGCTTGCGGTAGAAGCGATCGCCTACCCGCTCCCAGTCAGCGGTTGGCTTCATGGTGGACCGAGAGACGTGGGCGGGCTCATGTTGGTTGTTGGTCGGCGAGCTCGAGCTCGTGCTGTGCGGTTGAGTTGGCGCATCCTGGTCCTGGTCCTGGTCCGACATGGTCCGGCTGTCACCGCCGCTCCAACGTCATTTTTTACCAACATACTCATCTGCTTTCAATTCGGTTAATTCTCAGTTTCACTGTTGGCAAGATGCAGCCTTGTACGACGCTTGCTTCCATCACCCTCGGTTTGAATCGGAGCAGAGCAAGCCCCCCTGTCCAGCGCAAGACACGACAATTCCAACAGCTACATGCGGGTCCATCGACATGGGGGCCAATAATTCGAGGATCGCATCTCATCACAGACTAATCTCATGTTGCGCACTATTTTTTTCGCCAATTCATTCCAAGACAGCGCCCTCAACTGTATGCAAACGGTTGTCGTGCAGAGAGCTGCGGCCGTCGCGGAATGGTCAAGAGATACCCGTCTCTACATCACTGGGGAGTCTGAAATTGTGTGCCCGCGGGGCTCAATGCTACCCTTCCCATCTACTCATCGTAGCATGACCGAGGACCGGCACTCAATCTCAGTCGCCGCGGACAAATCAAGAGCTATTGGAAAGGGCAAAACGGCCTACAGGCGTCAAGAGCATCTTTTCAGTTGTATCAGTTGAATCTAGGACTGATATTGCCCCAGTCTGCGGATGCGGAAAAGGATGGATGCGTTTCCTTTCCCCTATCGACCGCTCCAGGCACAGACTCAAGAAATTCGAATCATCCAGGTCCTGCCCCTGGCCGAAGAATCGAAGAAAAGCTCACAAGTACACTGCAAGTTGAAGCATGTTAATCTTGGCGACGAGCCAGACTATCGCGCCCTCTCGTACGTATGGGGCGACACGCGGGCCAAAGGCACAATCACCTTGGACGACCGACAGATTGGCGTCACAGTCAACCTGGAAACAGTGCTGCGGCAACTGGCAGGCAATCTACGAGATAAGAGAGACAAGCACTTGGATCTCTGGGTCGACGCCATATGCATAGACCAAGGAAACGCGCACGAAAAGACGCAGCAAGTGTCCCTGATGAACCAAATCTACAACAAAGCGACACAGACAATCTTCTGGCTGGGGACCGCGAGCGACGACAGCATCGTCGCCATCGAATGCTTGGAGTGGCTCAGCACACAGCGGCAGCAAAACTTCCGCCGCGTCCTCTCGTGGACGCAAGTCCAGTTCGACCCCGAGGCCGACTCGACGTCGGACGTCGGCATGATTCAATGCTCTCTAGACGCAATACTCGCGGTGCTCTGCAGCGACGACATGCGGCGGCTCCGAGCGCTTGGAGCCTTGTTCGACCGCCAGTGGTTCCGGCGCGTCTGGGTGCTGCAAGAAGCCGCGCTGTCGACCAGCGGCGTCGGCATGATTGGCGCCGCTTCGTTCAACGGCTACGACTTGGAGGCCGGCTTCAACATGCTGTGCGGGCTGCGCGACTACTTGCGCATGGTGCCCGTCGTCGCGACGGCGGCTGCGTGGCAGGGCACCACCAGCTCCTCTCCATCGGCCGTGGCCGACTTTCTGACGCAGAAACTCGGCAGCGCCACGGCCGTCATTTTTTCACGCGGTGCCGTGTACCTGCGTCAGCTTCTCTACCTGCTGGCGAATCCGGACGCGCCTCTCGAGGCGTCGGACGAACGGGACTATGTCTTTGCGCTGCTGGGTCTCGCGACCGACGCCGAAGAGCTGGGGATTCGGTCGGACTACTCCAAGAACTGGAGCCAGATCAGGGTCGACGTGGCGAAGGCGTGCCTGAAGCACTACGGCTATGGCATGGAGGTCTTGTTATTCTGCAAACCTCGTCTTGGGCGCTGCCCGTCACAGAGCGCAACACCGTCAGGACAATCCGATGGTAGAAATGAAAACACGGGGGAACATGTGCCTTCGTGGGCGCCCGACTGGTCTCCCCAACATCTCCCTAGACCACTCAGCATCCGCTCGCGCTTCAGTTTCTTGAGGGGTCGCGGGCGGCGCAACGCGTACAACGCGTGTGGCAACACTAAAAGCAACATCACTGACGGATCTTTCCTGCCAAACGGCGTCCTCGCGCTCTGCGCTATACGCGTCGACCACATTACACTGCCCGGCAATCAACTCACACACAGCTCGTCCTCGTCCTCCTCTTCCTCCTCCAACGACAACACCGCCCTCGCCGCCTACCTAACCTCCACCAACAACACCTTCTACCCCGCCGCCACGACCTGCTACAAAACCTTCCCCTTCATCGCCGCCGCACTCTACAAGACCCCCATCGCCGACCGCAGTCTCGTCCACAACTACGAGCCGCAGCGCGCCACCGCCGCCGCCGACAACGCGCTCCTGCAACAGGGCTACGTCGACCTGCTCCGCAGGCAACCCAGCCGCGACGCCGCGCGCTACGCCGACATCGCGCGCTACAAGCTGCGCGGGCGGCGGCCGTTCGCCACGGCGCGCGGCATGCTGGGGCTCGGGCCGGCAGAGCTGCGTGAAGGCGACGTCGTGTGGGTGCTGTGGGGCGCGGACGTGCCGTTTGTGCTCAGGCGCGCGGGCGGTGGTGATGGTCGGGGGTGGTGGAGCGTTGTGGGCGAGGCGTATGTGCATGGGATCATGGATGGCGAGGCCACGACGCGGACGGAGGCGGCGTGGGAGGAGGTTCACTTGGTCTAGCTAGTACGCAGGTGTACGAATGCACCTTGGTGTCGTTCTGGCAGTAGCTGAAGTTGTACAACCAAGAATGAGAGACTGACTGCATCCTCGTCGGTCGTTCAACTTCTCCCAAAGCATGTCTTCCTTCTTGCCTTGTGAGCTCAAACGAGTACCGCGTTGGTTGCCAGCGGCCGACGTACCTTGGACTCCCCTCGAGCCCTTCAGCTTTCTCAACAGTCGCCTCAAAGGCTTCCACGCCTTCCACGTCGATCTCGTCGCTCTTTCCTTCCGGCAAAGTGTAAGGTTGGAAGTGTTGTGCTTGTGTGCGGTGGAAAAGAACCACGATTTGGTTGAAAAGGGGTGGGAAAAGACTTGGTTGGAGGGAGTGGCTGAGGGTTCGTGCGCTTGGCGGAGGAGACGGGATGGTGCGCGGTGATTTTTGAAGGGTTCAAAGAACGGGAGCCGTTGGAGGTCGATGGTGGTGATGATGATACGAATCACACTGTGTGCGCGTATTTGTCTCTACCTATACACCATTGGTTGGTACAGTACAGTACATACAGTATATCTACACACCACCTGCTCCCATCCCCTGCCCTCCCTCCTCTCCAACCTCACCCACCTCCCCCTTCCTCCCCCAATGCAGCCGCTGCCACTCATACAGCACAACCGCCGCCGCCGTCTGCACATTCAAACTCCTCGTAACACCCACCTGACAAATCTCAACGCACCCATCACACTCCGCCAGCACCTCAGCCGGTATACCCTCGCGCTCACTGCCCATAACCAAGACGCAGCGCCGCCGCAGGACGCGCCGCGTCGCCGCGCCGTCGCGGCCCAACACGACGCTACGGTCCGTCTGCTCGACGCCGACGACGGCGTAGCCGGCCGCCTTTTGCGCGCGCAGGAAGCCCGACAGCGCGGCGGGCGGCGTCGCGGTGATGGGGACGTGCGATTGCGAGGACACGGCGACGGAGGTGAAGTCTTTGTGGGAGAGCGTGGCGAGTGTGCGTAGGTGCAGGGCGGCGCAGCCGAAGATTTCGGCCAGGCGCGAGAGGCCGCCGAGGTTGTAGGGGTTGTCGATTAGAGAGCCGATGAGGATGACGGGCGTCGGGCGCGCTGCTGTGTTGGGAGTGATGTTGTCGGTGGAGGAGGGTGAGGATGAAAGCGATGGAGGTGCTAGCAGCGCGTTTTGCCATGCTTGGCCTTTGGTTTGGAGGAAGTTTGTCGAGGCGGCCGGCGCGGCGGGTGCTGGTGGTGGGCGGGATGCGACGTCCAGCGTGAGATTTATGGCAGTGGATGTGGATACGTCGCTTGAGGGAGCCGAGACGCCCATGGCCAGCTTCTGGTCTCCCATGGTCAGGCGCGGGGTCAAGTACTTGCAATCAGGGCCCTTGGTATCCTCGTGAAAGACGGCGCGAAAGTCGTCCATGGAGACGGTCCGCGGCTCCGCGGGCTCCAAGTCGAAATACTTGCCCTGGAACAGCGTAAACAAGTTGCAGTCGCCCACCGGGTCAAACCACTCGAGCGTGCGGTCCGGCGGCGGCGTCGAGTACTTGTCCAAGGAGCGAATGTGCCGGTTCAGTGCCGCAAACACTGGGTTCTCGACAAGCTTTGTCCAGCCCTTTGCAGCCGCGTGGTCCCACAGCGGGAGAAAGGACCATTGCGACTCGTGTCGAATCACAATCTTGTGACTGGCTGCGTACGGCACCAGAATCGTCATGAGCTTCAGCGCAAACTCTTCGTCAGAGTCCCACAGGCGCGCGACAATGATGGCCAACTTCATGACAGAAGCCAAGAATTTGGGGTTGGTGTGATCCTCCGTGTCCAAGATTTCGAGTAGCCTGTGGCGCAGGCTGCGTCGGGTGACGTAGATGGTCGAAATAATCCACTCGAGCAGGAATCTATACCGTGGCAGCGGTTCAATGGCGAGAATCTTGAAAAATGTCTCGAGCTTTTCTGACAGGTCCTCGTCAGAAAGGTTGGAGAACGCACGGCCTTGGAGAAGGATCAGAGTCTGCAGTTGCGTCGACTCTTTCCACTTGCTGACCATGGGAATTGGCAACTTTTGATGGACCCACGGGTGCATCAACCGTTCTACGATACGCATCGCCATCGGACGGTCAGAATCGCGAAGACGGTTGAGCATGTCGAACACGTAGGCATATGCACGCGCTTCGGTGGGACCGTAGTAGTACTCGTAGGTGCAGTGAGGAACCAGAGCGGAAAGCTTGCCGGCGACGGCAGCCTCGAGGAGCAACTCCATTCTAGGTGACGGGGGCTTGCTGGCGAAGCGGACGACAAAGTCCTCGACTGGGAGCCAACTGCATGCTTCGGGGACCTTGAAGTATGCTCTTCTCACGGCCCTGGCCAAGGGTGTGAGCACAAAAATGCGGCTCTCAGAAAAGGCGAAAAAGTCGGACAGTGCTCCAGACAGCAGCGTTTGGGTTTCTTCCGAGGCAACCTGGAGAATTTTCGGATGGTAAAAGAGCTCTGGTAGCTGCATGAGGGCAGTCCGGGGATACTCCTGTCGCTCCATTTCGTCCCAAATATCTTCGAGCGCCAGGTGGAGATCCTGCGGGTCAATTTCTGTCCCGCTCAGGATGACTTTGCGGATGTAGTTGCAAGCATCAATCAGGCCACTGTCGTGCAAGCACTTGTGCTTTGTTTCCTGCAGAATCTGCAAGAATGCTTTGAGTGATGGTTGAGAGCCGGGAGGAACTTCAAAGGCACCAATGCTTTCCACGACAGTGGTGTCAGTATCCGGACCGGCCCCCTGGTTACTAGAAGGCGAAGTGATCAAGTCTGAGTTCCTCCTCTTTTGCAAGTCATCCCATCTGCCTTTCAAAAGCTTGTAGCCAGGAATGGTGACAAGGATTGCGGGTTCGTTTCTCGCGGATTCGTTAATCATGACAGACGCTGCAGCAGTGGCAAAGTCGCGAACGACTTCTGGGAGACCAGTCTGCATGGCAACTTGCACGAGGAGGGAAATGTCTTGGGTCTGGAGGCGGGTGCGCTGGGTCATGCCGTCCAGAATACCTTGCAGGCAGTAGGAGTGGGCGTGTTGGAATAGTCTCTTTCCCTTTTCATGGAGAAAGGACAAGATTCCTCGCGCATACTTTTGGCAGCAGGCCTCGTCCTTGCAGCTCTGCAATAACCGGCGTATGTAGGCACTGAGAAGTTCGCCGTGCCGGCATCGTACATCTTCCCGGTCACGAGACATGCTGCCCGTAAAGAGCCAGCCTTGAGTAGCCCACGGCAAGAGCGACAAGATCACAAAGTCCTCAAATACAGGAGTTGCAGAGGTAGGCAATGGAACCAATTGATCCAAGATCTGGTTGCCAATCATTTTGCGAATGCCGTCTTGCACCGAGGTGCTCAATGATGCGCTCAAGAGCGTGATTATCCAAGTAGGATGAACCTGAGATCCCCACGCCAGAGCACGAAGATCCGGCAGGCAAGCTTCTACTTGGTTGAGATACCGCCCAAGGATTATGGTCTCGAACAAGGTGCAGTATCGCGTATAGTCAGTCTCAAAGGTTGGGGTTTTGGCGCCCGAGACGTACTGATGCACATCTTGCTGTTGGTCTTGGGCGAATCCAACAGAGGCGCGAAGAATGAACAGGCAGTACTTGCGCTGTTCGGAGAATCCTTCTACAAGGCCTCTCTGCAAAAAGGCCCAGTAGTCGTCTTGCCCCAGGATCTTGACCGAGGGTCCGAGGTCTCCGCCAAGGGAGAACCATCTGAACCACACATGGAAGGCTGAGAGAAAAAAGCGAGAATCTGACGAAGAAAGAAGGTCCTCAATGCGTGACCAGATGACTGGGCCTACAGCGCCTTCAACGGCACCAAACACGTCGAGATTGTCGTCGGAGATATCAAGCGAGACTTGAGCTGTCCGGATAGAGTAAAAGGCAGCAGATAGGACATCTCGACTGGCATCTGAAATTTCCTGTGATGACGCGCCCAAGAAAACGAGCAGCGCGAGCAAGAGATTGATCGTTAGATGGCAAGGATTTTCAGAGAGAAAGTAGTACTTGAAAAAATCGAGATATTTGATCAGACGTCGGTCTTCCAAAGGTACGTCGTCTAGCGCCTGCTTGGATGCAATGGACGAGGGTGGCACGGCCAGTTGGTCGCGGTGGTAGAAGGCCAAGGCGGATCGGGCAAGGTCACGGCCGATTGAAGAGACCAGCTGGTTGGCCAATAGTGGATCCCGAGCACAAATGTCAATGGTCTGCTGGTGGGAGTCGGAGAGGCGGATGGTCTCGAGGAGCAGTTGCAAAAAAAGGGACCTGGCGCGGGTCGCGTCGCCATGCTGTCGGCAGGAGTTTCAGCCACGGTGAAACCAGAAAAAGGGTCTTGCTGCTCACGTCAGGCGAGATGGCTCACCTCGGGGCATTGCTGTAGCAACTCGGCAGCCAGACGGGCGGTAGCAAAGTCCAAGTGACCGTGCAGCGCGCGGCCGTAAAGCTCCGCAACCAAGTCGGCCAGGGCTTCGAGGCGCTCGTGGGGCGGCAGGCGAAGGAGCAAGAGATGAGCGGCGCCTCGCTCCAACGGCGCAGGTGGTGAGGCGGCCATGGGCGGCGTGAAACAGACAGCGGGCGGGTGGCAGAGACGGAATGCTGAGGAAACGGGAGTGTTTCCTGGGGGTCCTGCGAGGGAATCCCTTGGTCGCTGTCAGGGAACTGTCAGGTCACTGTCAATGCACACAGTCAACAAAGGAGGACGGGAAGGTTGAGCAGGATAAGACAACACGCACCGGCCGACAAGAATCTCGACGCCAACGGCGACGTCCCTCTCCCTCTCGCTCTCACGGCCGCACCGCAAATTTCTTCTCCAGGGCACTGGCGGTGCACTTGACGCGCTTTGCTCCGCGCGCCCGAACCGGCGCATCATCGCATCCCCCGGGCGATCGTTGCCCCCGCCGCCTTGCCCGATCGGGCAATGAGTAAACCAAACACCTGCGCCCGCCTCCCACATGTACCCGCTTCTTCAACTCCGCTCGCGCCGGCTCCGAAAGCTCTGCTGTGATCTTCTGGAAGTCACCATGGACCCCAGAGCCTATCGTGGCCTTGCCTCTTCTACAGCTTCATCCCCGTCGCTGCGCGCAAACACCCGCCAGCAGTCTACTACCACCATGTCCGACAGTGGAAACGTCAAGGTCGTCGTCCGCGTCCGAGGCTTCGTCAAGCGAGGTACCGTTGCTCTCCCGTCTTCTCTCGTCCACGCTGACACTCCTAGAACTCGAACGCGGCGCAGAATGTCTTGTTCGCATGGACCCCCACACCCAGGAGACCATCCTGCTGCCGCCGGGCGAGAATGACGCCGCCAACTCCCGCACGAGCACGCGCAAGATAACAGAGGACAAAAAGTTCATCTTCGACAAGTCCTTTTGGTCCCACGGCAATGTCGACCCGCACTTTGCCAAGCAAGAAGACGTCTACAACTCGTTTGGCGGCGAGTTTCTGAACCACAACTTTGAGGGGTACCACACGTGCATCTTTGCCTATGGCCAGACGGGATCTGGCAAGAGTTATACCATGATGGGCACCCCGGAGCAGCCTGGCCTGATCCCGCGCACCTGCCACGAACTATTTGACCGCATCCAAAACGACCCGACCCCCAACACCACCTACTCCGTCCACGTATCCTACTTTGAAGTCTACAACGAGCACGTCCGTGACCTGCTGGCCCAGCGCACGAATCCCGCCACATATCTAAAGATTCGCGAGTCGCAGACAGATGGCGTCTACGTACAAGGACTCTCCGAGGCACCTGTGAAGAGCTACGTCGATGTTGCGCGTCTCATGCGGACTGGTGATTTGAATCGAACCACAGCCTCGACCAAGATGAATGACACGTCTTCCCGATCTCACGCCGTATTTACGATTCACCTCAAACAAATGCAGCATTCTTTGTTGACAGACGAGACGATTGAGCGAACAGCGCGCATGCGCCTCGTCGACTTGGCTGGTTCCGAGCGCGTCAAGACGACCGAAGCCACTGGCCAGCGGCTCGTCGAAGGAGGCAAGATCAACAAATCCTTAACCACTCTGGGGCGTGTTATAGCCGCCCTGGCCCACAACGGCAGCACTGGTCCCACTTCTGACACGCGGCGGCGCAGCAGCGCAGGAAAGAAAAAGGAATTGGTCCCGTACCGTGACAGCGTCCTCACCTGGATCCTCAAAGACAGCCTAGGAGGCAACAGCAAGACGGCCATGGTCGCCTGCATCGCCCCCGCCGACTACGACGAAACGCTGTCGACGCTGCGGTACGCTGACCAAGCGAAGCGCATCCGCACGCGCGCCACCATCAACCAGGATTCGCTGTCGTCAGCGCAGCGCGATGCCCAAATCGCCGCCATGGCAGAGCAGATCCGCCAGCTCCAAGTCTCGGTCAACGCGTCTGCACTTAGGCGGCAGCAGGCCGAAGCCGCCGAGCTGGAAGACTACCAGCGCCGCGTCGAGGTCATGCAGCGGCTCATGGAAGAGACGCGACAGGTGTCGGAAGCCAAAATCAAGGCCCTCACGGCCGAGGTCGAGGAGTTGCGCCCCGTCAACGAGGCGCTGCGCGCAGAGTCGGAGGCCCTGCGCCGCCACCTCACGCTGGCGCTCGGCGAGCTCAAGAACCCAATCGTGCTGCCGCCGCACATGGAGAGCAGCGGCGACGCAGACGACGAGTACGAAAACGACTCGGGCGTCGAGGCCGACGACGCGGCTTTTTACGCCGCCAGCGACGAGGGCGCCAACCCCGACAACGTGTACTACGAGTACGGCGACGAAGTCGACGAGGCGCACGAGACCCTGGCTGCGGAGCTCCAGGCCAAGGCTGAGGACTTTCTTAAGGATATTGGCGTCTTTAGGCGCAAGGTCCAAGATGACCACGACCGCTTTTCGGCGGCGTGGGATAGCCGCAGTCCGTCGAGGGGAAGGGGCCGCGTTGATGATGTGAGGGATGTCTGAGCTGTGGGATTTCGTTGTTGTTGTTGTTGTTGTTGTTGTTGTTGTTTGGTGCGCTGGGGCTGGAGCTGAGCCTCTTCTCCCCTCGTCTTTTTGGATGATGTTCTTCGTCGTTGGAGTAGGAGATTTTTGGATTTGGAGAAGAAGAAGGCGGCAGATGAGCTGGGCTGAGATGAGCTGAGCTGGCCCGTATGGCTTGTACGGCATCCGGGTGATGTGGCTGGCTGGCTGTACTCTCGCTCTCGCTCTCATCACTCTTGTTGATATCGTCTCGTTGCTGTTGTCGTTGTTGATACTGGCGGAAGACGGGTGGAAGTGGAAGGACGGAGAGACTTTTAAGAGAGCAGAATGTCGATGGTGGTGGTGGTGGTAGCGGTTTTTTCTTACTCTGCTCTTCCTTTTCCTCCTCTACTCTTAATCACGGACGGACAGATGGCGGCGGGGCAGATTGTTGGCTTGGCTTGGCTTCGCTGGGGTTGGATAGGCTTGGATGAGGTTGGTTGTTGGATCACATTCCACGGGCATAGCGAGCATAGGCTATCATGGCATGCATAGCGATCAAGCGTCTCTTGCTAGAAGCAAGTGAGCAAGTCAGTAGGTAGTTTAGTAACGACGTCATGGCCTTCCCTCCTCTTTCTTCTCTCTTCTTCTCTCTTCTTTACCTCTCCATCCCGTGAGCATCAAAGTTCTTACTTGTCTGCTTTGCCTTTCTGTGTTTCTTCTACCTCGTCTTGATCTATGACTCAATAGCCAGCACCATTCACTCTGTCATGCGTCTCCTGCCTCGTAATCTACTCTGTGCTACCTCCAATCAGGAAAGGCTGTCAATGGTAGAAGTACTCAAAGTAGCCAAAATTCTTTTTCGTCGATCCAATAAACGTCCGGTAGCGGATAGGTAGGGAAGGGGGTATGTGACTAACTAATGTTGAGTCTAAAATGTCATCAAATATCATGTCCGAAAACTTCTCTCTCTCAAAAACCACGCCCTTCCTCTCTCTCACTCTCACACACACCAGCAGCATCATCACTACTACCACCCCCTGCTCATCCCTCCTCCTCCTCCTGCTCCTCCTCCTCTCCCCGCCGCCGCCGCCGCCGCCGCAGCAGCAGCAGCCCTCCTCCTACCAACCCTACTCCCCACGCCCCCTGCACCCTCACCCACAAACCCCGCATCCGTCAACCTCCCTCCACCAGCTCCACCAGCAGCACGCGCCGACGCATCCGACGCGTTCCGCTGCTTCGCCACGCGGTCGAGGTTGTCGTCGTCGACGCGGCCGCCCAGCCGGCGGATGAGCGCGGCGCGCTCCGCGTCGTCGGCTTCGGCCGCGCCCCACAGCAGCGTCTGCGACGCCCCGGGCACGTCGGTCCACTGGCGCGTCCGCGTCGCCGCCGTTGCCGCCTGCGACTCTGCTTCTGTTTCGGCGTCGAGCTGCTCGTCGACGACTGCTGTTACGGCCACTGCGGCGGCGGTAGTGGCCTCGGCATCAGCGGACACGGAGAGCAATGTCGACATGGCCGACGGGGCCACGGACCCGGTTTGATGGGGAGCTTTATCGGCGGTGGTGCTGCCGTCGCTGCGGAAGCTGGGGGCGCGGCCGAGTTGGCGGCGCCAGCGCTGCTGCCGGGTACGGGACGATCCGGCGGCTGTTGCGGGCGCAGACGGGTCGGCGGCAGAGCTGGCGTTGGAGCCGGCCGAAGAGGGTCGTTGTTTCTTTTGTGCGAGTAGTGCGGCAATGGTCGTCTGGAGCGTCTCTTGCGTCGACGGTTTATTCGCAGGGGGATCTCCAGGGGGTTGTTCGCGGGGCTCTGTGGCGGAAATTGTGGCAGACGAGGTCGTGGCTGGTGGTGTTGAAGGTCGTGACTTGGATCCAGGGTCCAACGCGTCTTCTTGGTCGTGTGATGGCCTTGTGCATGGCAGCACCGCAGAATCTGCATGTGGCGGTTGTCGTGCCGCGTTGGCGCGCGAGGGCGACAATTCCTGCAAAGGCCGTGGCGAACAGGAGCCATCGACATTCGGCGGAGGAGCATGATCGTCATCCGGTAAGGGTGGGCAAGGGTTCTCCGCGGCTTCGTCCTCGCTTGATGATTGGCTAAAAGGCCTCACCCTGGGGCGTTGACGGAATTGTTTCCGATTACCCGTCGTTCTGAGGGTTTGCTTTGGCAACTCATAGCTCGGGCTCCTCGGAACAGACGTCAAGGCAAGTTTGCCGGTACTCTTTCCCCGCTTGAAGAATCTATTTACTCATCAGCGAACTTTGATTTGGAAAACAGTTGCGACGACATGCGAGCGAGTGCGTGGTACGAACATGCAAACAAAGCATTGCCTCGGCGGCAATCAGACGTGAATATCAATCGGCTTACCGTTCTCTTCTCGTACGGTCCGTGGCATTTTCTGAACTGCGCTGGGGAAGGGATTGTTGGGAATTCCCCCGCGAGCGCTCCCGCGGAACTTCGAGGACGTAGTCATCAAACGGCTGGACCTTACCAATCTTTATGCAAGCCCACACCCAGGAGGGTGACACAATTGGTATTGAGTGGGCGGAGCAAAACGCCATTTTTGGATTGTTGGCAGGAGTTGTGGGGCATATCATTACGCTAACCTTTTCAGAGACGTACTCTTCGTATGTGGCGCCTGTTGCATTCAGCTTGCTGTACTGAGCGGGCATGGAGAGCAACTCACCCATTAGCTTGATCAGCTTGGCGAAATGCAGGCGGTCATAATCGGCATAGGACGTGAATGTGATGAACAAGTTTTCAAAGCCTATCGGATCAGCTAGATTCAGCTCTGACGCGGTTCCGACTCACCAGAAACAGGGATGTGGGGCAACGGACGGCAGATGAACTCGTGGTCAGGATCTACGAGCTGTTTTCTGTGGAGACACTTTTCTACCCACCATTCGTTGACCCTCGTGAGACGCTGAGCAGGAGCGGGAAGGTCTATTCGATCCTCGGCCATCTCGGAAGGGGTGATGAGAAATCCAGACTCGAAATCGTGTTCTAGATTGTTCATGATGACAGCACCGTGACGGTACAGATGCTCTGCGAGAAGCTCCGTCTTGACCTTGTCGAATCCGTGGATGCAGGTGGTGGCACCATCGAAGCATCCCAAGGGCTTGGGCGGAGCAGGCTTGGAGATGGTCGTCTCCGCGAGTGCTGGAATGACCTGGCTTTCGATGCCGTCCGACTGGGGGTGTTCGTGCCAAGAATCATCGCCCAGGTCTTGCTTGGCGATGAAGCTACCACCCTTGAGCTCATCCCAGATGGCCGAGCTCTGGGTACTAAGTTTGGAGCTTGCAGTGCGCCTAAGCTTTCTTCGACCCTCGCCGTCGTCGCCATTGTCCCCTCGCAGTCTCTTGCCCACGGGTACCGTCTCGGGAAGCGTCCTCTTCCAAGCTCCTCGGCCACGTTCTTCCTTTGGTATGCGCACGCTGTAGAGGGCTTCGTCGAGCACCATGCCCCGCTCTTCCGAGTCGGCGATCCATTCCGAGGCTACAATCTTGATGTTCCAGCGCAGGGCGTGCTCATACTTGCTGCCTTTCGGGGCCAGTGCGACAAGGTGGGTTACGGCTCTGGTCAAGTCGCCATCGTAGATGCCGCCGTTGTTGGTGACCCTCTTTTGAATGTCGGTTCTCGACTCCACTTGAAAACGTCAGACGCCGATCCAAACGAGGGAAGAGGAAGCGCACAGTCTTCGAAACCGGTCACGCAGATGCGCAAACCCAAGAATGTGGGGGCGCGGTGTTGAGCCTCGAGCTTCTCGACGTCGACATCGCCGCCCTCGAGCCAATGTTCGCGCACATGGGCCAGCCATTCTGGTGTCACGACCTTGACGTCGGGCCTCTCTTTTGCGACGTACTTGTATTTTGGAGTGTCGACGTGGCCAATGACGAGGTGGGTCACGTCAGAAGTCAGGTCGTACTTGTGGGCAGCGCCCATTTCGACAGCCCATTTCGCAAGCTCGTCCTGGAGATCGGGGTTAGGTTATCGGGACGCGTGTAGGGAGGAGATTAACGGACCCGTCGCTCGGTGGTGATGGAGGTGCAGCACAGAATGACGCCAGCGAGAGGATGCTGAGCTTTGGCTGGGGGCGTGTCAGCAGCGGTGAGAAGGAGCGGCAGGGGTGGGAGGGGGCATACAGTGATCAGCAATCTCCAGCATGGTGGAGGGCGGAGGTGGAGGTGGAGGAGGGAAAGCGGACGATGTCGCGGCTGACGTTCTAGGCGTTCTCTCTCGTTCCGTTCGAGGCGAGTCGAGTCGAGTCGCGCGGAGACGGCAGGACGCGTCGCGGTCACGTGCAGCTGAGTAAGTGAGCCAGACGTGGAGGGCCAAGCTTTTCAGTTTCCCCACAATCCGGCTCTGGATCGGCGCCGACAAACGTCAGTCACGGCAAACAAAATCCTGCCAGCGACGGCGGAGAGCGGGCCGATTGGGCGCGAGGTGAGGTGAGGTCAGGACAGGACGGCAGTGGAATCATTTCTTTTCTTTTCTGGCCGATCGCGGCAGACAGGCAGGCCAGCATCAGCAATAATCGGGCTGCAGAGCGAGGCGTCGTCCACAGAGATGGATGCCATGCGTGCCGGAGACGCTGGGTGCCAGCACTCATGACGTCCGTTGGCCTCCCGAACGAGCCGGCCGGGGCCAGGCCAGACTTCCGTATCCCCTTCTCTCGCTGCACCGGCTGCACTGCAACAAAAAGCATTTCACTGAGCGGCTCCTCGCGGGCGGCTGTGCGGGCACTCGAGCTTGTGTAATAAAGCCCGACTTCTGCTGCTGCGCTGCTGTGTCGGTGCCCTGCAGGCGCCTCGCTCGCCCACCGCCTTGACCTCGACGACACGATCGCCCGCTCGACTGCCTAATTCCCAGACCAAACCTCCACCACCCACCACCCCCATGCTACTGCCCGCGCATCCTTCCCTGCCCAGCGACCTTCGATATCGTCTCTGTTAGAACACGGCCTCCCGGTCACGTCTCGTCTCGTCGACACTGCCAGCGCATGACCCAGCTGCCCCTCAAGCCCTTGACCTTTGCGCCGTTGTTTCCACCCCGTCTGCCCTCCCTGGCACCTGTCATCTGTGAGTTGCACCCTCCACTACTGTCTCACCACTCTTCGTCCCGCTCTTCTCGCATATGTGCATCCATTACTCCAAGCACCCCCCCCCCTCCCCCATTCCGCCTCCTCTGCCCTCCTCGTATGCCTTCTGTTTGCGTCGACTACCCTTAGCCTCCTCTGCTTCCTCTCCTCCCTCTTCCATGTCTCCGTCCCTCCGCAGTCCTTGACGCTCACCGTCGACATCATGACAGAATACCTCCGAGTTCATACCGAACGAGGTCGCCTCTCGTACCTCCCGGATCACTCCACTCCCGCAGACTTCCTCGTCACTCGAGGTCCGATATTTTGCCCTCGCTCGCGCCGTCCTCAGCGCATCCACATTGCCCGCGTTCCTCCAGAATACGGCGTCACCTCTCCCAAGCCACGAAAAGGTCGCGCCGAGGTCATTCACAAGCTGGCTGGCCCACGCGACAACGCAAAACGCTTCCTGAAGCAATTCATTGCTCCACGATCCACCTCGGACAGATCCTCCCCACCACGGAGGTCAAGCATTAGCGAAGCCCCAACTCCCCTCGACGGCCCAAGACCGCGACCACGCCCACGGGACTCGATGCGAAGCTCTCAGCGCCACTCGGTGGCCGGTCCAGTGAGCGCCATCATGCCCAGGCCCGCCCTGATCGAGTCTGTGCGAACTTCGTCTGGACGCTCAGTCGACAGCAGAAAGAGCGTCGTTTCCACCACCACGCAGAGAATCCCAGACGAAAAGCCATTGGCCACGGGCAATGGCATCAACGTTGGTATTTCCTTGGCCGAGCCCGTCTTGTTCCTCCAGGGCTTTGAGCAGGCAGAACATGCCGAGAGGAGCACTGCAATGCTGCGCGGAAGTTTGCACCTCAAAGTCACAAAAAGCGCCAAGATCAAAGCCGTCACCCTCAAGTTCAAGGGCAAAGCCCTGACAAAGTGGCCGGAAGGTAGCTTGCCCTCCCATTTTCAAGGTCTTAACTAACGACAGCAGGCATTCCACCCAAAAAGACGGATTTTGAAGAGGTCGACAACATCATGAGTCACACTTGGCCGTTTTTCAATGCTCAATTCCCAACCGCAGAGCAAGGCCCTTGCGCGGACCATGTCGAGCTGGCTGATCGGTCTACGGATAGACTTTCTGCATCAAGCATTGGAAGCAAGTTTTCGCTCGATTTTGAGCGGTCTCCCTCGCAGTCGACAGCTAGCTTGAGCTCCAAAGAGGCAAAAAAGCTGTCTCTTCAGGTCAACCAGTCGAGGAGTTTTGGAAAAGGCGAATCCTCCACCAATGGACCCTCGATCGCACAAAAAGGATACAGGACCTTCCACCCCGGCGACTACATTTATAACTTTGAGCTTCCTCTCGACAGCCACTTGCCCGAAACCATTGATGTGGAACTGGGATCGGTAAAGTACGAGCTGGAAGCTGTTGTCGAACGAGCAGGCGCGTTTAGGGCCAATCTCATCGGCACCAAGGAAGTCGTCCTGATCCGTGCGCCATCCGAAGCATCGCTTGAGCAGGTCGAGCCGATTGCCATCAGCCGCAACTGGGAAGATCAGCTTCACTACGATATCGTCATATCTGGAAAATCTTTCCCGCTCGGATCGCAGGTGCCAATCGCCTTCAAGCTCACACCGCTTGCAAAGGTGCAGTGTCATCGGATCAAGGTCTTTATCACGGAAAACATTGAATACTACTGCAACAACAAGCGCGTCCATAGGATTGAGCCGACGAAAAAGGTGCAGCTGTTTGAAAAACGATCCGATGGCCCGACCAACAGCACATTCCCCGGCAGCACCATGCGCATCATCTCCGGCGGGGGAGTGCCGTACGACCAACGAGCTGCCGCCGCGCAAGGCGACGTTGACCGCATCACGCTGCAAGACAGCAACAATCTGCTCGGAAACCTCGAGGGTGAGGCAAATATTGGCCCGACGGAGATGGAGTTCAACGTGCAACTGCCCAGTTGTCACAACATGCGAGACAAGCAAGACAAGACACAAAGGTTGCACTTTGATACGACGTATCAGAATATTCAAGTGCACCATTGGATAAAGGTAATGTCTGAAACTCTAGTTCGCGGCTCTGGTCTAACAGTAAACACATAGATCGTCATGCGCTTGTCGCGACCCGACCAAAACGACCCCTCGAAACGACGGCACTTTGAAATCTCCATCGACTCCCCGTTCCACATCCTCTCGTGCCGCGCAACTCAGGCAAACACCGCCCTGCCTGCCTACTCGTCGCCTGAAAGCGGCGAGGCCCTCTCCGCGATGCCGGAATGCGGATGTCCTGGCGCCCCCATCCGTCGCAGCTCCCCAGCCTCCTTCGTGCCGACCATCAATGCGCTCAACAGCGCACGCACCACCAACGGCAGTTCTGAAAACGTGCCCTCGCCGCAACTCGCCCGTCCGCAGCAGGCGCATCTGGGCGGGCCCATTGGAGAGCAGCAGATGCAGCGCCCGATGCATCTGCTGCGACAGCCGTCGTTCAACCCGCCCGCGTTCGAAGAAGAGGAGCCGCCGCCGCCCCTGCAGACGCCCCCGCCGCAGTACGAGAGCATCGCAAGTCCGACGAGCGGCCTGGCAGACTACTTTTCGAGGCTATCAGACGCGTACGATGACGACAGCGACGCAGACGACCGCACAGTGCGCACTCCTGGTCGTGTTGATGTGCCGCTTACGCCGGGTAGCCGCATCAACCGGAGCATGGACGAGCGCCGCACGTGGCTGCCGCTTGGCCATCCCGCGCGGTAGCGTGCATGAAAAATGCAAAACACCATGCAAGCCCGAGGGCACCGAGAATGCCATTTTTTTCTAAATTTCTACGGCAATAGCCGCTTCCCTGGGCACGAGGATACGCATGCGACGACCTGATACGAAGAAAACAAAGCCGCCGTGGCATTTTCCTGTCGCTGCGGACGTGTGTGCGACCTGCAGCGCCTCGGCGGCGCATTATTGTCATGTTGGAAAAGAATTTGAATAATTGCGAGAACGCCCATCACCCAGGCCTGGCCTGGCTGGGCCTGGGCCTGCGCCCCGGTTGATCAGAGGAGAGGAGGGCTGCCTGGCTGCACAAACCGGACCCGGCGGCCAGCCAGCTGGTCTTCTCTTTGTACGACATTTGACGCCTCATTTTCCTCCGCCACATACCTTACATTCCGACACACATACTCATCATCATCATCATACATACGGGCATGACTACATTGCAGCTTTTGCCTTGCCTCCTGTTTGTTGGCGTCTTGGCCTGTCCTGTCTCGAGACACACATCCACGGACACATTTTGGGATTTTTGGGTTCAGAGCTTGCATGCGCGCTCACCTGCTTTGCACGTGCGTTGTAGCATATTCAGCGGGGCCGGTGCATATTTTGAGGGCTTTGAGACTTTTTTTTCTTGGGATTCATTCAACCGACCGATACCTTGGCAAAAGAGAGGTGTTGTTATTGCTGCTGCTACTGGAGTCTTCGGGCTATATCTTTTCTTCTTGGATCCTTTCCTTTTTGGATGGGTGCTTGCGTGCGTGGGGGATGTGTAGATGATGAGTTGCTAGGATTTAACTCTTCTTTTCGGCCTTCTTGTGTTGTTCTACATACACACCTTTTTACCTTTCTCTTATTCTCTTCTTCGTCTTGGCGATTGGTGGTGGAGGAAGCGGCTGGCTGGCGTGGTGTCGTTGGCTACCGGTACCTAGTTTACCTACATGTATCTTGCCAACATCATCTTCATCATCTTCGTCATCGTCATTGCTATCAAATCAAACAGTGGATGGGAGCAATGACTCGATGCCATCAAACTCCGAGAACGCGCCTATCTCGCCCGTCTGTCCGCGCGCGTCGCTTTGCTTGAGCGAGTCAGTCTGCCTGTCAGTCTGTCAGTAAGGTTGGTGATCAACAAACAAGTTTTCCTTCTCTCCTCTTTCTTTCTTGTCCTTCTCTGCTTGCTGTGCCCGCCCCCTGGTGCGGTAGTCACTCATCACTGGCTGGCTGCGAGTGAGGTGTGTGGTGTGATGTCATCGGCAGAATTTTTTTGTGCAGGGGTTAGGAAGGCAGGTATGTAGGTATGTCGGGTGGGTTTTTTTTTTTTTTTTTTTGCAGGGTGTCTTTGTTTTTCGGCGACCTGGCGACGTCACGATGCGATCCTACCCCGGTACGTCGTCACTGATGATTGGTTTCCTCATTATTGCCGACGTCTTTGTCGTTTTGCTTTGCTTTGCTTTGCTTTGCTTTCGTTTGTCAATACTCGCTCAAATTTTTTTGAATTTTTTTTTTAAGTCTTTTTGCTTTTGCTTTTTTGTTCGAGCCGCTTGACGCCCCCCCCCGGTGACGAGTTTGTTGCCTGCCATGACATCGCCACCACCACCACCACCACCTTCATCATCGTCACCCACCAGCCCTCGCGTATCTCCCTACATCTGCATCTGCATCTGCACCCGCACCCGCACCCGCATCAACCTCAGCCTCAACCTGCAGATATCGGGCGGTCGGTGGCAGGTGATCGCGCATGTCTCGCGTGTCTCGCGTGGAAGGTACGTAGGTACCCGACCGACGTAGCTTACACGAGCTGTGGCGCTCGCATCAGCAGGCAGGTGCGCAGGTGCGTAGGTGGTGCAACCAAGGGTCGGTCGGTTGGTAGCGCGGTACCCGGGTTTGGGTGCTTGCGCGCGTGGGCGCGTGGGGGCAGGGGAGCAGCAGGGGGCGGGTTTGCTGTAGTACAAAGGTAGGAAGGGACGGTAGAGTAAGTGAGTGAGAGAGCAAATAGGACGCACGGGACAAACAGGGAAGCAGAACATCGATGAGGCGGAGAAAAAGAACCATGGGAGGGGCACACGAGACTATGCATCTAGATCTGATGGCTGAGCAAGCGAGCACGAGGAGCTGCTGGGTGACTTGGCAATAGACTGACTGACTGACTGGCTGGCTGGCTGGATGACTTGATGAAGACGACGACACAATATTCAACAACTGCCTTCCATTGCGGCAGTATCCGCGCCACGCTTTCTTGCTCGCCTGCATGCCAGCTGTGTACGCCACAGATGAATGGATGAATGGATGCTGCATCGCACAGATCTAAATCACACCTCGCAGCGCTGGCTGGATACTACCACACCACCTTGAACCACCAGACTGTCTCACACACCACACAGCGCCGCCTCCCTCCCTCCCTGCCCCTGCCTTTCACTCTCCCTCGCTCTTCTCACACTGGGGCGGAGGAATAAGCCGCAATGCCGCAACCCCGCTACTCCGTCAGCCAGCGTGTCCCCGTCCGTCATAGCACAACAGCACATGCGGTCGCCCCTGACACTCGGGGAGACAAGAAGGAAAAACGAAAACATGGCCATGTGTGGCGCAGCGCAAGTGCGTCATGCGCAGGTGCATCATACGCCTACCTCGGTGTTTGCTCTGGTGTGGCGGAGGGGAGGGTAGTTTGGCCAGGGGGGTGAACGACCACCAGACCTACTGACAGACCAACAAACCAACAAACCAACAGACGGACAGACAGACCATAGACGCACAGAAAACGGGACTTACCGTCTTCCATCTGCCGTACGCGTGCGCGCCAGCTACCTACCTCCGTAGCCGGGAGGGGGTAAAACAAGGGGCGAGACAGAGACAGAGCGCGCGCGCTCCTTCCATGTGTATCCGTTCAACCCCTCTCTCCAGCCCTGCTGGCTGGCTAGCTGGCTTGCTCGGTGCGGGTGGTAGGTGGCGATTGCGGGGGACTCGCACGACTATGGGTGCCGAATGACTGAGTGGATGATGATGGGATGCAGAGGTGCGTCGAGGGGATAGGGTGAGACAAGAAGGCGGTTTCTTTGAAAGGTCTGGTCTTGCTTTGTTGCTTGTCGCGCCGACTTGTCTCCTCATGTCTCGTTGCGCTGAGTGCTCTTTTGACTCGCTGGCTCATGAAGCAGTTGTGGAGAAAAGAAGGATAAACGGTTGAGGGCGCCTTAAATGGAATGATGGGAAAGTATAAACAGACTGTAGATTGATGAGAAGAAAGATCATGGAGAGAGACGAGTAGCAAATGAAATGAAATGGCCACATCTCAGCATCAGCGGAAAGAAAGGACACTTCGCCATACCACAGGCAGCACGTCGTCGACCATGAGCATTGCCTTTCAACAACGCTAACTTACCTATTGCTCAAATTGACATTCTGTTCTGCATCTGCCGCAGTCTGATCACTACTCTACGCAGATTGAGGACTGACCAATGCTTCTGTTGATTCTGCATCCACAGGCATGGCCCCACAAACTCAGTCGTGGCGAACTGGACGAGATGGTTTGGTTTGTGACCGTGCAGTGTTTGTGTACAAGTGCGTCATGGGGCGTAAACGTTGAACCTAGTCGACGACCGGCCACGGGTAAGCTGTAAGCAACGACGGGGAGAGCCCCTCCCTGGTCGTCGAGCTATGGGAGTGTACGGCGTGAACGTGTTGTGCCAGTTTTGGCGGTTTCAGCCGGATGCTCGTGATGAGAAGGGTTAGGAGGGAGAGGGGTAATGGAGGACGTGAGTGCGCAGCTGTCTAACCAGCGAGACATTTGCTCGTGAGACGCGAGATTGTCTGGCCAGACAGACGGTTCGGCTCCTGCCGTAGCCCATGCTCTTGTGCTTACAAGTCTAGTCCCGACGTCCTGCTTACCCCATCATGCTCATTGTCCAAGTTGACCAAGAGCGTGCATGGCGAGACCTAGACATCGTCGCCTCTCGACGACAGGATAGGGTCTTCGAATCATGGAGAAGCCTGTCCGTCATATTCGAGTCCAAGGCGTGCAGCAGCTTCCAGGGAGCTGCGGCGGGCAACCAAGTTTGTGCACATGCCAGTAGTTGCCATTTCATGATGGCTGGCGGAATGTCGGACAACAAGGGTGTCGCGGACGCAAAACTATCGTGTCAAAGCGCGAGCTGGAAGGCCTGGATGCAGTGGCCTGGGACCGCGATGTGAGCGGGACAAGGAGCACAGTCTCTGCAAACTGTCAGCATATAGAGTTGGCCGGGCGTGCCCAAGATGCGCGGATAGTGAGCGAGTACTGTTCGTGTCCTTGCTATCGAGAAGCTGACGAACATTCAACGTGTTCATGGGCAGTCAGCACGTTTGGCTCTCAGCAGGCCAAACGAACCACTACAGCTTGAGACATGGTTTTCAGTTTTGAAACAAACGACCGGCGGCTTAACCCACGAGAGAAGCAGAAACGTGCGCGGGATCAATATCAACATGGTCGGGAACTGAAATAGTTGCCGGTTCCCAAGACCCAGGATCCAAGACATTCGGGAGCCGTCAGGGATCCAGCCCCGCCTCCGCTGTAAGAGGGTACCGTTGGCCCGTCCTGTGGATCCAGGCACGCGGTGGGAGCAGATGCGGGGTGTGCTGTGGATCCAAACGTCGTCGTCGTGATGCTGTGCTCTTGTGGTGCTAGATGGCATGGCGTCGAATCTGACTTGAGAGGATGTGGAATTTAGACTCGAGGTGGCTTTGCTAATCATGTTGCTCTCCCGCAGATCTCTGATTGTGCAGCTGATGTCTTGCTTTCCCGACGGACTTCCGAGCAGTTTGATAGGTCGATCACGAAGGAGTATGGCTGCGCGATTGCCCCGTCTCTAGAAATAGCTGGGCCAATGTCTAATGTTCAATGTCAACGGCTCTTGGTTGCTGATTTAATTTCGAATCAGCGTCGAACCAAGACTCTCGACACCGACTATTGGCCGTTGGAAAGCAAGGCCTCTGTTCACCGCTTCCAAGCAACGAACAAGAGTAATGTCGTCAAATGTTCATTTCGGGAAGAGAGTTCAAGACGGCGGCTCGCGAGAGAGTAGATTCGCATCGCCGATTGCGAGGCCAATTCGAGATGAAGTGCAGAGGTTGCATTTCTTGTCTCTGATCCAACAAAGCTGGAGGCAAAAAATTTCATTCGACTTGACCTGTGATGCCCGGCGTCGTCTTTTCAGTTGCTCCTTCGGGCAAGCGCGTCGCCAAGAGGCTAGCAATGGGGGCCAGGGAGTTGCAGGATTCCATGCGAGCAGGGATCGAGCGATTCTAACAATTTCGACAGGCGGTAGCGCGGTACAAGTGGGTTTGGAGTGGGAGGAGTTTTTTTTCACGTCGAGCAAGCCAAGTTGTGGGCAGTAGTTTTTGACTCTGCGCGGCAGACGATACATGTACCTGTAACGTTGTTGAGGGCTTCTCCGCATATCGTTCCGCTTGACATGCGAGGGGCGGCTTACGCGCCGATCTGCCGACGAATCGAAGGTTGTCCAAGTCTTGGAGAGGGCGTCAAGGCCAGAGTGTGGATGCCTTGAGGCATGTCGACGGGCTGAAGGAAACCTGAAGGGGCAATATGCAATGTCTGTGTCCAGGGCAGAAGGCGATGGCGACGAGTGTTGCGGTCTGGACGAGGGTGGCACGAGAGCGGAGAGCCAAGACCAGGCGGGGCTAGGCGGAACGACGCGTCGGTTGGGGTCTGCAACCATGCCACGGCCGGCCAGCGCAGTGTAGTGCTAGAGAGCGACGGACAAAGAGAGCACAGCTACACCAGGTCGTTCCGCTCCGCCATTCTGTGCTTCAAGGCCATCAGTTTCGCCCGGCTGCTGGTGTTTTGACGGAAAAAGCCCGTTTCTTGGCTCGGATCATCGGCGGGGCCTCTCGTCACACGCCTGGCCCGTGCACCCGACCCAGAGGATCTTCTCTTCTCCGTCGACGTCGACTTTGGCCTCTGCCTCTTCTTCATAAACCTCCTGGCCTGCCGCGCTCGCTTCAGCGCTCGTCCTCCTGCTCGCTGACCTTGGCCTCCCTCTCCCCGGTCTGAGGCTGCTGACTTGCGCAGGATCGTTTCGAAACGCCCGGTCGGTCCTCGTTGAGAACAATCATCTGCTGGAATCTTCGCAACATTGCACGGGCACGGCCTCGTCGCTCCAACCCCCAAGCCGCCGCGTCTCCATAGGTGACGTAGCTTCTTCGCGTCTCTCTTTTATACCCATCAAGAGCCCGCCGGGGCCTGTTTGGTGCGGCGTCTGGGCGCGACCAACGACTACATGCGGTCCAGCCAAATCGTCTTTTTCCACGCCCCCGTCTTCTTTGGCACGTAGCCAATTACCTCGCGCCCTCCCACTGGACAAGATCCCGTCGTTACAGCAATCCTCGTCCTCCACCGCTGCACGCCATGGCTTGGGACCACCTCTCCATTACCAAGCCGCACTTGGTCTACATCATCCTCGGCGGCTTCACCTCCCTCTTTATGCTGTGCTCCTCGGTCATCAAGGAGAGACTGTACATTGGTGAGGCCACCGTCGCAACCTTGTGCGGCATCATCTTCGGTCCTCACGCCGCCAATCTGATCAACCCGCTGGGTTGGGGCAACACCGATCTCATTACCCTGGAATTTTCGCGCATCGTCTTGGTCGTGCAATGCTTTGCCGTCGGCGTCGAATTGCCCAAGGCCTACATGGAGCGCCACTGGCGCTCCGTTACCTGTCTCCTCATCCCCGTCATGACGTTTGGTTGGCTCATCACCAGCTTATTCATCTGGGGACTCATGAGCGGCTGGCTCGATTGGCTCGACAGCCTGTGCATCGCCGCCTGCGTTACCGCCACGGATCCCGTCCTCGCCTCATCCGTCGTAGGCAAAGGCAAGTTTGCCAAACGTGTGCCCAAGCATTTGCGTGACCTGCTCTCGGCAGAGTCTGGCTGCAACGACGGCATGGCCTTTCCCTTTGTGTACCTGGCTCTGTACATTATTCGTTACAAGAACCACCCCAACGAGGTTGCGCTGCACTGGTTCTGCTACACCATTCTTTACGAATGTATTTTTGGTGCCTTTTACGGCGTCGCAATCGGTTACATTGCTCGTCAGCTGATTAGGTACTCGCACGAGCGCGACCTCATTGATAGAGAAAGCTTTCTCGTATTCTACTTTGTCCTGGCCCTGTTTTGCGCCGGCTCGGGCAGTCTCCTCGGCATGGACGACTTGCTCGTAGGCTTTGCCTGCGGCGTCGGCTTCAGCAACGACGGCTGGTTCCTGGAAAAGACGGAAGAGTCTCACGTGTCCAACGTCATCGATTTGCTCATCAACTTGACCTTTTTCGTCTACTTTGGGACCATCATCCCTTGGGAGCAGTACAACGCGCCTGAGGTTATCGGACTTACTCCCTGGCGTCTCGTCGTCATCGCCATCCTCGTCCTCCTGTTCCGTCGGATTCCCATCATGATGGCCATGATGCCTGCAATCCCCGACATCAAGACTTGGCGCGAGGCCCTGTTCGCGGGACACTTTGGTCCCATTGGTGTTGGAGCCATCTTTGTTGCAATTCTCGCGCGTGCCGAGCTGGAGACGGAATCGACCACGCCCTTGGCCGTATTGCCAGAAAAGGGCTTCCCGCACCTGAACATTATCGAACTCATCTGGCCCATTACAACATTCTTGGTCATCTGCTCAATCGTGGTCCACGGCTCGTCAATTGCCGTCTTTACTCTTGGAAAGCACATCAACACGTTGACACTGACGCTTTCCTACACCCAGGCGAATGAAGAAGGACCCTCCTGGATGGACCGATTGCCGCGCATCCAGTCTCGATCTAAGAGCTCCATGTCTTTGCGGCGCCCTGACGAGACGGATTCGTCGTATGACGAAAAGGCCGAGACCACCAGCGACAACCATCTTGGCCTTCCCCGCAACTTTCTCCGCCGCAAAGATGACGACTCGCAGTCACGGTCCTCCAGCTTGCGCCCATCCCGCCGGAAAAGATGGGAAGGAATGGGTCCTGGCGGGCCCATCAGTCAGTCCGCCATCGCACCCGTTCGTCGCGAGCGGAGCCCGGCCGATGCTCCTGCACCGGGTCGCGAAGATTCTGAAAACACTGCCCTCAACAGCGACGATTCCCCTGAGGGAGACCGTGTCCAGTCTCCGCAGGAAGAAGTCTACCAGGAAGGTGATCAGATCATCATTGAGGATGAAGAAGGCAATGTTCTCGACGTGCGCGACTCGCAAAAAGAAACCGCCGACGAGAAACGTGAGCACACTGCGGAAGACGGTCGCAGACTGATGACAGAAAAGGACGTTGAAGACGGTGTCGCTCAGACTGAACACCAGCACGACCACCACGATTCAATGCAAAAGGTGGAGAACGAGATCAAGCACGAAATCGAGCATCCAGGCAGTGGCTGGCGCGAAATGCGTAAACGGCTTCAACGGAGACACACTGAACCCCATGATGAGGCCGCTGCTGCCGCCAAGCCGAAAACGAAACGCGGTCCCGCCCTTGCTTACCAGTTTGGCAACACCATCATCGTCGAAGACGAGGATGGAGAGGTCATCAAAAAGTACGACATTCCTGGCGACAAGAGGAGGCCAGACGAGGGCAAAGAAGGCGAAGGCGTCAAAGCCAAGAGCCGGCTTCACCGTATGGGCACCTATCTCGGAATGTCTCACGAAGAGACGGAGGCTGCCAGCCGAGCCGAGGTCGCCGGGGCCGCCGACAAGGAAGGGCAGCAAAAGGGCAAGGGCAAGAGCGAAAGAGAAGAGAGGCGAAGGCAAAGGCAGCGTGAAGAGGAGAGTGATGACGAGCACATTCGCTTCACCGTTACTGCCGGTGGTCAGCGAATGAGCAAGGCTCAGTTCATTTCCCAGATCCAGCACATGGACCCCAAGTCCCGCAAGAAATTCGTCGATAACAGCGACGCGTCGGAAATGGTCAAGAGGGAAGTCCATGAAGATGTCAAAGACCACGACGCCGCCAAGAACTCACAACCCGTTCAACGCAAAGACGGCGAGGCAGCTCGGGGCCGCCAGCCAAACCCGTCGCAAACTACTACCCCAGCCATTCGCCGTACCGGACCAGATGGCCTGACATTCGTCGATTCCGACGAAGAAGAAATCCCCTTCCACAACTTCCGCGAAAGCCTTGGTTCATCCCGCGACAACAATACGGGCGCAGCTCAGCGCCGCCGCCGCGCCGCCGGTCCAGCGAGGACAGCTACCACGCCCGCAGTTCCGGCTGCGTCCGCGTCCACTGCGGCTCCGCTCACGAAGCAGTCTAGCACCGAAAGCGGCGGCTCAGCCAAACGCCGTCAAGTCGTCGGCCGCACCGAAACAGGCGACAAGGTGCGCGCAAAGCCGACGCACTTGGACGAGGGCGAGACGGCAGCCGAACGACGCCGTCGCGAGGGAGCGCTCGGCCTGGGATCCGGATCGTCCTCGAGCGAAGCGGAAAGCGACACGGACGAAGTTGCCGACGTGGGCAAGGGCATCCGACGCCCGCGAACCGAAGCGCAACGCAAAGCCGAAAGAGACCGCGCGGTCGAGGAGCGCAGGATTCGCGAAGAAAACGAAGATGAAGAAGAAGAAGAAGAAGAAGAAGAGGCAAAGCAGGAGGAAGCCAAGACGCGCATGCCGGGGATCCGCTTCGCCGAGCCGACGCGCCCGCCGCAGCAACAGCAGCAGCAGGGTCAAGGCTCCTCGTCGACGAAGTTGACGGTGCCGGGACAGGCTGGCGAGGGCGCCGAGAGCGACGGTGGCGAGGCCAGCGGGGCCGAGGAGGGTGGCAATGGGAATGGGAATGGGAGGAGGAGGAGTGGCCATAGCCACAAGAGGAGCGGGAGCTTCAAGTGGGGCTTCAAAAACAAGTCGTCGTGAGGAGGAAGGAAGAGCATCTTGGTCCAATCTGTCGCTTTGTCAAACTTGACGTCGTCTTGCGCTCCTCTCTGCTTGACGACATGGCGTGCGCATGTTTGGCGCTGGGGATAGACGCGTATTTCCCTTTTCCCTCTTTCCTTTTCCATGCCAACTTTTCGCTTCCGTTCCTCTCATCTGGCCATGTCTTTGTCTGCAAGACGAGCACCAAATTCGTCACTGAAAGCTCTTGTTCTTTTTCTAGATACCTTTTCCCTTTTCGTTTTCGCTGCGAGTCAAAGGATCCAGCCGTCTTTAGATTGCACGTCGGCGGTGGGGGATTGATGCGCTGCGTAGCTCAATCAAGTCATTTGAGGAGGAGGGGAGGCGTATAGAGACAGAAAAGGAAGAGGCCGCTTCTATCAGGTCACCGCTTCTAGTAATTCACCACAGGTTTTGGAGAGCCGTGCTCGTTCCACTTTTGCTTGTCCGTCCCATTGCGCTGTACTTACCTTACTGCCTACCTGGCTAGATATGTATGGAACCCCCGCGGACTCACCGGATGGAGGACGTCTCTCCCGTCCTCGCTTTTGCGCGTAGAACTAGCGATATGGATTACGCGAAGCCTTTCTCTGTCTCCCCTGCTGGATAAATCCGGTCGAGCGACCATCTCTTTTTCTTTCAAGTACATCCAGTAAGCTGAGAGCGCAACTCAGTACTCTTTTCGCTCGGACGGTGGTTCTCCGGTGGAATGTGGCATGTCTGCTAAGTATTCGCCTGCTTCTGTGGATTGGGGAGAGACTGTGGGGTAGGGGTTGGGGGTCTGGCTGCTGTGCCATGTTGATCGCGCAGCTGCCCCGCCTTGTTACCCTGTGGTTCTGTGGATCTGTGGATGTGCATATGTCGGGTCGTGTATGTGCATGGCTGGACATTTCGTGGGAGAAGGTCGAGTCAGGGGAGATGGTGGATGAACGTCTGGTTAGTTGATCACTTGAGCGCATTATCCGTCTCTTCCCTCTCTCTCTCTCCCTCCTTCTCTTCCTCTCCACTTCACCATCATTGCTGCATCTGCCCCTTCCTTCCTTTCCACGGCCTACGTGTCTCCTCAAGCCATCACTACCATCCATTTCCACTCTCCAACCCCTCCCAACAACAATGCCCACCGCCGCACCCTCTCCCCCAAAACCCTCACCATCATCATCATCATCATCACAATCACCCCCATCCCCTCCCTACCGCCACTGGCCGCACGCCCCCTCCACCCACGCCGAAGGCCTGGGCCGCCTCGCGCTTCTCACCCCCGCCGTCGTCGCGTCGGCCGCGTCGTCGCAGATACGCTGCGGCCGCCGCGTCGGGCTCAATTGGGAGATGATGAAGCTAGAGTGCGCGGCGTTTGGGCGACAAAAGGCGAGTCATCGCATTGTGGGGTTATTTGGAGGCGGGTTAAAGGGGGAAGAAGGAGAAGGCGAAGGAGAAGGTGGAGAGGGAACTGTGGCATTTGACGATGTGTACGAATTCAACCCGCGTAAGTACCTTAACTTAGCGGACAGACGGTGCGGTGCCATCATTGCGGTTGTCTCTAACACACGGATGTTGGGCACGCAGAGCAAAGCAGCCAGTGGGACGGCCTGCGCCATTTCTCGCAGCCGGGCGACGCGACGCGTGGCGAGGATCCGAAGCGTCGATTCTTCTACGGCGGCACGACGGCGGGGGAGATTATGGATCGCGGCTGCGAGCGCATTGGGATGCAGCATTGGGCCGCGGAGGGCATAGCCGGCCGCGGCGTGCTCATCGACTACGCCGCCTACGCCGCCAAGCGCGGGATCCAGTACTCAGCCTTCTCACCGCACGCGATTAAGCTGGCGGACATACGCGCCGTTGCGGCGGAGTGCGGGGTCGTGTTTGAGCAGGGCGATGTTTTGTTTGTGAGGGTTGGCGTGATGGCAGAGTGGGAGGGGATGGGGAGGGAGCAGAAGGAGGCTTTTGGTGCGAATGAGGCGCCGACGTTTGCGGGCGTGGAGGGGACCGTGGATGTGTTGGGGTGGTTGTGGGACACGGGGTTTGCGGCTGTGGCCGGGGACTCGGTGAGCTGGGAGGTAAGTGAGTGAGTGAGTGAATGTGGTGGTTGGGTTTCCTCTGCCGCTGCTGTCTTTCTTTGTCTTTAACTACCTTTCCTGCACATCATCTTCGTTTCTCGCCTTGGGTTTACCTTGCCTCCATCGCACTCTCTTTGTCCCATGACCTCACCTCGCCAAAACTCAGCTCAAGGAAAACGTGCTGATATCGAACAGGTCTTCCCAGCCAAAGACATCCTCCTCCACGAATACCTCCTCGCCGGCTGGGGCATGCCCATTGGCGAAATGTTCGACCTCGAAGCGCTCGCCGCTACATGCCGCGAGTTGGGCCGGTGGACGTTTTTCGTCGCTTCCATGCCGCTCAACATGCCGGGCGGCGTGTCGTCGCCGCCGAACGCCATGGCGATCTTCTGAAGAGGAGAGAAGAGGGAGACGGAGAGCTGTAGAGAGCAGTGGAGCCCGAGGCGCTTCACTGGTCAGCCAGAGTCGACTCTGCTGCTTGCTGGCTCTCGAATCAGCTCGACGAGAGGCCGATCCATTGTTTCCCTCGACAACATTCGATACTATGCCATTGTTCGATTGTCAGAACAACGTCGACTCACTTTTCTCACAATCCTCCTCTTTGTCCCGAGGCGCGGGCTTCTCTTTGTTTCCCCGGCCATCGTGAAGCGTCTCTTTGAGCGCTGGCGCATTCAGGCAAGAGGCGCGTTTTCTGGAACATTGTTCAAGTCCGCTGCGTCCATTGCTCGCGCGCCGACATTGTTCTTGCGGTGCTCCGGCGCTGATGTATAAGTCACATCAGCACCCATCTCGATTGGAAAAGGGGAAGAACAATTTATCCAACATACAGACCACAGTCGTCACACTTCTTTCCGCGTTTTAGATACTTGACCTCGCACATGGCCGAGCATCATATTTCCCTCTTCTCCTGGACCTGCTGCTTCTGCAGCACCGCTAACGACCCAGCATCAACAACAACAACATCACCTACACTCGCCACCCTCACAACCGCACCCCACGCGCTGCGCTGCCGCCTCTGCGCCAAAGCCCCCTGTCCCACCTGCAACGTGAGCGCCGACTCGCTCGGCCCGCCCACGCAACCCAACACGCTCTACATGAAGCTGGCGTCGCCGGAGCTCTGCGACCTCGCCGCTCACGGCTACATCTGTCCGTACTGCGGCGGCGCCGCCGTGCTGAGCGACGCGGCGTCATTGCTGGAGCGGGCCGCCCACGGCGTCGCGGTGCTAGCGCCCTCCGCGCAGGCGGCCACGCGCTTCGAGCGGCACGGCCACCGCCGCTGGCACGTCCTCGAGCCCGTCTTGCCGCGCTGCGCGCTGTGCGCGCGGCGCGTCACGCGGCCGGGCGAGCGGCTGGACTTTTGGCTCGTGAGGCAGGGTGCTGTCGCGAGCTGGTGGGGCGCTGCTGTTGGGAGCGGCCGCGCTGATGCGGCGGTGACGCCAGGGTTGGTCGAGAGGCTGGCGAGCGGCGCCGGTGCGTGGGATACGTGGAGGACGGTGTGTGAGAATGGCAAGGCGGTGCATGCGGCGGGGCTGTTTTTGTTGGTTCTGTGCGCTGCTGCTGCGTGAGGTGAGGTGAGCTGAGCTGAGGCTGGAGGAGACGGAGGAAGTCAAGAGAGGAGCGAATGTCGCGATTGAATGTAAAAGAAATTCCATTCTTCATTACCGCCTGCTACGAGTCGGCTGCAGCTGCTGCTACTGCTGCTGCTGCTGCTATTTTGGCTCAAGTCAATGACTGACTGACTGACTGAATGCCTGCCGGGCTTCTTGCTGATGATGCGCTATTACATTATATATTTTGTCTCCTTCCCAACCCATCATTTTTTCAACAACAACAATGAGTGGGCTCGCCCACGTGAGAAGATTAGAGAACAAACGCCATGACAAGGCCAAGCAAAATGGCCAATGGGCCGCCAGGGCCGACTGAAGCCTGGTCGGCCGCACCCATCAAGGGAGTGGACGATGGAGACGGCGAAGCCTTGCCCGAATCCGCCTTTCCCGAGGCACTCGGAGCGGTAGGAGCAGCACCGCCGGCTGCCTTGCTCGAGGCGGCGACAGGAGGAGGAGCCGCGCCGCCCGCTGCGTTTCCACTGCCCCCGGTAGGAGGAGGAGGAGGAGCAGAGCCGCCGGCAGCTTTGCCAGAAGCACTTGGTGCCGGCGGGGCGGGAGCAGGCGGGTTGCTGGCGGGAGGAGGTGCTGATCCACCGCCAGCAGCTGCGCTGGTCCACGGAGTCGGAGGAGGGGGACTCGGCCTCCAGGTCGGGGTCCAGGGGGCGGGGGGAGTCAAGGTGGGCTTCCAAGACCGGGTGTGGTTGCGGCTCCTTGATGAAGAGGTCCAGACGGAGCTGATGGGGCAGACGGTCGTGTAGACGGTTGTCTGCGTGCTCACATAGGTGGTCGATGCAGACTGCGGGCACTTGCTGATGGAGCAGCTCGTAATGGTGACGACGTTGGTGCCAGTCAAGGTGAGAGTGGTCAGCCTGGGAGATGGAGTGGCTGGCGGTGGTGTCCACGTGATGGGGGTGAGGCGTGAAGTGTGCGGCCGCCTAGACCTGCTGGAGCTGGAGCTCGAGACGGAGCTCAGGATGGACGAGGCCACGCTGACGGGGCAGACGGTGGTGAGGACATTGACGGTTGCGGTGACGTAGGTTGTCAACTGAGACGGCTTGCAAACGGTAATTGTTGGTGGACAGCTGGTGATGGTCTGGCTGTTTGTGGTCGTCAAGGTGAGAGTCGTAATGTTGGCCGGAGGAGCTTGACGAGGAAATTGAAAGTTGGGGTTGATTGCCGCGGCCGGGGGGGCCAGAGCATTGCCGCAGGGCAAGACAGTTAAGAAAGAGGCAATGAGATACTGAATGCTAGAAGGCTTCATCTTGGCGGTTGTAGCGAGTGCTTCCCAAGAGTGAACGAGAGGGGTGGATGGAGAAGGGTGCTGCCAGAGGCAGGGCACGGGTATTTGAGCAGCGCGGGAACTCCATGATGGCCGGTTTCAATTAGCTCAAGGACGACGATGTTGTTGCTGCGGTGGTAGTCTAAGGACTGGGGCGATGCGATGACGATGGTGGTATTCAGCAGAGAGGTGTAGTTGAAAGGTCGGCGACGGGAGGTGAAGCTGTGCGGGAGCGGGAGCGGGACCGGGCTGGTCCGTGGTTCGCCGCTTACTCGGGCCGACTGCCTTCTGGACGCTTTCATCCACTTGACAGCTTCATCTTGACAACTCCTCGCCTTGAGCTATCCTGCACCATCTCTCGCGCCGTCGCCAAGTGTCTTTTCTCCTGGTTTCCTGGTACTCCTGCTGTCACTCCTCGCAACCTGCGGCGCCATCGACAGTACTCTAACCGCAAGCCTGCACCGCACGTCTCTTGCGACGTCGTCGCATCTGCTGCTTTCGTCCAGCGCTTGACAAGGACCTTGCCCTTTGCCATCAATCGCTCACGATTGTGCTGTGAGCTGTTGCTGGAGATTCAGCTTCCCGACACTACGCGCATTCCTCGAGCGCTTGTGACGTCAAGCTAATACCCAATCGCCCGGTCCTGCGAAATCAGTCGCCCTCCCTTTCCTCTGCCAGACGCGGAATGCGGAGCACATCTAATGCACCAAAACCCACCGGTACCAGATCATGATCCAAAGGACTTCTCTCGGCCTGCCTACTCCTAGCCTGCCTCCACTTGCGAGCACGACTTTGGATCCGGGCAGCTTTCCACATCGCACTTCTTGCTGCATTGGATCGGTCTCGGTCCGCGAGCCCTCTCCATGACGTGCAAAACCCCAATGCGTCAGGTCCCATAGGAGCATCCGTACGGAGTATGGACAGGTGGGTCCCAAGATTCAAAAATAGATCGCACAGTGCTTGTCTGTCTGCAAGAGCGATAGCATCCGGGTTTTCGCATATGGACCTCTTCCAGGCTTCCTGCTTCAAACGCATCGCCAGGGAAACGGGCATTTGAGACCACAAACAACATCACAGTGCGCATAAACGGCATCCTCGAAGCCACTTTTGCAGAGCCGCAGGGAAATCTGGATCAAGTGCTAAGCGCTGTGGCGCCGACTTTCTCTACCTTTTGGGAACTCCTACGCGTCCAAGTCAAGGATCACAGCAGCAAGCATCCACACCGCATTTTATCCTCTGCAACGATCCATCCAGATACTGTTCAGCTTGTTTCCTCGTCAAAACAAAGATTTGTCTGAAATTCGGGCAGAATCCACCTGCTTCTTTGCGTCGGTCAGCAGTCGTTGTGGCTGGCCGAGGATGGGCTTGGACAACTCTGGCGCGAGGCGGCATCAAGCCTCTTAGTAAAGGATGCACTTGGCCGGAAAACGGCGAGTTGTGGTGTCACTAACGACTGCTGTCGTGTCCTAGTGCAGAATCGCGATTGGCGCCGTCTCGACATGAATGATCAAGGGGCACCTGTGGCAGGAGACAATGACAGGCAGGGTGTGTCGCTCCGTCTTGGCCCTGAATACCGTGTTCCCCGTGCTTTTTGCTTTTTCGCTCCTTTCCCCGCGGGATCCATTTGAGCTCTGTGCCAGTCGTCCGTGGACCACGCCAGTGTTTTGCTTCTGTTGGTGCTTCGTCCAGTCGCCGTCTTCACTCGTATTGTAGGACCTGTAGTGCGTGGCACCCACTTGACTCGTCGCTCGGATCTAATGCTCGACTCATTTACCTACAATGTTTGATTTAAAGCCTTCGTTGGTCTCTTCTGTTGCTTTTTACACGACTGCAACGTTTCCAAGGTCCATCACCCTTTGCGAGAATCACTATCATCGGCGCTAACTTGTGCAGTAGTAATTAATGAAGCGACGCGCTGCCATCGAGCAGCTGGCTCCCGTCCTGAGCACAGCCTACAACTCCTTGCTAAACGCCCTTGACACTCCGCGCAAATCCCTTGAGCGTCCATGGTTTTGGAGAGACTCTGATGCCGTGAAGAAAGATGGCTACGCCAGCGAGAGCGAAAGCGACAGCGACAGCGATACTGTGACGGCTGAAACTGTCGAAGAGATCCCGCCTCCTCCGACCCCTGATTCGGAATCGCTACGACTGTTGCTGGATTCTCCCTTTGTCCAATTCAAGCACGGCGATACTCCATCCTCGAGCCCACTATTGGTCGTACTGGACATTGTCGAGATTATGCTCGCCGAGTCCCCGAGCCCTGCTGCGGTTTGCAGGCAACAAGGAAAAAGCAGCGACCAGACTACCCAGCCTCGGCAAAACAACGAAAAAAAGAAATCAAAACGAAGCTTTCGGCGATCCCGTCCTACAAACAACTTTGATCCGAGTCAAGCCCCGCCTCTCCCTACGACAGTTCCTGGTGCAGCCGAGACGGCCCCCGTCGGATTGAGTTGCGAACAAGTCCTGCAGCTCGTCGATTTCTTGATGAATAATTGGCCTACTGTTGAGCAAACCATTTTCGCTTTGCTCCGAGATAACCCTGGGTTGAGACTGGACGGATGCATCAGACTGCTTGGCCAGCGCGTGCTTGGAAAAGTCCTCTCAACAGCGAAACCAAAGTAGCGACACTGCAAACTTTTGGTACCTTGTTGACCGACTTTTCGACACCCGTTCTCACCAGAAAGCTTCCAGGCGATAAGCGAATCGAATCTGAATCGCTGATGTTGGGCTTGGCCCGGAAGCTAGTAGCGCATCCCCTGGGTGTTCGCGCGGCGACCCCGGTCACTCTCGGCGCCTGCCGCATGCTCGAATCTTCTGGCAAACCCTGGGAACATCACGACTCTCCCCACCGCCAACTGAAACTTATGCGACAATGCTGCAAGTCTTTATACAAGACTTTGGGTAGCTGTTGCCAAATTCTTCGACACAGGTACCCCGACAACCAAACATCGCGGCCCAATTCGCCATGTCCGACGATTACGACCACCATGTCGACGAGAATACCCCGCTTCTGCACGGAGAAACCAACTCGCAGTACGACCACGACTTGGTCAAAGAACTGCACACTGAGCGCGATGATTTCCCCGATGGAGGTCGCCGGGCTTGGAGCGTTGTCCTGGGCAGCTGGTGTGCCATGGTGGCCGCCTTTGGACTGCTCAACACAATGGGCGTCATGCACGCTTGGCTGAGCAGCCATCAGTTAAAAGACCACAGCTATGCCCAAACTGGATGGATCTTTAGCACCTTTACCTTTTTGGTTTACTTTGGGAGCATTCAAATCGGACCCTTGTTTGACGCCCATGGTAAGTCAGTCAAGTCGCTGGAGCGGCGAACAACTGCTTACAGATGCAGGGCTGAAATGGACGCTTATCCCTGGTTGCTTTGGCTTCGTCATTTCTCTGTTTCTCTTGAGCATCTGCCAAGTCTATTGGCAGTATATGCTCGCCTGGGGAATTCTGGGTGGAACCTCTTGCTGCTTAATCTTCACGCCCGCCATTGTTTCCATCGGCCACTGGTTCAGACGCCGACGAGCTCTCGCAACTTCGCTTGCGCTGACCGCTGGCGGCATTGGAGGTAATTATCGAATACCCGATGAATTTTCTCTCATCTAATGGTGGAACAGGCATCTTGTTTCCAGCGATCCTCCTCAACCTTGAACGGAGAATCGGCTTCAACAACGCCATACGTGTAGTAGGCCTGATTTGCTTGCTCCTTTGCGGCGTAGCCGTCTTTCTCGTCAAGACTCGACTGTCACCAAACACAAAAGGAGGCTCCGGCATCGATCTCCTCGCGCTGAGGGATAAGATATACGCATCAACGACAATCGCCATCTTTCTCCTGGAACTGGCCTTCTTCATCCCGGTAACATACATCACCTCGTACGCTTTGAAACAAGGACTCTCGGAGGAATTGTCCTACTCACTGGTCATGATCCTCAACGCCGGAAGCGTCGTCGGACGAGCGCTGTCCGGGTGGCTGGCCGATGCTTTTGGCCGATTCCGCACCATCATCCTAACGTCGGGGATTACCACCCTTCTCACCCTCCTATGGCTCTGCGCCAGAGACAACGCGGCGCTTGTGATCACTTACGCGCTGGCCTTTGGCGCGGCTTCTGGCTCCATCATCGCCGTGACGCCCGTCTGCGTCGCACAAATCTGCCGCACCGAGGACTACGGCAAGCGGTACGGCACGACGTACTTTGTCGTCTCGTTTGGCACGCTCATCGGCATTCCACTCTGCGGAGCCATCCTCGACACGGGGCGCGATGGTGTGCCGAACTTCCCTGGATTGATTCTTTTCAGTGGCGCCGTGTTTGCGTTGGGGACGTTCTTTTTCATCCTGAGCATGGGGCTTGCGACGAAGTGGAACTTTCAGGTCAAGTTTTGATGCAAGGTTTCGAAAGACATGGTTTTTTGATTTCAATATATACACGCTCTGGTCAGTTCCTGCGGCCGCTCCGAATGATGCAATTAGAATAATCCGGACTGAATAGACTGAGTGAACAAAGGCGAAAGTCCAGGACAATGTTAGACAGAGACGAGATGCATGTCCCTTCTCACGGTGCAAGATGGATCAATTTCCCACTCAAATTTAACACCAAGGGAAAGACAAACAAAGGCAACTCCTTATTGGCCATGACATTGACTAGTTTCAGCTCCGCCTTCCCACAACGAAGACAGCATCAGAAAGACTAAACCAAAAGGGAAACAAGCAAGTCCAAGCCGTCCACACCCGTTCCAAACCCGAAGCTTCTTGAGAGCTTGCAATCTTGAGTCTCGAGAACTGTCGAGGGTATAAATACAGCCAGTGCGTCGGTGGCCCTGTTTCGCCGTGAGCAAGAAGTGCAGGACACGAAATTGGAAGTCTTACATACACAACAAATTCCCTTTCGTCATCTTCTCCTACGCTTTAGGAGCTCTCAGTGGAGTCCGAAGCAGTCTGCTCCTCCTCATCATCGTCCTCCATGGGCGCAGCCTGGAGGTGAGCAAACTGCACCTCCATCTCGCGAGTGCGCACGCCGAACTCATGAAGGTCCTCAAACCACTGCAATGCGTCACCGAACGACTGCGCAAGCAGGGCAAAACGCTCGTCGCCGTCGTCATCACCTCCATCGCCCTCGGGACCGTCAAACGATGCGCTGCCCTCCACAACCGCGCGGGCGAGCTCCGGCTTCGCGACGCCGGAAGAGAGGAGCGCTTGCAAAGCGGCGAGGGTCTCGGACTTGGTTGTGTGCTGCGTTCAGTCAGTTTCGACGCAAGACATGAGAAGTGGGTGGGGACGCGACGTACCTCGTCTGCCTCGGGCTCTGTCTCGCACTCGCTCGCTGTGATGCTTGCCGTTGAAAGAGGCTTCTGCGGCTAGAAGCTATGTTAACAAGCTGAGCTTGTGGCCTTGAGGCAGTGGGGAAGGATGGAGCAGCAGGAGAGGAGAGAGGGCATGCTTATGTTGGTCTGCTCGGGAGCGCGGGGGCTCGCGTTCAGCGCCAGAGGTCAAGAAGCGTCTGACAGCCGCGATGGCGAGAGACCTGTGAGACTGTTGCTCCTGGTCAGAGTACGCTCGACTCGCGGTGGACGAGGATAGCAGGTGCAAAACTTACGTCGTTTGAGGCGCCTTCAAGCTCATACTGACTTGCAGCACTGCCATCAATCGAGTTCTCCGAGGCAGAGTTGGCGGTGGCAGGAGCATAGTCCGTCTCGTCGTTGTTGTCTCTCTGCGCACTCGTGCTGTGCCGTCCACGCTTCCGGAATTCAGCAAGATCGGTGACGAGCTGCTGCGCGGCGGCAATGCGCTGCGCAAGTCCGGAAAAACTCGTCATCTTCGAACTCGTCGTGCTCGTCAACCCCCTCGTCTCCGTCATCAACGTAGTCGTCGTCACCACCACGGAAGACGTGGTAAATCAAGTCGTCATGGCCAGAAGGGAACAGGCTCTGCTTGACTGGCGGCGAGGTCGGAAGCCAGAAACGTCTTCCTTCAGCGCGTCGACGGCTTGCCTGCGTCTTGGGAGACAGACTCCTGCTGCTGCTGCTGCTCATTAGTCATTCATGCTTTTCGTAGCGGCACGGCGAACCAGAGTCTCCAGAGCCAGAAGAAACACGCACTCACATTGAAACCGCCCAGACCCCTGGCTGGGCCTGCCTGACGCAGAAGACTCTTCCTCGCTCGCGGTCTTACTGCGTGTTCACCTCGCTCCGAAGCGCTATCAGAGTGGCTCAGCGCCCTCCTGAAAGTACCAAGATAAGATTGGGACGCCGAAGCACGGCATAGTACCACTTGACTTTACTCCCAAAGCAGATGATGGGGGGGGAGGTCTGCGATTGTCGTGTCTGTCAACAAAAATGTAGGAGCAGGTAGGGAGGAAGGATAGAAAAGGGGGGTCGGCCAGACGGGCGGGGATTGACTTACATATGTATACGTCGCCAGCCAGCCGAGCCAGAGCCAGCGAGCGAGGACCAGAGTAGTTGTAGTTGTAGTTGAATAGACTGATTGATTAGAGAAGCAATCAATCAATCAAGCGGGCCGCTTGCTCTCGACAGGCCAAGCAGCAATGACGACAGCAAATGCGGCGTTACTTCTCTACTCATTGTCAGCAAACAATCACACAAAACACACAGTCCACAGTGTCCACGACATCAAGCACAACAGTAGTACAACATTTTCAGCGAAAGAATTAAAACCAAGAAAGGTCTCCCTTGACACTACTGTACTGATGAATGTCTGCCTGCCTTGCCCACCTGGCACCCACCATCCGCTCGGATATTCCACCACATTACGCTCAACGGAAACCAACACGACCCACCGCCACCATCATTACGGCCAAGCTGCTTGGGAGCGACTTCGTTCCTCCATCCATGGAGGGAAAAGCGAGAGGAAGGGAGAGGGAGAGGGAGAATCGAGAGAAAAAGAACAGCAATCCTGTGTACCTTTTTCGCGCTCGTGGTATCAAAAAAAAAAAAAAAAAAAAAAGCGGCAAGACTAACATCGAGAGGAAAAAGCGACGAGGTAAAAATGAAACAAAAGGGGGGATCATGAATAGTACAAAGGAAAAGAACGTGAGAGAGGTTGGAGAGGAGTTGTGGAAAATGAACTACAAAAGAAAGTCTTGGGCAAGCCAGAGGGGGTATTTTCCAATCCGTCACCCATTCATCTTCCTTTTGCCGCGACGACGCATCCTCTTACCTCACCTGTCACTCGATCGCGTCGCTCAAGGCTTGCCATCAGCCGGCAGTCCGTTGACACCGCCCTCAAACGCCTGGTTGACCTCCTTAGAGAATGAAGACTGGCTCTGCACACCAGAACCGTTAGCATTGGCTGCGCCACTCTCGATCTTTTCCGCACCGGGGCCGCGAATACCGCCAGTGTTGACGCCGTGCGGCTTGCGCGTGACAGCCTGGATCTTGGGCAGGTTGGTCGTCTCCTTTGCGTTGCCGATGCTGAAGACGGGCGACTCCCACTTGTCGCCCTGGCTGGCAAGGTCCCTGAACTCGGTGGCCTTGTGCGAGATGCCGCCTGGCAAAGCAATGTCCTTGAAGATGGACTCGTGCTGGGTCATGGCGATGTTGGCCTTCTTGTCTGACGTAGCCTCCTTCAACTGCTCCTTCTTCGCCTTGGCCTCGGTCATGTGCTTCTGCAGGGCCGACAGGTAGCGCTTGTACATGTTTTGCGCGTTCTCAGGGTCAGGGTTCTTCTGGAACTCAATCTTAGCGCGTTCAGCCTCCTGGTGGATCGAGTACAGGACAGCGTCGGCCTCGATGAAGTTCTGGCGAATCTGCTGCTCAAGCACCTTTTGCAGGGCGGGACGGATGACCTTGAACAAGAGGGGCTTGACGAGGGTGAAGAGCAGCTTGTGGCTAGACTTCTTGAGCTTGATGTTGAAGTTCTTGACATCAACATCGACCTTGGAAACCTTGAAAAAGTGCTGCTTGTCGGACTTGTCGGCAGTCTCTGCCAAAACCTTGAAGCTGAATCCCTCACCACCGAGGAAAATGTCCAGCACACCCTGGTCCTTGAGCGAAGGGAACCCTTGCTTCTTGTTGACGTAGTAGCTGACGTCGCGAATGTCCATCTGAATGCCAGAGACGGACAACATAATCTTGTTCTTGCTGGTGTTGCTAATCTTCTTACGGCCCCAGCGCCAGTGGTTGTCGGTGGCAAACTCGAAAACGTTTGGCGCAAGGTTGTCACCCTCAATGACCAGGTTTTCGACAATGGCGTCAATCTGGGGGTCAGAGTATTCGATGCGCGGCACGGGAATGTAGCGAATGTTTTCAAAGATGCCGGGGAGAACGACTTCGGACAGATCCTTGAGGAGGTGCGGCTTGAATGACGCGTTGCCAGACTCGTCCTGACCCAAGTCCTTGAAGAGCTTGTTCAGCGAGTTGACAAAGGCCTTGTTCTGCGCATCAGCGTCGAACTGCTGGCCAATGAACTTGATCTCGTCGAGAATGCGGTCGGTGTGGTTCCTGTAGCGATCGCGCAGCAAAAAGCGGCCCTTGTCGTAGATCTCGTTCCACTCCTCGGTGGCAGCATCTTGCATGATGAATCCTTGCTCCTTGAGGCACTTGCGGATGTACGTGTCGAGGTGCTTGAACCAGCCCCTCAGCTCGGGGTCCTTTTCAGCGTCCTTGTAGATTGTGTTGAGGGCATCGAAAAAGTCGTCGAGGGAGGTACTGTTGGCGAATCGCTCAATCAGTGTCTTAAGGTCTGTCAGCCCGGCTTTGATATTCTCGTTTGAAGTGTATCCTAATACGCACCCGCAAGTCAGTCTCAGCCAGTTGCAAACTGTCGTCAGAATGGGCACCTTTGACGGCTCCACTACCCTGGCTAGCAACAGTCTTGCCATGGCCAGCATACTCCTCAGCCAAACGAAGAAGGGTCTCGATGGCGCGCATGTCTTGTCAAGTTAGCATGTTACTCGTGCGGTGCTGCAGGACGAAACTTACAGTCTTGGTGAGCTTGGACCTCGACAACCATCTTCTTCAAGCGCCAAATGGTCTGCTCGCGTCTTTCCTTGGGCATCTTGCTCTTCAGGTAGTTGGCGCTTCGCTCACGGTACTCCTTGGCACGATCCTTCTTTTCGTCGGGAATCTTTTCCTTTGCATCTTCCGTCACGGTCTGAGCTGCTGCTGCTGCTGCTGCAGCACCTGAAGCAGCGTCGAGTCCAGATTCGCCTCCAGTCTGCTGGTCCTGGGCAGCCAAGTCAGCAGCATCGGTAGGATCGCGAGAGCCAGCCGGGTGAGCTTCCTGAGTAGCGTCTCCAGCGGCCTTGTCGGCCTCCTTCTTGCCAAAGGACTTGGCCTTGTTGACGCGCTCCTGTGCCTTGGCCTTCATGGCCTTGATATCTGGGGCATCATGCCAGGTGTTGTCGGCAGCAGCCTCGTCAATCTGCCTCAGCTGGTCTTCCGTGGGGTTGACCTTGCCCGCAGTCTTGGTGGCGGCGTCGCCAGCCATGGACCGGATGAGGATGGTGGCATCGTTGACTGCAGTCGTTAAAAATGATTGACGCGTTCAGGGTCGAATACTCACGAAGCTTTCTGAATTGGCCGTTGGTGATGAGGAGCTGGCCAAGGGTCCTCAAGCCTTCCAAGGCTTCGTTGTACTGCTGCTTGGCGCTCTGCTTGTCAATGGGAACATTGGGCTTCTCTGCGGTACCGCCGCTGATTTGCCGAGTCTGCCAGATGAAGTCTTGGAAGAGGTTGCCGTCATTCTTTGTGAGAATCAGGATTTTGGCGGCCTCGATGACGTCTTTGATGTCGGCAGCAATCTTTTGTCCCTCGGGCGACAGCTTCTTAGACGGAGTCGCAAGCACCTTGGACTCGAGGGCGCTATTCAGAGCAACATCGACTTGTTTGTTCTGTTGGCCAAGTTAGCGTCGGCAAGTGCAGGGCGATGTTTGTTTGTACTTACCGAGGGGAGCTTGCGCTTGGTAAACGCTGAGATGGATTGTCAGTCTAGACTCAATTGAGTTTGCAGCAGTTGGTGCGACGCAAAAACAGGTGTTTGCCGCCGGGGCAAACGCGTTGGCGCAGGTTTTGGAGGCATGCGCCCTCGCGTGACATGAATGCGACGGGGAAGTCGCAAGGGTTGTCGCATTGCGTCAAGGAAACTTACCTGAATAGATGCCGTAAAGCTGCAGCTTGTTGTTGACGTCCTTGTCGCGCTGCTGGGGGTCGGTCGGCCTGTTGACAGAACTGGTTGCCATGATTGCCGTATGAATGGAGAAGGGAAGGGGAAAGAGGTGGGACGGGTGGGGTTGGGCTAAGGTTTGGCTGGGGTATCTGGGTATCTCAAAATCCAAAACGCAAGAACAACAAGTGCAGATTCTCGGCGATGGCAATGTTGGTCGGGACGAGAGTGGAGTGTAGAGAAGAGTAGAGTAGAGGGAGAGGGAGAGGGAGAGGGAGAGGGAGAGGGAGGACGACGGGTGCGGGAGGCGGTCGGTAGCTTTAATGCGGGCGCAGGGTGGCACAAAGTCTCTCCCAGCCACAGCCACAGATGTAGCGTGGGAAATTGCGAGCAGGCGATGACGGAAGCAGGCGCGAGAAACTGGAAACTAGGCAGGCAGGCAAGGCAGGCTTTGGAAGTCGATGGGCTGCTGCTGCTACCGCAATCGTCGACACTGCACCTTGCGCGCGACCTACGTCATGCCATCATGGTCCACCACGCAGCATGCAGCACGCAGCACCACCACCACCACCACCAACTGAAGCAGACCATCATGGAGGCCAGTGCCACGCTGCCCTGACTCTGCCCGCAAGCCAGCAGACGACGACGACGACAACAAGACGTCCACCTCTCTCACATGAGCCCGGCCTTTTCCTCTCCCCTCCGTCTCCGTCTCCCCCACGCGGCAGAGCAGAAATCCACCACCTCTCCTTACAGCTCCGTCAAGTCGACCAGAGTCTATTGCCATTGCCCCAGCCCGTGCGCAACCGGACAATTGGGATCCCTTCATAGCTGGCGCCGAGCCGTCACTTGGCGAATCGAATCCATTTTCTGTTCCGTTTTGTCTTTCTGGCTGACTGTGCGCACTTTGCTTCCCTTGGCTGACAGCCGCCTCTCTGGCGCAGGCTCCTTCGTTGGCTGTCATGCTGTCACGCTACGCCTTCTTGCCGGACGGTACTCTACCATGGCGCAACCCGGCGCAAAAGAGATGAGCGTCAGTCACGCTCGCAATCATTGTTCCTCGGATGGATACGCGCTCACGTCTGGTACCGGAGACAGTGTTGGACAAGAGGCCCGCGTGGCCACCAACAGGTATGACGGGCCGTTGCACCGGGGGGTTGGGGAGCGAGCGACAAGAGCAGAGAGCACCCAGCAAGCATTGCCGGTCCCCGCCAGACCACCCAGACCAAACACGCTCCAAGACCAGCCCAGACCCTCGACTCGCCGTCCCTTTCCCTGCCCGCCTCTCGATCGACCGACATGAAGACCGACCCGTTTCTGTCTGTCATTCGGTAGTCACCGCCTCCCGTCGACGCCCAAGGCACTCCAATCCAGTAATCCAACCCTCGTCCTCCCGCCGTCAATACGATTTGATTTGTGCCATCACTCGATGCGCGACCCCGCCTACGCCTCCTCATTGGCTGCCACCGCCATGTACGGTACTTATTCAGTCGCGCGACCAACGGCACACGACCGGGAATCAGCCACAGCACCACCAGCAGCCGTCATGAGAAGATTTCCGTTTGCGCGTGGCGGAGCCTGCAAGCGGTGGCGCTGTTGTCGCCCCATCATCATCATCGTCGTCGTCGTCACTGCACAAACACCCCCAGGCAGGGCAAACTACTCCTAGCACAGTCTGTCGCCTTGCGCTGTGCATGCCGCGCATCGATCTGCCAGCTTGCCGTCCGCGTCCATGTTTTCTGGGCCAATCGGCGCGCCGCGCCCCGCTTTTGCGGGAAGGCTATCGCGTGTCCGTCCGGCGGCCTGGCGTGCGTGCGTGCGTGCGTGCGTGCGTTCGTTCGATGTTTCTTGGAGACCACGGACGGCAGCAATCTCGCAGCGAGCTCAGGTTCCTTTCCTCAGCTCAGCTGCGGCAGAACAGCACGCAGACACCAACCGGTCACCACCTCAATCATTGAGCAGGGCAGTCAGCCAAATGGTGCAAGAATCAAGCGCGGCTCCAAGAGTAGACGCACGCAATCCCCCAACGTCGCCGCGCATTATCAACGACGCGACTCGCCCTCTGCAACCTATGCGCGCCCTCAATTTACCCTAATTCGTAATTTTTACCCAGCCCAGCGCGCGCGCACTGCCTGCACCGCCGCTGCTACCTCAAGCGAGAAAACACAAAGGCTACCGAAGGTTGGTTCGGCTTCTTAGTTATGACGAGGGCGACGGTACTGCACAGCTCGACGAGGCAGGTCGATACAGTACGGCAGATCAGGTAGGTATGGTAGGTTGGCTAGGTCCAGCAGCCGCTGCCCGCCGTCGACGCACGCACGCACGCACGCGTCAATCCGAATGCCTGACGGACAAGCAGCCTTTTCCGCTCAGCTGCGAAGGGAGGCAACTGCCTACCTTAGCTTCCTTCTGGACCGGCGCCGGGCTGAATCGCGTGCGCGCGGATGCTCTACATAGTGCGGACGTACTGTACCTGTCGGTGCGTACGTAGCTGTCAGTGCGGCCGTCGAGCACAGCCCGATTGATTTCTTGAATTACTGGTGGCGCTCACGCTCACGACGCACGGCGTCGTCATTGTCAGTCTGCCTTTCGATAGCGTGCAGCGCAGGGCGCTCGATACTGGAGCGCGTACGTGCGCGCGCGCGGACGTGGCTTTGGGAAGCGTTGGACGGTGAGCGCTTGCTATACTACGGCGATGCTGTGGGGCTGGAGTGGCGCGTCGTGTGCTAGAAGCATCATCTGTAAAGGTAGGTAGGTGCGTGAAAGGAAGGAAGAGACGACGAGGGGAGAAGAGAAGTGAGCTACAGTACAACTACTTATACGGTGTGGCTTGTTACTCCATTTCCGACGCTGCTCTATGAGCATCATTAACTAGTTACGTGGTTAGCTAGTTTGTAGTATGCCTAGAGGTAGTGAGGTAGTAAGGTACCTTCGCTCGCTACATGACCAGGCCTTCTGTACGCATTAGACGATTTAGAGAGATTGAGATTGTAGATGTGGTTATGATGAGGGTATGAGTACCTTGCGTACTTGGGCACGCTTGCAGCTTGTCTTGCCGTACCTGTCTACCTACGTATACATGGTAGACAGACAAGTACCTTCTCTATAATACCCCATTCCATAGCGTGCGTGTTCTTTTAAGGAACCCATTACTAACAAACCTACGTGCTCAGCGTAAGGCATGTCGGGTAGTCTACCTGGTACATCTACATCACATCCTGTCATTCTCCCCCATGTACGACCTACTTACCTACCTACCTACCTACACTGTTACTAGCCAGCCAGCCCACCTACCTACCCAACTAAAAACACCACACGCGTCTCAAAAGCACACGCGTGAAATGGATAGATACCACGCATGGCATGTAATACTACACGGGTCGGTAGCCAAACAGCAAGCCGCAGCTACCACCAGATGGAAAGTTGAGAAGAAGTAAAATAAGCACTGTAGAAAAGGAGTAGTAGGTAGGAGACAATATGTCGGCACTGTGTCGCGATACACGCCATACACGCATATACACACACGCTCTCTCGTATGCATAAATACAGCTATAGACAGGAGACACGCAAACGCAACCGCAACCAAGAGGGCGGCGAGTGAGGTATGTGGGGATTTGGGAGAGGGGCTGGCTGCTGCTGCGTCTGTCAGGTATTTAACTGCCTTGGGTAGGCAGCAGCCATCGTATCAGCCAATTGGTCATTTGGTCAATTAACCGACAAGCCAACAAGCCAACAACGTCGCGAGACCAACCCATCCATCCACCAATTGCCTTGTTGAACAAAAATTGATGGTCAGAAAGAAAGAAAGGTAGAAAGGAAGGAAGGAAGGAAGGAACAATGATACAAAATAGCAAAACAGTAAAAAGGGGGTATGATGCGAAGCAAGCAGCAGCAATAAAACGAAACGAAACAGAATGGGAATGGGAAGCGGTGTTGTATACACAGTAAACAGACAGATTGTGAACAGACGGCAGCAGCAGCGACAGCGACAGCAGTGGCAGTGACAGCTGGCGAGGAGGTGTGTGGCACCGAGTTGGTACATGTAGGTGTGTGGAGCGACCGACGCGTCAATGAGGAGTTGAGGACTGTTGGGTTCGTGTCGTCTGGCTATGACGGTGATGGCGATGGGGATGATGGTCGAGGCGAGGCGGTGGGCCGCGTCGACGAAGGAAGTGGAAACATACAATAATGTGGTGTTGTGTCCGGTGTCGCGTTGATCGATATGGAGAAGGCAAGTCGTTTTCTTTCCCTGTCACCACCCACCTCTTGCGCAAACGTCTGCCTTTTTCGTTCGGTCCCCTCCTTCTCCCATCTGGTAAGGATGATGGTACGCCTAGGTGTGCGGCGTCCTCTTCTACTCCGCCATCTTCGCCCGCTTGCGCCGAGCCAGATCGAGCCCCTGGCCGCCAAATCCAAAGATCCCACACCGTCCGTCCAAACCCCAAAAGATGAAAATCCCAATCGCGCGTGCTTTTAGGAACCTATCAACATCAGCCCACGTATGTATTTATTTGTTCATAAGCCCTTGCTCTTTCCACGTCCGCGGCATCACATTACGACCACCTCGTCGTCTTGCACACTGCGCTCTCGAAGCCCGTGCTCCACCTGATGCTGCCCATGATGACAATCAGCACGCCCAGCCCCGTGAGCACGCTGGCGCCGGCATACAGGTACGCCTGCTTGGTGCGGAGGCGGCGCAGCTCGGCGACCCACGTGGAGACGGTGGTGAGGCAGCCGCAGAAGCCGTCCATGACGCCCTCGAGCACCTGGCAGCCGACGCGGCCGCCGCCCCCGCCGATGCGCACGTGCTGCAGGTCGAACGCCATGCCGAGCACCGCCGTGCCGAAAATGTTGACGGCGTAGGTCCCCAGGGGGAACGACGGCACGCAGGGGTTGAGCCGCGCCGAGAGCCACCACCGCAGCAGGCACCCGAGCGGCGCGAAGACGCACGCAAAGAGCGCCTGCCCGCGCCACGACTCTGATGCCCACGACGAGGACGTGGCGGCGGGTCCGCCGGGCCGGTCGGGCGGCACGGCGGCCATGATGATGGCGGCGAGCCAGGAGAGAAAGGCAAGAGGGACAAAGAGGGGGTCGATGATGCGGCGGGAGACGCGAAAGGGGAGGGTGGGCGTAAAGGAGTGCGTGAACATGGCAAAATGGCAGCCGACGGTGTAGGCCGAGGTGCAGAGGGCAGTGGTGGTAAGAATGACGCCAATCAGCGCAAGAAACGAGTAGCCGCCGTTGCGATGCACCGTTGAAGAGTAGGATGGGCGCGGCGACCCCGTGGGATAGGGGTGGTTGAACGGAGCGGGCGCGTCGTTGGACAGCGCAAGAAAAACGTCGCGGATAAAGGACGAGAAGCTGGTAAGGGAGCCGCAAAAGCCCGTCGCTAGGCCAATGTACAGCGGTATCGTCTTCTTGACCTTGGCGTGCTGGACGGCCATGTCGGTCACGGCCGCCGACACCTCTTTGGCGTTGCGCGGCAGAGGCGCGCCGTTCCCCCATTCCTCGCGAAAGATTTGACGATCTTCGGCGAGGAAGCCCATGACAAAGGAGCCGCCCACGTTGGCCCACAGCTCGCTGAAGGCGACTGGGGCGCCGGGGTAAAAGGTGAGCCATTGCAGGCCGAGACGCGCCAAGGTGCCGAAAATGGAAAAAAAGATGAGGTAGGAAATGGTGTAGAGGCGGGTTGCGTGGGCCGAGACAGGAACGGCGCGCGGACCTGAGGGCGGCGGCATGGCATTGAGGGCGTAGCAGGACGAATTGGCAGAGTAGTCAAAGGGACCCTCTTTGTTGGCGTGCAGGCTGGTCATGCGCGAGAGGCGCGAGGCTCTCGACTTGGTGTCGCGGCTTCGGGGTACGACCGGGGGGAGGGCGCTGAGTTCTTCGTCGTCCTGGTAGGCGGTAAGTCTTTGTCGTTCTGGCGGTAGGGCCGCTTCATGATCCAAAGTGCGATCTCTTCTGGATCGTCGGTCCAGACTTACGACTGGCGCGGGGGCGGCGCTCTCGTCCAGGTCCAGGCAGCTCAGCGGCAAGGAGCACGAGTCGTCCATTTTGGGAGGGGGCGTGGTGCCCAGCGAGCGCGCAATGTGGATGCCGCTGGCCTGGCCTGAGAAGAGGCGGACGGAGGGCTGCGTGGTGGAGCTCCCGGCGCTGGCATGCTTGCTGCGATCGTCGTCGGAGGGCGAGTCGGTGGTAACAGCGTACGGGTCTGGGTGCGACAGGTGGGATTGACGGTGTAGCGTTGGTGTCAAAGAGGCGCGCGCCGAGTGGAAGCTGCTGGCGTCGGCATCGCTGCGGGAGAAGGACGAGGATTGCAGGTTGAAGCGCGAGTCTCGTCTGGAGAAGCGCGCGGCTTGGCCGTCGGCCATGATCAGCAGAGACGATGGCGTCGGAGCAGAGGGCTGGGCATGGAGTTGAGTCTTGCTTGGGCTTGGGTGCAATGGGTAGGTTAGGTTAGCAGAGACTGCATGTGTGGCCTGGAGATGAGAATTCGACTTGCGAAACGCCGCTGCAGGCGGTACCTGGGGGTAAATGTAAATGGGCCTCTGGGGTGTCTCGTCTCGTCTCGTCTCGTCTCGTCTCGTTCGTCCAATAATTTGCACATCTGACGCTGCTGCTGGGGCCATGCCTGATCGCCGCCAGGGTCTCCCGCCGCCGGCCAGAACGAAGCAATCCGGTACCCTCCCGACTTCACCTACGCCGTCGCCCACCGACCGACCTGCCTTATCTCGATGCGGCGTCACCACCACAGCTAGCTCAGCAAACAATAAAGCCATCCATCTCTGTGTCTCCGTCTCTCTGTTTCTCTCGAATCAATTGACCACTTCCTCTCGCCTCTCCTCACGCCCTCCACCTCCGCCATGGCTCTTCCACAGAATGCCCACGTCTCAGCGCATCCCTGCCTGCGGGCCAAGCTCTCCCAGTTGCGCTCCAGCAGCACCAACGCCCGCGACACCAAGGCCTTGATTCACGAAATCGCCACCATCGTCTCCGTCGAAGCTCTGGCCAAAGCTCTTGACGAGAAAGAAGCTGGCTCCGTGAGTTTCATCCGCTCACCTCCCGTCTCTCACGTCGTCGTCCAAAGCTCCTCCGCCCAGCTCAGCCGCCCCACTACCCCACCACAACCCAACTACGCCTCGGCCTTGCAATTCCACCACCACCACCACCACCACCACCAAAAAAACAAAGACACAACAACTAACAAGAACCGTCGCCATCGCAGGACACGTCGCCGCTCGGCTACTCCTTCCCCGTGAGCTCGATATCGCCCTCGCACATCTCGCTCGTCCCCATCCTGCGCTCCGGCCTCTCCATGACCGACGCTGTGCTCTCGCTCCTGCCCCACCCGGTCCCCGTCCACCACCTCGGCCTCTACCGCGAAAAGACGACCCTGCAGCCCGTCGAGTACTACAACAACCTGCCATACCACGGTCCCTCGGCCGCGCATCCCACCACCGCCCCGGGCCCCTCGCACCTCGCCATCGTCGTCGACCCCGTCATCGCCACGGGCGCCACCGCCTGCGCCGCCGTCGACACGCTGCGCGACTGGGGCGTCAAGCGCGTGCTGGTGCTCTCGGTGCTGGGCAGCGAGGAGGGCGTCGCACGCGTCGCTGAGAGCTGGCCTGAGGGCGTCAGCGTGTGGGTTGGCGGCGTCGATAAGGAGACGGACGGCCATGGCATGATCAAGCCTGGCTTGGGCGACGTGGGCGATCGGTTGTTCTTGACGCTGGGCAAGTGATTGATGTGTGCTGTTCTCATAGGCAGAGCGAATGGGGGAGAGGAGAGCATTTGGCGTTTTGTTGTATCCATTTTGAAGCTAGAGGCATCCATGCACACTACCACCACCACCACCACCACCACCACAATAACCATCGTTTCTCTTCACTTTTGTCCATCTTTTTTCCACTTGATGCTCCATGCCATGGCAGACTCAATGCCTCTGTCATCCTGAGCACCATCCGAGCCGAATGAACCCCTTCAGCCGCCACCCATCGATACCCCTGCCACAGCCCGAGCCTCTTCCTCCATCCCGTGCGCCAGGCAACGTTTGTTCTTCACTCCTTCCCTCCCTCCCTCTCAGCCGCAACATTTTCCCGTCCTTCCCTTTCCAACGAAAGCGCATGCACGCGAGTCGTGCGATCCCGACACCGACACCGCAGGGTAAGGCGCGGCGGCCGCGCCTGAGTCACGGACACAGGCTACACTTCCAACTTATATTTAGCAATGTGCGGCGGAATGTGGCCTATGCGGTGCGCGGCTCAACTGCCTACCGTGCGTATTGTAAGTTTCGTATAGGGGAGGCGGGTGAAGAGGCTCAGCTGAGCCAGTTTGGCGTTAGCTCTAGCTTTAGCTTTACTGTTGCTTAAGCGTATCTAGATGCTATTTTTCTTTCTTTTCTTTTTCTTTTTTTACTCTCCTGGCTCTGCTTCTGCCTCTGCCTCTTGCTCGTGCTCGTGCTCTTTTGGTTTTTTTTAATGTGGGGGTGCAGGGGGCGGGGTGGTAAGGTGGGTAGGTGGCTGGGTTAAGTTTTGTATGGTAGGTACAGTAGGTAGGGTTTTGCGGTTGTCTGGCTTGTTTTTTGGCCTTGTTTCTCCTGGCTGGCTGAGTTGTGAGGAGGCGAGTTAAGGTGAGCTGAGAAAAGTTGAGGAGAGGTGAGTGTATGGTTGTGTGTTATGTGCCTCCGCACCTGTAGAGCCAGTACTCACTGTAACCGGTACGTGCTCTACCTCTCACGTTGCCCTGCCTTCACTTGACTACATAACCTGCTCAGACATCGCGCGTGGTTTACCTATTAATCAGTTCGTCAGTCCGTCAATTCATCAGTTTGTTAGTCATTATCGGCACGGTATCGGCACCGCACCACCCACGAACTGGCGGGACGTGTGAGAGCTTGGTTAGTGTCGCAAGAGAGCAACGTTAGTATGGCAATTAGTCATCGTCCCCTTTTATTCGTCCACGAAACCTCACGCATTACGGCGCGTTCGCAGCGCTCGTGGCACGTTCTCCTCTCATCCGTCCTCTCGTCCGTCCGTCAGCGTCCGAGGAGAGAGGAGATCGCTCGTGAGTAGGAGACCAAGTAATCATAGTTCATACAAACCATGCCCATCTCAATCCCCTCCCCCACCAACCCTACCCTACCCCCTACGAACCCCAGAAGCAGCCAGCACCCCCTATCTAAACTCCTGATCCAGCACCCAGTTCGGCCTAACGCCGCCCTTCCACTGATCGATCGGGACGCCGCGCTCGCTAGGCAGCACCACGCCATTCGACAGCTGGAGGCGCGGGAAGTGGTGGTCAGCCCAGCGGTACCAGAAGCCGGGGCCGGGGGACGCGCCGTGGTTGACGGGGTCGACGAACGCGGAGGGATCGATGCGCGGCGTGGTCTGCGAATTGTTAACGTCACTGCAATTGCGGCGGAAGCGACGGCGCGGGACGAGGCCCTGCGCTTTCAGGTAGCGGAGATAGGATGGAGAAGTGGGGGAGTAGCGCGACGAGTAGTTGCCCGCCGCCGAGAGCTGGATGTTGGGGGCGGTGCGTCTGCAGGCGGAGAAGAAGCTGGCAAGGAGAAGAAGGGGGAAGAGTGTCGTGGACATGATTGTGCTGAACATGCTGCTGGCTGTGCTCAAAATGCGGCGAAACCACAAGCGAATGAAAAACTGAAAGAAAGTACTGACTTTCTGGAAAACCTTGGCTTTCTTGCCTTTGTCCAGGGCAGGAGCTTCGTCGTTGGCGGTACTAGCATTGGCTGGGTGTGCAGCGGCGGAGGTGTCATCTTCGTGGGGATCGACGTTTTCAAGAGACCGTTCGCGGGCGTTCTCGTCTTCGATGTCCTCCTCTGCAATGATGCACTGCTGCTCAACGCGCTTGGCAAGCTCTTCGTTGACGAGCACAATGGCACCGCTGTGCCAACCAGCCGCCGTCACGGTGAGCGCAAAGTGGGAACCGAGACCGTCTTCGTTGGCGTCTGCGAGATCAGGGTGCTTGTCCCAGTCTCTGCCTTGCTGTTCGATCCATTCGCTGACTTCGGCCAGGGCGAGCGAGCGGGGGTGTGCGGTCTCGCGGATGCGGGCTTGGGCGTCTGCTGGGTCGTATCCGCCAGAGGAGATGTACGTTACCCACTTACGCTTGACCTCGTCGAACCAGACTTGACGGCCGGTGGTGTAGGCGTGCTGGACGAGGAGGTTGTCAGTTCGGTTAGTGTCAAAATACTGACCACGGAGGCGCTTCTCCGCCTCTCCTTCACCACCAAGGCCGAGAGAACCGCAGGCCTGAGATTCCCTGCCAAACGAGAGGATCGATCCATCCTTTTTAAGCGCGTGGTAGTGATGGTCACCAAAGGCGAGAGAGATGACGCCGCTGTTTTGGAGGGCTGGGATGCGCTTGGGTCCATCGATATGGGCATTGTCGGGGCCGTGGTCGAAACAGGCGTTGAGGTAGTCCTGGGAGCCTGTAATGACTTCATCATGTCGAAAGGCTGCAAAGGACCTGAACGAGCCTTGGATGTCAACCCTTTTCTTCTTGTCGGTGACGGTGCTGAGAGCAGCGAGCTCAACAATGCCCGTGCAGTGGCCGCCATTGCCATCCGCATCCCATTCCAATTGAGCAGCAAAAAACTTGCCAACATCGGTGACGAAGACGACAAAGTGCTCGAGAACGATGAAGTTGATGACTTCGCCGACGTTCAATCCAAGCTCGCGGGTCGCGTCGTCAGGCTCGCGGGCAGTACCAAGTGGGCGGGTGTACGTAGTGTTGGGGACTTGAACTGAGTCTGCGATTTCGATCGTGTCGGCAGTCCTGTCGTCGGTTGCGTTGAAGCTGCGGCTGTGGGGCTTCCACAAGATAATGCCACTACCAGTAACATAGGCGGAGCTGGCGTTCCATCCTGCGACCACCTTGCGAACGACGCCGCGCTTTGCGTGCTTCAAAGAGGCATTCTTCGTCTCAATAGTGTCGACGTGGAGGAATGTAATGCGGCGACCATGCTCCTTCACAGAGTACCAGGACCAGATGCGGCCATTGTCCGAGAGACCAAGAATGTGGGACCGTCCAGACGAGAATTGGCGAATCGTCACAGCCTCATCTTGGCGCTCTGTGGGCTTCGGGTATCCAGGAGGGTAGTTCAACGGCTGAACATTGTTTTGGGAGACGAAGTCGTTGCCAATGGTTCCGGAAGTGTGGAGGGAGCCGCGCGAAGTAAGCAGCGTGGTTGACCATCCGCCGCACTGCATGTCGGAAATGACTCCCAGATCCTTGGACTTGACCATCTCGAAAGGATAAGCACGATGATCAATAGGGATGCGCATAGGATGGCGGCCGCCACGTCGAAGAATGGGGCCTCTCAGGCGTGGCCATCGAGGGCGAGGGGGCTCGTCGGTCTCGTCGTCGTTTTCTTGGCCCAGGGCGCCGTGGTCATTGTTGCCCCACGTGTATACATGAGTCTGGGTGAGGAGGCGCTTGTAGAGGCTTTGCCAAAGCGGGCCTTTGAAATCGACCGCAGGCTGATTGGGCAACCTAAACGTCTCGCACGTGATGAGGGCCCAGTACGCGGGGTCAAGGCGGAAGCTCTCGTCGTAGAAAACCTTGCATGTCCTCGTGAGGTTGATGAAGCTGCTGGCGTCAAGGTGCGGTACAATGAGGAGGAGAATATCAAGAGGCCTCTCCGTGAGAGGCGTGATCTTCTGGGTCGAGGGCGGCGCGGGGGCCGAATGCTGCTCAGACGCCTGGCGGACCGACGAGAGAGGCTCCTGATGCGTCTGCGGTGTAGAGAACGAATGCTCCCGGTCTGCTGCTGGCGCAGCGGACGACTGCTCCCTGTCTGCCATCGCGAGTCGTTTGTGGTGCTGATGCGGTGGTGCGGGTGGTATTTTGCCGAGGCTCTGCCGCGCCGTGACGTAGCTGGCGGTGTGTCGGGGATGCTGGCGCTGGTGTTGACGGGAGCTTTTGGGGCCAGCTAAGCGGAGCAACTCCAGGCTACCGCGACTGGCAAGCACCGGTCCTCGCCAGACCCTCACCAAGACGTGGGATGACGTCGCCCCACGTGTGTTTCACGCGGAATGCCTATTCACGACGGCTGCGACCTCAAGGCTGACGTGAATTTCATCAAGGACCATGCGGATCGATTTCTAGTATCGCTTCGGATTAGACGGGCCTTGATGTTGCGTGCAACCTCTGGAATTGGAATGCTGAACGACACGCGAATCATCCAGGCACCCTTCCAAGCCTTCACGGAGAACATTTTAAGCCTCGGGCCACGATCAAATTCAAGGGGCTCCAGTCTGCGCGCAGTCTTCGCTGCAAACCAGCGGTGGGTGTCCTGTCTCGTCCGCATGCTTCAAATTCCCACAAGTACACACTTCAACCCCCCAAAACCCATTTCCAGACGCATCCTTCCTGGGTAGGACAAGAACCCAAGTCGCGCCGTCTTGGATGGTGGCGGACGGAAATTCGCCGCCAGCGCATTTGTCGTTGGGACCCAATTTCTTCACATGTCCAGTCAACCGGATCATGGATGGGTAGATCATGAGACTGCAATGCCAGGGGCCGACAGGACACGTTAAAGTGCCTGTTTCGGCAATCGAGTCTGTGACTGTTTCGGCGACAGAAATGCTGATGGCGGCGGCAGCCGAGACGATGTAGTTGATTCCGATGCTGAGTTCCTTGCCATACTCCCAGGTCGTGCCGACCTCGTGCTGCTCTTGGACTTGAATGGCTTTGAAAATATTAGTGGTGAGTTAGACGTATGAAAGACGCTGTGGAAAGGGAAGCGCATGGTCGAACATAGGACGTACATCCTCCGTTGGGAACGCTGGCCCCGACTTGCCACGCCTTGGCCGATATTTTCTCCTGTTTGTCGATAATGGGGCAAAAGTGCGGCGGCTCGTCATGATGAGAGCCGTGGCCAGAAAAGATGTTGGGAATATGGACATGGGGAATTTGAAAGGCGAGTGATGCTGGCAGGACAGCCAACAGAGCGGTAAGAAGAACGATCATTTTGTTTGGTCACAAGAGGCGCAATGCGGGTTGGCAGACGCAGAGTCGAGCTTTGAGGAGGAGTTGGTCTTGATGCTGTGGGGAACAAAGTTTTTAATACCTCCACGACAGACTCTCGCAATTTTAAATGTCTGACCATATAGTTATAAGCGCGCGCGGTGTAGCTACGCCGAACGCCTAAAATGAGAATAGAATCAGTGCCCCAAAGGTAGAACCAATCAGTCAACGGTCTCATTTCTGATCTTGCGGAAAGCTAAAGCTAAACCATTTGCCATTGTACCATTCTGGTCTGTGTAGCTACTAATTGGGAGCAGCCATTCTGCGAGAAAGCAGATCGAATTGTTTGCAATATCGCACAAGAACAATTGAAGAACAGGAAACGCGATGGTGGATGGAAATCTGATGTGCAAATCTGCGCTTCTAGTCCTTGACAAGCCTGCAGAAGACCGTGTTGTTGTAAATGGGGCCAAAGACGTCAAGTATACATTACAAGCAGCGCCTGACGACATGATTAGTACATGAAGTAGGTAAAAAGAATATTGCCTTGCCAAGGGATCGTGGGATGAAGGATGATTCTGCCGACTGCAGACCGCAATGTGGTAGAGCATTAAACGTCCCTGGTGATGCCACAGTGTCCAACATTTACAACTTGCTGTTATCAAGCTGCTGATCGACAACCTCCGAAACAGCCTCTTTCCAGTGCCTCCATTTCATGCCCAGAACTCGTTCAGCCTTGGAACCATCCACCGGGTAATTCGTCGGCCCCGAGGACGTGCCCACCTGCACCGAAGGATACCGCTCCTTGACAAACGCCTTGACCTCGTCCCAGTCCAAGACTCCAGATTTGGCAAGGAACTTCTCGCCGCTTGCGATGTCAGGTCTCAAGGCCTTGACATGGGCCTCGGCCACATCCCGTACGTGAACCCAGGTAGCCCCAGGGACCGATTGCTTTTCGCTGGTCAACGAGCGCCAGAGGCCGGCGTTTGTGCCGGATATATCATTTCGTGAGGTTTGCAAGAGGTTGCGACCCAGCACAGTGGTGGGATGAATGCTGGTCAGACTGAATTGCGGTTTTTTATCGGCCAGGAATTCATGCGCTGCCTGCTGAGCGAGGACTTTTGAGGCGCGATACGCCTGGAAAGGATCCTGAAATTCCTCGTTGGGATCGGCCGTGACTTCTTCTTCGGGGTCCTCTTCCTCGGCATTAGTGTGTACCGAGACCAAGGAGTTTGCGAGTACTCGTACCAACAATGACACCGGGATTTGCCATAAATGAACGGGGGACAAGATCAATGACAGAGCCCGTGAGGACCACTCTTTTGATGCTGGGAATTTTGGAAGCAGCCTCAAGGATGGTCGTGGTACCAAGCACCGCGGGTTCGATCAAGCTCTTTTTGAAGTCGGTTGTCTATCTTGGATCAGCAACAGTCTTGCTTTCAGAGAAACGACTGACCTGCGAGGGCAAGGGAGAAGCGACGTGAAAGACGTAGTCGACGCCCTCGAGAACTCCATCGTAAGCACCTGGCTTGGTGATGTCCTGAACAATGACAAATTCCGCTGCTTTGGACTTGAAATGGTTCTGGAGTTGTTCGATTTGGGACTCCCTACGAACACTGCCGCGGACGCGGAAGCCGGCTTCGAGTGCAGCATCGACGGCGTGCGTGCCGATGAAGCCAGCAGCTCCGGTTACCTTTTGGAAATGGTCAGTAACCCGTGCTTTTGACAAGCTGAATGCTCACAAAGACAAGTTCTCCAGTCATGATGACACGTTTCGTTCAGTAAGGGATGTGGGATTGAAAATGATGCCGTAGATGCTGTTGTTGCTATGGCGGCTATTGTTGCGCCAGCTCTTTATACCTACGAACGCCATTTTGCATTACTCATAATCGCCATTTCTCGTTTCCATATGGTGATTGTAATACGTGCGGAACATTGGTGCGGATCTCACTGGTGCCGAACATGACGAGCACATCTTGTGGGGCAGTAAGCTGCCTGAACCGAGAGAGGGATAGTGGTGTTGGCATCCAAGCCAGGACGGAGAGATCAGTAATCCTGGCAACGTCTCCACGAGAGCACAGCAGATCACGAGAAGCATTCCATCGGGCGGCCGTGTACATTATCTGGGTGGTGAGAACGCCAGGGATTAGTGAACCGTCACGACGCCAATCAAGTCCCGGAGCTGACCACAGGCAGAGGGCTAAAGAGGCTGGCGCCGGACGAACCAGTTCCTCTTGCACATTGAAATAGACCGAGTCTGACAAACGGCGGCCTCAAACAGGATTGAAGCAAAAAGGGTAGCGGTAGGCGGCTTGGCGGGGCGCGGCTTGCGAGGCGGTAGTCGTCTTTATGGGCTGGCGTGGGAGCGGTGTGGAAGGCTAGACAAGTCCCTGACCAACGGAAGCTTGGTCGTTGGCTCGAGCCGTGGGTCTGAGGCAGAGGTCAGACATCGTGAGGCGGCTTTAGGACTGCCTTGCCATCGGTTAGTATTCATAGTACCTGGTTACTAACCGGTTGGTTGTTATATATGGTTATGTAGGAATTGTAGCCATCAGCCCTTCTACACCACTAACCATCCCAAGTATATGGGAGTGGGAGTAGGGGCATAAGTAAGGGTAGAGAGTAAGAGTAAGAGTAAGAGTAAGAGTAAGGATTAAAGGGTAGTCTAAGTAAAAGTAGTTTTCTTACTAGTATTAAGATCCCGTCCTCAAGATAGTTACATAAAGTTGCCTAAAAAGGGTGAGGTGAAGAGGCTTCCTCCCTGGTTTTCCTCTGCTTACTAAGATTCTAACCAGTCAATATTTTTTTCAACTAGTTAATAACTAGCTAACTGACCGGTTGGTTTGAATCAGTTATTACGGACGTGCAGCACTAGGCGGGGGGACTTGACCAGGTTCCGGGCCTGCCGGGCAGCAGATCGACGCGCCTCTACTCTCACCTCACAGCCCAAGCATTCTTTCCCCCCAAGCCTCGTATTCTCTCCATCTGCAAATGGCCTCCCACAACACCATTGTCCTACTCTGCCTGCACCGGCCATGCCTTTGCCTCTGAATCTCTTCCGACGTCCTCCAAGATGCCGTGGCGCGAGTCCATGTTTGGCGACGTGACCTCGACTTCGACTCCGTCGGCCTCGATCGCCCCATCCGTGAGTCCACCAACCTCTCCTCTCTTCCCTCTGCGCCTCTCATCACTGCTGACTGCGACTGCAGCTGTGCACCCCGTTTGCTCTGCCCTCCGACGGCGTCATTATCCTGAACCCCTCGTCCACCATCACCCTGACCGCCGATGCCCTCTTTACGCCCGCCTGCACGGCCGTGCCGACCGACGTGCGCGAGAATACCGATGTCATTGACATGCAAGACCCGTTTTACGCATCCGTCACTCCCCAGGTTTACGCGACCGGCGCCGCGACCGTCATCGCCTGGATGCTCGTTATCATGCTCCTCATCACCCCACGGACCTTTTTCTTCGGCGGTTCCGGAGGGCGGTCCGGCCTGATGGGCAGACGCGGAATGATTAGTGGCGCCTCGGGCGGCGCATCCCTCATTGGAGTCGGCTCGCGACCTTGGTTGCAAAAGGTCGCTGCCTTGACCGTCGCCATTTCCATGACCATTGCGACGGCCGACACCTTTCGCGTCGCCGAGCAGCAGTATCGCAATGGCTACATGGATGCGACGGCAATACGACAAGAGGTGGTCGGCGGCCTAGAGATCAAGATTTCCCGCCTCATTTCCGATATTTTCCTCCTGCTGGCACAGGTCCAGACGTTAATTCGACTGTTTCCCCGACACAAAGAAAAGGTCATTATAAAATGGGTCGGTTTTGCGCTCATTATTCTAGACATGACTTTCAGCTCCATAAACAACTTCATGGGCGGAGACGTCGGCCGGCCTCGTCAGTTCAAAGATGCGATTCCCGCGCTGAGCTACCTCTTCGAACTGGCCTTGAGCATGCTCTATGCCGCTTGGGTTCTTTACTACTCGTTAACCAAACGACGCTACGCCTACTATCACTGGATGATGTACAACATCACCCTGGTCGCGCTACTTTCCATCGTGGCCGTCATGACACCGGTTGTCTTTTTCGCGACGGATATTTCGGACTACAGCGTCGCCGGATGGGGTGATTATTTCAGATGGGTGGGAGCAGCTGCGGCCAGTGTCATTGTGTGGGAATGGGTAGAACGCATTGAAGCTCTGGAGCGCGAAGACAAAAAGGACGGGATTCTTGGCCGAGAGATTTTTGACGGCGACGAAATGCTCGACATTTCGCCATCGGAAGAGGTGGCTTGGCCTGGGCTGCGCCGGAACTTTCACGACAATGACGGAGATGGCAAAGGAAGCCAAGGAGGCCGGGCGTCTGGCAACCGTGGCGTCAATCTTGGAAACCTCTCGAATCGGGCTAGCCGCGTGCGGTATTCGCAAATTGTGGACCGCAGCTACGTTCCCCTTGGACTAACCCACTCGAAGCGCAAGACACCCTCCGAAACTCCGATAGTAAATCCCCAAAGAGATCCGCAAGCGCCACCACCAATTGCGACGCCAATCAGCAGAGCAGACACTACAAGCGCCGACAGCACCGTGTACGCTGTTCGCTACCACACTGCTGCCGACGAGCGTCCAACATATGCTCCTTCTGTGAGGGACGACCGAATCCAAGTGGACACATCTATCAGGGAGAGGTCCACGACACGGGGACCGGAGGAACATCCGCTGCCGGCCAACCACTACGATGTTGAAGATCAGACTCCACCACAACACACAGTCACCATGTTTGGTCGTCTCAGCCCGCTATGGAAAACAGTACTCAACCCTTTTAAGAGACGGAGAACCACTCCGCCTCCGGAACTGGTGAGAGCCCGAGTGATTCAACCAGCAGCCAAGGAAGATCCCACAGACCAAATACCTCCACACAACTGTTCTCGATGGGACCTGAAAGGCCGGCTAGGCGCATTCGTGGCTGAGCACAGTGAGAAACTCTTCGAAGCAGTCGGCAGTCAACATGCGGACACACACGCTCCGGTTACTATTGTCCCGGCTCAGCCTCGTGGCGGGCGAACTTGGTCACCAGATGCCCTCACTGCTTTTTCAAATGGCCCTGGAGGGAATCAGTCCGTCTCTCACCACACGTCCATCGATGACATGCTTCAGAATCAGGGCCAACCGGGTGAAGTAGAAGACACGTCATCACGGAGATCGAGTCCGGCTCCCACGCCTGGTGTAATTGTCATTCCTGCACCTCCTCGATCCCAGTCTCGATTACGGCCACAAACCTCTTCGCCAGCCCCCAACGCCCACGGTCCCTTCGATACACCCAGCAATTCAAACATGTCGGGGGCGGCAACCACATCAGGACCATCCAGTGGTCCTGGTAATGCCCGCAGTGAAGCCACCGCATCAGAGGCTGGGAACGAGTGAGGTGCGCAATGCATTTCTGGAACGAATCACGAATAGAAACGAGATCCTACGACCTTGACGAGGGCGGTTCAATCACGACCCTCGGACACTATACCACAATACGCCAGCGGAGTTTTTGGGGTACTTTTTCATCGCTTGCAATTGATGCAAATTGTCCTGACCAGCGACAAGGTGGCGCAAGTCTTTGTTCGGATATGGAGCATTTTATTTCCTGTTCTGGTTTTTTTTTTTTTTTTGCAAGTAATGATACCCTTGGATTGGCTTTGTAAATACGGGGAGTATCTACACGGAAGCGGCGCGACACCATGATTGGCTGTAGTCGTTGAAAAGGCGAGACGCCGTTCCAAGCCGTAGTTGAATTGAAAAGTTAGCCTCAAAGCAGATTTGCGGCATGAGTTTGGTGATATGCTCTGCGGCATTACTGGTTTCAGTTTTTTTCTTGAACATGTGGACCCGCAACATGTTGTAGCGGAAAAGCAGAGTTGTGGTGACGCAGAGTATGTGTGCCGTCCGGGTTCAAGGGTAATGGACTTTTAAAAAGGTACGGTAACCTTGATGATAGCAAGACAGGACAGTAGGATTGTTTAGCTAGTGTCGTCGCGTTGTGGGTAGCGGCGCTATTTCATCCAAACCGCATTTACACCTGCTTGGTGAGAGGCTTGATCAATCAAGCAATGCGCAAGACTTTGACGTGGAGGTAGCGTTGCCGTGCGGAGCGAGTCAGCACGTCAGATGGACGTTGGGTTGGGTCGCGACAGACGTGAGCTTGGAAAAACACTGGCCCGAGCTTCCAAGCGGCCGGCGATTGCGTAGGACCCTCAAGCCGGTCGAGTGCTGCGCCGCGCTGTATCTCGAGCACACGACCCTTGACAAGCCCATCTGTTTTGTCCTTGGAGGCTGGAGACCCTTCATAGCCCTGATTTGTTCATCGACACATCAATCCCCATTTTCACCACCCAAACCGTCGTCCCTTGGCCGTCGACCCCGTCCTGACCGCCATGTCGCTGTTCGGTACGTCACCGGACGAACTCCCGCCTGCGAAACAGTCGGCGCTGTTCGACGAGGAATCAGCGCGTCAAGACAAGAAGGGCTCGAGTCTTTTCGCCGATGACCTGGATGGTTCCGATTCTCCTTGGGCTCTGCCCACCCCCAAGAGAGCTGCTCGAAACAACCTCATCAAGACCTTGCTATCCACCGACGAGGTGCCCGAGAGATATGCCGACATTTACGACGCGCTGATCGAAGATGACGACGAAGGAACAGTGAGCTTTGAAGGCGTTAAGAAGCTGCTGAGCGAAAGCGGCCTCGGCGCTCAGTCGCAAGGCAAGATCCTAGAGACCGTGTTTCCCAATGGACAGGAGCCGGCCGAAGGAGTTGGCCGCGGCGAATTCAATGTGCTGCTGGCTCTCATAGGGCTGGCGCAAGAGGGTGAGGACGTCACTCTTGACGGGGTCGACGAGCGCAGGAAGAGTAAGTCCTTTCAATTTCGCTTCTGAGACAGCGCAGTCTCACAGTGCACCCACTTTCAGATCTTCCAGTACCGCGCCTCAACGTCCGCAAACCGACAAATGCCCAAGGTACAGCCATGGAAACGGCTCCTCCGCAGTTCCCTGCCACGCCGCCTACGCCAGCTGCAAAGGCTCCGCCAGTTACCCCACCCAGTCGCACCAGTGGTATGCGCAAGACCTCCTTTGGCCTAGACGCAGACCCTTGGAACAGCCCCGAGATGCACAAGTCCCACGATCACTCCCACGTCACGCCTCCGAGGCCCAACGGCGCAGTCAAGTCTCTGCCCGTGAGGACCACGAGCGCCTTTACGACGGCAGGCGGCGACGATGAGCCTACCAGCAACGGCAACCAAGCCAAACACATAGGGTCCAACGGGAATACTGGGAACGCGTGGAGTGGCTATGGGGGTGTCCCTGAAGGGGGATTCGGCGGCGAAGGCCTTGGTCAAGGTTTTGGTGCCCCCGCGGGATCTGGCCAAGGGGATGACGATCCCACGGGCCTGGGGAGGTCTCTTGGAGGAAACCCAGTGGTGAACATCAGAGCAGACGACATCATCACCATCACCACGATACCAGAGAAGGAGGGGATTTTCCTGTTCCAGCACCGCAACTACCAGGTCAACAGCGCGAAGAGGAACAGCAGCGTGGTCAGGAGATATAGCGATTTTGTTTGGCTTTTGGATTGCTTGCACAAGAGATACCCCTTTCGTCAGTTGCCGTTGCTTCCGCCAAAAAGGCCTGCCAGTAAGTCGTATTCTCCGAGGCTCAAGTCTGAGATGCTGACGCAGCACAGTAAACGGAAATTACATAGGTGCCGATGCGCAGTTTGTCGAGAGACGGAGAAGGGGCCTGAGTCGCTTTGCCAATGCGCTCGTCCGGCACCCTGTACTGAGCCAGGAACAACTCGTGATAATGTTCCTCACAGTCCCTACGGTAGAAGTCGGACGCATTTAGTTCCCTCAACGCACTTGTGCTAACTGATGAATAGGAATTGGCAGTCTGGAGAAAGCAAACGGCCATTTCAGTCCAGGACGAGTTTACCGGACGAACTCTGCCACCCGAGCTCGAAGAGAACCTGCCACCGCAGCTGCATGACATGTTCGACACGGTCAGGGTGGGCGTACGCCGTTCTGCCGAAATGTACATCAACCTTTGCCAGCTCATGGAGCGCCTGTGCAAGCGCAATGAGGGCGTGGCTGCCGACTACAAGCGCTTTGGCCTCGCGCTGCAAGCCATTACCGAGGCTTCGAGCGACACGTATGCCTACGACACCAACGAAGTACCTCTGCTGAATGATGGCCTCAACTCGACGGCAAAACATCTCCATGCTTCGCAGAGTCTTCTGGAGGATGAGGCTAGGGCGTGGGACGAAGGCGTGCTGGAAGATTTGAAGAGGCAGAGGGACTGTCTGGTCAGCATGCGCGACCTCTTTGACCGCCGGGATCGCCTCGACCGCGATAACATCCCGCAACTGGAGCGTCGGATCAAGTTGAACGAGACCAAGCTGCAGGGGATCCGCAACAAGCCTGAAAATCTGATCAAGCCGGGGGAAATAGAAAAGGTAGAGGAGGCGATTGTGAAGGTGAGCATCATCAACACTTTGACATGGCGTGTCCAAGACTAACGGGACAACCTGTAGGACAAGCAGTCGATTGTCAACCAGCACGCGCGCGGCGTCTTTATCAAGGAGTGCCTCCGCGATGAAGTCACCTTTTTCCAGACGTCCATGTACCACGTCAGTCGCCTCCACCAGGATTGGAGCCAGGAGCGCGTCAAGTACAGCGAACTGCAGGCCGACAACTGGCGCGCGCTGAGCGAGGAAGTCGACGGTATGCCCTTGGGCGACTAAGGAGCGCATGGTGAATCGTGGACGTTTGAACAATGTACGATTTATTGTGGATACCACGAGGCAAAGGCTGTTTTGAAGTTTTGACCAGCGAGGAGGGCAGCGTGATGGAGCATTTCCCTGCCGGCACAGCAGCACTCCTCTCTCCATTCTCTACCAAGTCCCTACACGCACCCTTGCGCCGTCGTTTCCCCATCTCGTTTCTGTCTGCTGTATCCTATGTACGTAGCTAGTCTCCTTGTTTGGTTCTTGACGCAAGCACGCTTGCACGGCTGACTGGAGGAAATTGCATTTGGTGGTCGGTCTGGGATGGCATTGCAGGAGGGATGTTGGTTGGGCTAATATCTGCTATTCTCTCCTTGGCCATGATTGCTTTGTCTGAGCATTGGGAACGAGGAACGCATGGCGGACGAGAAGGAATGGACTGTCGTTTATGAGTGGTTCAGTTCTTGGAGATGGACCGGTCCTTGTGGGGCGAGCTCGGAGCCGATATCTTATCAAAATACCAGCCGCCGGTGCGTCACCGCCCGCGAGGGGCAACCCACTGTCACCACCAACCCAACTGCCGCTATCCCGGTAGCCCTCCGCTGCTCTGTTGCGCTGCGTTTCTTCGTCCTTCCTCTCCGTACCGCCTGCAGAGTGCCCTCCCCAGTCCTTTCCGCAACCCCGGCCAGCTCACCATGCCTCCCGCATACACGGCCGCGCAAAAGGCTGCCATCCAGCAGGTCGTGAGCTTCACAAACAGCGATCGGACCACGGCCGCTCGAGTACGCCTGCCCCTCGGCGGATGCCCACCTCACGACCGTGTCGAGCCCGCTGCTGACCGTCGCAGATTCTGAGAAACCACAACTGGAATGCGGAGCAAGCCATCAACGGGTACGTGCCTCTTGCTTCGTAGTAGCCCACACACACATACACACTGCTTTGGGGGGTTGTTTGGAGGTGGCCGCCGCGCACAGCACTAGGTGAGTTGGACGTGGACAGAATCATGTGGTGGGGAGATACAAGAGCGCAGGCACCTTGGTGCTAGCTCTCTCCACAATTACAAAGCTCCTGCATGCGCCGCGGTTGCCACCTATTCGGGCGCACTCTTCATTTCGAGGAAACTGCAGCGGCGGGCTTTGGTTTTGGTGCTGGTCGCGTCGCTCCTACCTACCGCATCGCCGAAGGCACCACGGGCAGGGCAAGGCACCACGTCAAGGGCAGACCAACACCACGACAAGCACGCCTCCGCTGTGGTGCTCCTCCTCGCCCTAGCCGACCGCACACTGCCACTGCTCACTGCACCTATCTTCCCATCTGCCTTCACTCTTCCCCCGACAGCAACACCCTCCTCCTCCTTCTCCACACCATGTCTCGACCGCGCCGCAAGGCCACCAACTCGCTGTCGACGAGCGGCACTAAGAAGATGCGCACTAGTTACTTCAACCAGAGCGGCAGCGCGAGCAACAAGACTCTCGAGACGAACCTCAACCGAATATTCGACACGTACCTCGACAACCCGGCCGAGAAGGAGACGATTGGCGTCGATGGCACCATGCAGTACCTCGAGGCGCTGGGCGTGCCGCTGGACGACATTGCCGCCCTGGTGGTCATGGAGCTGGTGCAGAGCCCGACCATGGGTGAGATAACACGCAAGGGCTTCGTCGACGGGTGGTCCGCTCGCCAGTAAGTAGCGAGAGGCGTCGTCCATGTGTGATCTGTAGCTTACCAACAAAACTCGCCAGAGCCGACACGCTCGACAAGCAAAAGTCGGCCATCTCGCAACTGCGCGGCTCCCTCACCGACCCATCCTCGCGCTCCGTTCTCAAGCGCGTCTACAAGCACACATTCGTCATTGCACGGCCGCCGGGCCAAAAGGCGATTCCGCTCGAGCAGGCCATCGAGTACTGGCGGCTGCTCTTCTCGTCGAGCGGCCTGCACTGGGCGACGGCGGCGACGCCCTGGCTCGAGTGGTGGATCGAGTTTCTGGAGAGCAAGTGGCGGCGCACCGTCAACAAGGACATGTGGGAGCAGCTGTTCAACTTTGCCGAGAAGAGCCTGCAGGACGAAACGCTGGGCTTCTGGAGCGAGGACGCGGCGTGGCCGGGCGTCATTGACGAATTTGTCGATTGGGTCAAGACGGACAAGGGGAGAGGGGCCAAGGCTGACGGCGACGAGGACATGGAGGAGTATTAGGAATTGATTAGAAGATGGAGGCGATGAGTGTTGGTCAAGAGGGTGGATGCGAATACCCGGCGAGTGTCAGGGGTGAGAAATGGTCTACGAGGTGAGGTCGTGGTGGCTGGAGGGATTTGGCTCCCTACATTTATCGGGCATGGGCTGCTGGACGACGAAACTGCATCATCAGGGACAAGAGGGCAAAAGCGCTAGGGAGAATGGTGCGGTTAGAATTATGCCTCGATGGGAGCTGCTGGTCGGGTGAGGTACGGACCGCTGCCCAGGGCAGGAGTCGAACAAAGATTCAAGATTACACATATCCAAAGCAGTAGTGTCTGTCGTGCGTCGAGTGGTGTTGTTGTTTTTAAATGAGACTGTCGTGAGGTGCGGATGGTGGGTGCTGCGTCTTGCAAATTAAAACTTTTAGCTTGCTTGCTTGCTTGCTTGCTTACTTGCTTACTTGCTTGCTTTACAGCATTCCCTGTCGCGCTCGTGGCGCCACACGTTCTTTTTGGGTATCGGTACAGACGGAATGATGGCGAGTAAGCATATCGTCTGCGATTGCAGGGACAAGGGGGCCTCGAGGTCCTGGTGAGGGCTCATTGACTGCGGCGGCGGCGGCGGCAGCACAGGTATTTTTTCTTGTTTTATTTTTCTTCCACTTCTTTATGACTGTCTTGGTGCTAGATGGGGGTGCAGATGGTAGACAATAAGGAGAAGGAGAGGAAGAGAAGTATTGGGTGGATGGTAGGTGGGTAGTTGACGGGACGGGGTCTCCAACTCGCAAGCATTGTCCGTCTCTTCAACGAGGAGGACTAAAGAAGCAAGATCAGGCACAAAAGTCAGCTGCACGCGCCGCATGGCTCACACACGATGCAAAAATAACGAGCGTGGGTTACACCAGACAATAGCTTTCTTATGAGAGAGAGTGAGAAAAGACATCCATCGCAATCAATGACATGGGCCCGTCCCATCACATGCCGGCGCGGGGCACGCAGCCAGCAGGACGTGGACGCTGAAACGTCTCCGGCACCGCCAAGTGGCCCACGTCCCCTTCTCTCCCTCCCCCACGTTTCCAAACATGCAGTTCTTCGGTGCGCTGAGATGGACTGCTCTAGGCCTAGCTGCTGCTGCAAGCTGTGGGCGCCCTTATCGAGGCGTCTTTTCTCTCCATCGTCTCTTCAGCCTGAGGAACTGATCATCCATCTGACTTGACGTCTTGACTCGACCGACGATATTGTCTGCGATTGCGCTGCGTTGGGCTGGTTGGCTTTCTTCTCTGTTGCTCACCGCTCCTCCACATACCTAACCTCCATCTCTCTCGGCTCTTGTCCACCAAGACGACGGCTGTGCTGCTGCTGCTGCGAGCTACGGACTGGGTTGCTTGCTCAAACAGACTGGGGTCATCAGTAGACGGACGGGACGACCTGGGTGCTTGCATACAACGTTTCTGCTTGCTCTCTTGTTGCTTTGGCTGCTCTCTGCTCGACGTTTGCTTTTTGCCTTTGCTTGTCTTTCTCTCTCTCTCTCTCTCTCTCTCTCTCTCTCTCTCTCTCTCTCACGCAATCTCAGTCTCGTACACTCTGCTCTCCTCGATCTCATCTCCCGTTTCAATTGTCTAAACAACAACGTCAATTGCTCGAGCAGCATCATGTCACCCCCACCAACCATGCTCCCGCGGGACCTGCCGCGCGACCGTCCACGACACCACCGCCGCACGTCAACCCACCCGCTCTTCCACTCGTCGCGAGCCAAGCCGCGGCGCTGGCCGCTGGTCCTGCGCTTCATCAAGGGCGCCATCCACGGCAACATCTTCGTGCCCGTGTGCCTTCACGCCCTCTTCACCGCGCTCATCGTGTACCTGGACCGCTACGTGGGCGAGCTGGGCCTGCCCAGCAGCATCATCCCGAGCATCAGCATCGTCATTTCGCTCATGCTCGTCTTCCGCAACCAGACGAGCTACGACCGCTTCTGGACGGGCCGCAACTTGCTGACTGAATGCACGACGGCCGTCCGCAATTTGACCCGCTCTTTTCTCGTCTCGGCCACTGTGGCGAGCTTGGATTTGTCGAGCAGTCAGACGACGACGCTGGTTTCGACGACGACGCCGACGACGCCGGGAGGGGGCAATCAAAAGGCAAATGGCCACGCGCCCTTCCTCGCCGGCGATGCATCGTCTCCCGAGCGTGCCGACACGGAGCGCGCCGTCCGCATCCTGCTCGCCGTGCTGTACGCCATCAAGCACAACCTGCGCGCCGAGTACGCGCTGTCAGGCTTGACACCAGCGGCGCTCTACCCGGACCTCTCTGCGCTGCTGCCGCCCGACCTCTACGCCCACGAGGACCGCGGCCTCGGCCTGCCGCTGCAGCTGCTCGTCATGAGCGAGGCGTACGTGCGGCGGGGGGTGGCGCGCGGGTGGTTCCACGGGCCACAGGCGTCGCAGCTGTCGGTGCAGCTCAACAGCATCACGGCGGCGTACGGGCGCATGGAGACGATCCGGCACACGCCCATCCCCGTGGCGCACCTCATCCACATGAAGCAGGTGCTGGCGCTGTACAACACGATGCTGCCGTTCTCGCTCGTCAACGAATTTGGCTGGTGGAGCGTGCTCATCGTCGCCCTGATTGCCTTTACGCTGTACGGCATCGACGGCATCGGCCATCAGCTCGAGGATCCGTTTGGCTATGATCGCAACGATATCAAGATGGACAGTATTGTTGAGGATGCCGCCGTCGAGTGCATGGTGTTGCTTGACGAGTGGAAGAGGGATGGTGCCGACATGTTTCAGTAGGGGGGCGGTCGAAGAGGGGGAGTGCTTGGCAGGGGAAGGGGTCTAAGGGGGACCCATCCCTTTTCTTTTTTCATCTTTCATTTTTCAACACCTCTGTGTCTCCTACACGAGCCAAACCAATATTACTCCTTGTCTGTTTTGCCCCGCTGGCGTCCCGGCGGTCACGAGTTTTCCCTTATAATATTTGCTTAGACCAGTCTGTACAATTTCCTCCCCATTTATCCAGAGGACACTAGCACGAATGGCTCTCAACAGAAGATGGACATCAAGAAAGACCTGCTCGGCAGAACAACGGGAGAGACAGTGAGAGAACAAAAGAGCCTTTGTGGGATCACAACGGGGATCACGCGGATCGCCGCTCTACACACTGACGACGTTCTCGCGGCGGAGAAGACGATTTGAGCAAAAGAGCACCAAGCATGAAGAAGCATACTCCAACCCATCCGCACACAGCAGCACCAACCGCTCTCTCTGGTGGAGGTGTCCGGACGGTGCCCGCCGTGCGCTGCCGTTCTGAGCGCTGACCACCACAACGAATGTCCCAAAAGGGACGAACGACGACAAAGATGCTGTCGACGCGACAACCAGCAGGCCTCGGCGATGCGGTCTGTGTGTCCTGCCCTGCATTTATTTCTCCAGCTGGCTCGATCTTTTGCTTCCTCTTCACGCTCGCACCTTTCGTCCTTCTATCGTCGTCTCTTCGTCTTTTCGCCGCCCCCCTAACTTCATACCTTCATCCATCATCCAGCCACTATGTCCGACAAACGCAGCGCCAGCCACCGCACCTTGGAGACGGCCATGACGGCATTCAAGGACCCACGACTTGAGGTGCACCACCCGGTCCCCTCCCAGCCGAAGGAGATTGTTGCCATGAGGCACCTCGCGCGATACGAGCACCCTGACGATGATGGCGTCAAGTTCTCTTCCACCATGTCTGTCCTTCCACCATGCGCCCAGCACCGCCGCGCCCCTGACCACGGTGAACCCCCTGCCGCCGGTTATTTCGCCAATGACTTCAGCTGGCGTGCGGAATTCGGTGCGCGGCCGGACTGGTGCCCCGGCCAGGACCCTGAGCCAGAGCCAGAGCATGATACCATGGAGACTTCGTCGGCCCAGCAGCCCCTGACCCCGGACCCGGACTTGTTCGACGGCCTCTATGGCGTGACCGAGCATCCCAAGCGCACTGACAGCGCGGCATACGTGAGCCAGAGTCACCACCACCACCACCCCCAGCCGCAGCTGGAGCACGAACGCCCCCAAGCATACGCCTACGATGGACAGGGCCATGGTGCCTCCCAGGCCTACGCCTACGCTGGACAGGCTCATGGTGCCTCCCAGGCCTACGCCTACGCTGGACAGGCTCATGGAGCCTCCCAGGCCTACGCCTACGATGGACAAGCACACGGAGCCTCCCAGGGCCACCCCCACCACCACCTTTCAGAGCCGCCGAGCTCGTACGGCCTACGTGAGGCGTACCTCGCTCAGGAGGCTGAGCCCGCTGCCGCCGAGCAGCAGCACCACTACGAGTACCGCCCGTCGTACTCCGACGGCGACTACGAGTGTTTCTACTTCGCCCGTCGCTCGTCTGCTGCGCCGCCCGCCGCTGCCACCACCACCACCACCACCTCGCACCAGCAGCACGCCCGCCACAACGGCACCAGCCGCCACCAGCCCTCCAACTCCCTGGTCCTGCGCAATGTGCACGAACAGAACCGGCTGAGCCCGTTCGAGTGGCGCGTTTTCAACCAGTCCAGGATCCACGAGGACGAGTGAGTGTTGGATGGGACAGGATGGGATGGACGCTCGGCTCGGCTCGGTTTGGTCTGTCGTCTCTGCGCTCCGGCTGGGCGTCTGACTGGTTGCTGGGCTCGTTTGGCATGTCTGCATGCCGCCTGGGCTTTTTTCTCCGTCTTTTGCTTTTGCTTTTGCGCCGGTATGTTGACTCCAATTGCTGCTCTTCGCTTCGTCTTGTCTGACGTCTGCTGACTCATGTCTGGCTAGTACAGACAACGCCTTGACTAGGACCGACGAATACTGTGCAGTTGACTCTCCTGGCACACTCCAGCAAACGAGTGGGAGAGAAAGGCGCGCGTATCACGTGTTTGGCCTCTGGCATAGTGGAATCAATGGCTGGAAAGAAAGATGATGGTGGCTTACTTCGCCTCTGATGGTGCGTGTATGGTGGGATGGGACAGGGTCGACGGACATGGTACGGCACGGTAGCCATCACACAATAGAGCCAGAATGAATTTGGCAGCAGTGTGTGGAATGAATGCTTCGCGAGGGGAGTGAGCACTGGAAAGTGGAGAACTGGTTTGGTGTTATTCTCTCTGTATGATAAGTTTGGCAGCACATCTCTCTGCTCTCCCTGCCATCAGTATGAGTGAGATGGTAATCGGCACATCCGATAGTGGTGGCAGGACATCGCATTATACTAAACCACTATCCATCTCGCTTGCTTGACCGAATGATTGACAATTGATGAGCGAGCAAGCAGTTTGGTTTAGTTTGGGTTTGCCGTCCACATGGGTACATTGCTTTGCTATCCCAACGCCTGTTCACCTGTCTGCACCCCCTCCCATTGTCCAACACAAGGAGGAAAGAAAGAAAAGAAAAAAAAAAAGGTCGCTAGGTAGGTAGGGCCTTAGCTCAATAATCGGCTCTGCTCTGCTTCGTTCGCTCTGGTTGATCGACCGACCGCGTGCATCTGCTTCTCGCGCCGTCATAGACCTGTCCAGCATGCTGCCAACTCCAGACAGGGACGACGACGACGACAACAACAACAACAACAACAACAACAACAACGGGCTGGCTCACTTGCCTCGAATGCACACGCACACCACCAAGTTCGGACACAGCCGGAATCTCAGCTACAGCGCCATCATCGCGCGCGAGATTGACATTTCACTGGCGGCACCACAACCTCCACCACGACTACGCTCTCAAACAGCAGCAGCACCGCCCTCAAAACCTCTACTCTCACCGTTCCTGCCCAAAGCAACAACACCAACCCCACAAACACGCCCAATACCTCGCCCCTCTCTCCCACCGTCACTATCACCATCCTACAGCACAATAATCGCAACCGAAATCGCCCTCTCGCTGTGCGCCACCCCGCCCATTTACTTCTACCCAGCGCTGCATCAACAAACGTCGCCCGGCGCCATTGGATACTATGCGCCGCTGCTGAGAGGCGGGGAGAGGGTGTATCCGCTGGTCCCGACGTGGAGGACGATGGAGAGGATGTGGGATGGGGAGGGCGAGGGGGAGGGTGACGAGGAGGTCATATTTCACAGCGATACGGGGACTTTTGAAGTCTTGCGCCACGGCCATCATCATACGCAGCAGGAGCATCACCACAGCGCCACCACAGACGAGCCGTCCGCGCGCGTGACCGAAAGAGAAAGAAACCTCGATGTCAATATCAATGGCTCAGAAACCCTTCGCGCCGCCAAGGCGCAGCAGCAGCAGCAGCAGCAGGGACAGAAGCACACCAACGCGCCGCCGTCGCCGTCGCCGTCGCCGCGCAAGCACCAGCGCCGTGTCTCAAGGCTCATTGAATGGGGACGTGAGGTCTCGTCGAGGAAGGAGAGGAGGAGGAGGAGGAGCGTGGTGTGAGCGGTTTGTCAGGTACGTTTCGACCGGTCATTTGCAGATTCGACGATTGACTGACTGACTGAGTGAGTAGAGAACCAGAGAGCAGAGAACCAGGCAGACGACGCGATGGAAGAATAAAAGATGATGGATGGCGCAATCAATCAACCCTGCTTCCCAGCTCTTTCTTTACACTTGAGTCTGGCCGCTTACCACGAGACGTCTCGTCGCTAGAACGGCGCGCTCATCCTGGTATTGCGGCTCGTCGGCGCCATCTCTTTCTCGATACCAGGCAAGCATTTGGACGAGGGGAGGCAAGAGACGGGACAGATGAAGGTGGATTTGATGAGGGATGCCATTTGGAGAGAATAGGCGCGACAACGCGCTGGGGACGGGAGAAAGATCAGAAACTTAGGAAACTCGTCTCTTTGGACATGTTGAGCGATGTTGCAGAGCAGGGTGAGTCGTGTTTGATGTGGGATAAAGCATGTTTGATGTGGGATAAAGCATGTTTGCTAGCAAGCCGTTCCTTTGATCTCCGCGATGGGAGGGCTCGAGAGATCCAAATCTGTGCACTTGTCAATTCAAGTCTTTGAGGGAGGAGGCTTCATACACTCATGCTACTCAGGCGGATTCCTTGTCCTTCTAAGTCTTCCGACACCTTATCCTGTGGCTTGGTCTATGATGGAGATGAGTTATCAGTTTCTGCAACCCGTTGAACTCCTACCATTTGCTTTGAGAGTCGTTCAATTCGTATGTACCTGCTGAATTCAGAGATTCAAAATGCCCAAGGCCCTGGCAGCCCGCGCGCTCTGCAGAGCGTCCGGCAGGGCACAAAAGAGTATCAGCACGCCTAGAGGCTGCCTCGAACAAGAAACCAACCGTAGCCGCCTGCACAGCCGTAGGCATGTATGACCATGAACGCCGAGAATCGTGATAACGCCAGCCCATGCCCTCAGCCGCCCTCACCCTCGCCCTGGCCCTCGCCCTCACCCTAGCATCCATCTTGACCCGCCGCCTCACCTCCCCCGCTCCAACAGCTCCTCCCTCTCAATGACCCGCTCGTCAAACTTGATCAGGAAGATGGTCTTGCTAGGCCACATATCCTTAACCGGGGCAGCAGCCTCACCGGGCGCGGCTGCCGCCGCCGCCGCCGCCGCCGCTCCGTCTTCTGCCCAGTGCGCCGTGACCCCCTTGGTAGGGAAGCCAGCGCCGTCGCAGACGCCCTCGACGATGCCGGCGACGAACGCGGCGACGTTGAGGCTGCTCATCTCGCGCGGCGTGCTGACGTACTCGACCACCAGCGGCGCGTTGTCCGTGATCATGTAGTCGGTGACGGCCGACGTGGAGCGCTCCAGCGCGTCGGCCGGCCGGTTGAACAGGTGCTTCCACAGCGTCGTCGTGATGAACTGCAGCAGTGGCAGGATGCGCGTCGGGCGCGTCGGGTTCGGGTTTGCGGTGAGCGACGACGGCGAGCGCGCTGAGAGGAGGTCGAGCAGCTTGAGGCCCAGGTTGTAGCCCTGCGAGTTGAGTCTGCGGGCGTCAGAGGTGCGTGCTCGATGAGACTGGTGAGTGGCAAGTACTTCTTTTCGAGGTCCGCGATGCCCGTGACCTTTCTCTGGGCGTACGATATCATCTCCACGAAGAGGTAGGCAAAGGCGGCGCGACTGAGCTCCGCATTCTTGCTCCTTCCCAGGTTCCGGTCGTAGATAGTTTTGCGATTGGATGGATAGCGGAAGCCCGTCGTCATGGACCGCTGCTGCTGTTGGAGCCCGGCATTTGGAGCACCTTTGTAGGATTGTGAGGAGCTCATGGTTGTGGAGTGGACATGTGGTCGAGGGGAGCTCCGAGCCAGGAATCGTCGTCTCGCACGGTGTTGGTTCCCACCATGCACACCGGCAACAACTTTCCACCCCGCGATCCAGCTCCACATCTCAACTTTCTTCGTGAATTTGCGTCTGGCCCTTCTAGGGTATATAATATCCTCATATCTGCTATGGATCACTCCTTCTAAGCCTTTGCGCCCCATTTCCAAGTCTCCCAACAATGCACCGTGGCTCTGGATGGCCATCCCTCAAATCATGCAGCATCAGGATCTGGCAACCACATCAAAAAGTCCTTGTCCGCCGAGCACAGCAAATTCATTCGCTGGTTGTAGCCCACAATGGCGGCCTTTCCGCGGCCCGGGAGATCTGTTAAAGGCCTCAAGATTCGATTGTCCGGCTGTCTGGAGTGAATATCCCAGACGAGCAATTCGTCGCTGCCGCAGCCACCAATCACGTACTGACCGTCGGGCGAGACGCAGAGATCGCCTTGCCCAGCGACTGTTTCTGCGGACGAATACTCGCCAGCAGCACGGCGTCCAGAGGGACCCGAGTCCCGCGCCAAAAAGTATGAGAGTGTGCCTTCAAACGCATCTAGTACAAAATGACCGACACCGGTGGTACCTAACACCAAGTGTTTGCCGTCATTGGTGAACTCCAACTTGGACCAATTGTGGCCCCCTGCGCCAGGGGTGTATTGCTGCTCAATGTCGTGGAGGTCAAATGTGGCAAAGGGCGCCTTGTCAAAGTTGCGGAGGTCGTAGAGCAGAATGCTCTGTGTCGGGGGAGAAGCAATGGCAAGGACGCTGGCCGAGGGATCGTAAGCTGCCAAATGCGGTGCGTGCAGTTTCAACAGGCCCTGAGCATGGGGGGAGTTGAGCGCCCATAGGCGAACGGTGTTGTCAGTGGAGCACGAGACAAAGGTGTCGTTGGACGGGTTTAAGGAGAGGCAGGTGACGGTGTCGGTGTGGCCCTTGAAGTAGCGGATGAAGGAGTTGTCGTGGGAGGAGAGGTAGCGGATGCCGTCGTCGACCTTTGTGCTAGCGTAGATGATGCTCTGGGCATGATGGGTGAAGCGAGCCAGGTGAACGCCGTACTTTTGACTCCTCAGCTCCTTGGCGTGCTTGCCTTCCTTGCAGTTGTAGATTTGTAGCGTGTCGTCGTCGCGGGCGACGACGGCGAGCTCGCCCGAGTCGTCAAAGTCGAGCGATGTCACCGAAGTCTTGGGGCTTTCGGCGCGAAAGAGCTGTCAGGTTAGCGCAAGGTCGCGGATGGAGACGGGCTGGCGGGCATACTTTGGTGGGACGAAAAGAGGCGACGACTTCGCTGACCTTTTGCGTCTGCGGAGCTCCGCCGGGAGTGGAGGAAGCGCCAGCGGCCATGATGAGAGTGGCGTCAAAGAATTCAGATCATGGCGGAGACTGGGCGAGCGCGTGGTGGAGCAGGGGGGACGCGTTCCTCGGCCTGAGGGCGGAAAGTTGAGAGTTGCGACGGGCATGACCTCACGGCTGCGGTTGATCTGCGCATCGATTCTGCACCACCTCACCGCCCGGCCCGCCGCTTGCCGAGCATCCAGCTCCGACATCGGCCGTCCTATGCAGTCCCCAGCTACCAGGCCCGCTCCGCTGTCGTTGATCCTCTCTCCAGCACCTATTTGGTAATCGGTCAATTGAATATTAACCGCCGCCTTGTCGCCGTCATCTCTCCCCCTACATATTTCCGCTCTCTCGCCGGAGGACAGCCTGACGTGTCAAGTTCATCCAGTTCTCCGGCGCAGAGCATTCAACTGTCCTGAGCCATGTCGACAACTGCTGGGTAAGCGCCTGCGCGCCCAACCGCGACGTCATTCGACACCCAGCTGATGTCTCTAGGTCCTTCATTGCTGGCGGTATCGCCGCCTGCGGTGCCGTCACCGTCACCCACAGCTTCGAGACGGTCAAAATTCGGTGCGCCGTGTCCTTTGCCCGCCGCCGACGACAGAGGAGCTGACGAGCTCCAACAGCCTACAATTGCAGGGAGAGCTCCAAGCCAAAAAAGATGCCCCCAAGATGTACCGCGGCGTCTTGCACGGAATCTCCGTAATCCTCAAGAATGAAGGACCCAAGGGACTCTTCCGCGGAATCAATTGCGCCGTGAGTTGACCGTCACACTCGAAGCTCCGGCAGCTGACGGAAACCACCCAGTACATTTATCAAATTCTGCTCAACGGATGTCGGTTAGGCTTCTACGAGCCTATTCGTGGGACCCTTACGCATCTTCTCTACCAGGACCCAAAGTTCCAGTCTTTTGGTATTAACATCTTTTCTGGCGCGTCTTCCGGTATCCTGGGCGCAATGGCCGGCTCGCCCTTCTTCCTCATCAAGACCCGCCTGCAATCCTATTCCCCCTTCTTGCCCGTGGGAACGCAGCACAAGTATAAAAACGCTTGGGATGGCATGAAGCAGATATATGGACACGAGGGAGTTAAGGGTCTGTATCGCGGAGTTGGGCCCGCCATGGTTCGGACAGGCTTTGGTAGCTCTGTCCAACTCCCAACCTACTTTTTCGCCAAGCGCCGTCTCGTGAGGCATTTTGGCATGGAAGAAGGCCCGGCCCTACACCTCGCCAGTAGCACTGTGTCCGGCTTCGTCGTGTGTTGTGTCATGCATCCCCCAGACACCGTCATGAGCCGCATGTACAACCAGACAGGCAACCTATACAGTGGTGCGTTTGACTGCCTTTTCAGGACTGTCAAGACTGAAGGTCTTTTGGCAGTGTACAAGGGCTTCTTTGCGCACTTGGCTAGGATCCTTCCTCACACGGTCAGTCCACTCTTTTCCGGGCGAACCGGACCCTTTGACTGACGTTTGTTACAGATTCTGACTTTGAGTTTGGCTGAACAAACCAACAAGGTCATGCGGAGAATCGAGGCTCGTTATTTCTTGAAGGACGGAGCATAGAATCACACCTCAAAGCCGCATTGCCGGGCGGCGAATAGAGCAATTGGTGTTTGGATTACGCTTCCCATGACTGGACGAGGTGGGTTGGTTTTGATACCCCAGACCATCTTTCTTTGCTATTTACGGTGGCTGCAAATGCTTGTTTCCCCTGAGCTGAAGAGCAATGTCGCCCAGATGCTAGAAATGGCATGGAAAAATTCTCTGCACTGCTTGTTTTTTTGACATTTGCTTTTCTTTGCGCCAGCTCGCGTTTGACCACAAAGCACGTCCAACGAGCATCAAGCGCGAACTGTTCCGTCCAACGTCAGCTTTTTCGAGCCGGGATCGTCCATGCCCAGAAACTCTTTTGAGTGGTCGAAAAGGTTGCGCCAGCAGCGATTGCGCGCCGGTCCAGCTGGTGTGTTCCCCGCATTTTCAGCATCAAGCTTCTGCGCGACCAGCTTAGCTGCAAGGTCCGGGTATGTGCCACCTGACAGCCATGAGTATAGAGCCTCGCCACACTGCTGCCATGTTGAGCAGTGCATCCTGTTTCCTTGACTCCCTCATCGTCCCATTGTCCCTATTTCTTCTACTGTGTCTCAATATCTCTCATATCTCTTCTTCCAACTTTGCCTCTCCTATTGAATTGCGGCTTTGCTTGCTGCAGGAATGACTTTACATCTCGCCACCATCAAATGCAAGAGCTCTCGTGATAAAAGCTCGACGTTGATGTAGCGAAGCCCCACCGGAGAACATTCATGTCTTTCTCGCCGCCATCGTCGCCCATGGCGTTTACATTCGGAACCCATCAATCAACTTCGCCATTCGTCTTCTGTCGCGAGATCAAGGCCTCCTCCACGCTCTCCCGCAAGCGCGCTCTCGCAGACCCGTCACCCAGCGGTCCCAGCCGCAAGAAACGGCGCCTTCGTCTGTCCCTAACGAAATCGCCCCTGTCCCTCCCCTTCTCAACACCACGCGGGTTGTCCCAGCCAGACCGCGCCAGCAACCACCACCGCAGAACCGCTATCTCAACCTTCCGTCCCTCGCAGCGTCTGCCACGGCCACCCACCTCCGCATCTTCGTCGTCGTTGTCGTCGTCCTGCTCGCTCTTGCGCAAAGCCGCCATCTTCAACCGCGTCCAGCAGCGCATGGACGCCGCCTGCCAGCGCAACCCCAATCTGCGCTGGGAAAAGGAGCAACGTCATGAGCGCGAGCTGCTGCTGAAAGAGGGCGTCCAGATGCGCCGCATGGCTGCGCTCAGAGACGGCCTTCTGAGCCCCGTCACGTCGACCCGGCCGGTGGCAAGTCCTGTTGGCGACGTTGTGCACTATCCAGATCCGCGCCGGCGGCTGGCTGCCACGAGCCACGACGTCGACGACTGCGAGCGCCGCTGCGACGTGGAAAGGGAGAGTGCAGGTGGACCATACGCCGCCACCGCCGCCACGTCGATCTGGGTCTGCAGCAAAAACGGCTGTCCGACGCCGCCGCCCAGCGCCGTCGGGCTGAGCAACTACGACGCGCTGGACTCGGAGGAGGAAGAGAAGGACGACGCGGCGGCACCGCTGCCATCGATGCCGCAACAACACGGCGACGCTGCTGCACCTGTATCCGAACCAGCCGGCGTGGTTGACGAGGGCATGCGCGATATTTTCGATTTCCTCACGCCGCCGGCGATGCACCGGTCGTTCCTATCGGATTTTGATGATGGCGAGGGTGAGAATGATGATGCTGTCCCTGGCCCTGCTTCCGTTTCTGGTTCCGTCCACCCCGATGATGCAAACGACGCCGACAACGACACCAATGCCGTCGATGAGACTGCTGGCAACGCGGACAGAGAGGAACTTGTGCATGTGGATGCGCAGGGCCGCCTAGCTCAACACCACATGCGCGCCGTCCTGCTCAAACCCGGACCTCACTGCACTTTCCAGCGCTGCCAGTCTGTGCCGCTGGTGTCTTGCCACCACCAACACCACATGCAGCATTATCACCATCACCATCATCATCACCATCATCATCATCGCCATCACGATCGCCAGCATCACTGCGCGATGGCGGCGGCGGCGCCGTTTGTTGCGGTGCCGCGTGCTTACTAGGGGAAGAGGAAAGTGGGAGATGAAGCGGGCGGTGGGTAGCTGTGTTGCTGGGACAGCGTGTTGGATATGTGTGCGTGTATGTTTAGTATGTGTACGTGTACTGCTGTTCTATTGGCGGCTTTCGGCTACGAGCAACTGCGTTCGACGTAAACAGTTCCGCTTCTGCTTTGCCATTGTACTTATCCGTCATGCTTTCGTCTTGGGAATGAGGGCCGGGTCATGCGTGAACAATAAATGAGGATCAAGGGAGCAAAATGGGCTGGTTTGGTTTGGATTGGTCTGTTTCCCGCCGATCGAGTAACAGGTGGGAGGTTTGGAGGCGTTGGCGGGTGCCTGTGATATATACACGCTTGAACCAATTGGAAAGATGTCCTTGTCATGTGGAACACAAGGATAGGCAGTCATTGTGTTACTTGTTCCATTTCTTGATGCACCGTGCTCTTAATCGGCTCTATACACTACAAGCATATTTCACCTTTCATCCTCGGGCAACAAGTTCCTCCTCTCCAACACATCCAGCACCTTCTCTTTGACACCAAACTTGTAGTTGGTGCTCGCCAGCATGGCCCTGAGGCACTGCTTGTCGGAGTCGTGCTTCTTCCTCTCCTCAATGATGGTCTTTTCGCTCGGCAGACCGAGCCACGCGTGGGGATACTCGGAGTAGTCTTGACCCGCAGTGTTGAGCAGCTTCAGCTCCGGCTGTTGGGGGAATTTGAAGAACGCGGCAATGTCTTGCTCGGCGAGGTCGGAAATTTTCGAGGGCTGCCACAACGGGCGCTCCTTGGTCTTGCGCACCAGCCGCGCCGTGACGCCCTCGACGAAGTCGTGATGCTCCATGAAGCGGGAGGCGATGAAGTGCTCGCGCTCGAACGTCTCCGCGATGCTCCAGCGCTGGCTAAAACGGAGCTGGGCAAACGTCACGGCCAACGAAGTCGGCGAGCGTTCTCCCAACGTGTACAGCGTTCGCTTTGCCCACTTGACGATGTCTGGATGGAATTTCGACGAAGGATCCACCACCCGGCGGAGCGCGTCCGTGATTTCCGCGACACTGCCCATCTTGGGGCCGAAATAGGTGTCAATGGCAAAGCGGATGTAGCCAGAGTGTTTCGGTTTCGGAAGCTCGGATTCGGTGACGTATTCCTCGACGGTGTTGTTGATGATGCGATAGCGCTCGTCGTTTGAGGCGTAGTCTTTAAAAATCAGCTCTCCGAGACGGCTCTCGAGGTCAGGAAGTTGGGCCGAGTTGATGTAGTGCGTCGCAACACCGTGAGATAAACAATCCCAGCCGTTCAGCGTCTGGCTTGTGAGGGCGAGGTACATGCCCATGCCTCCGTCCATCTTCGGGAGAAAGAAGCTCGCGCCAACGTCGGGGAAGAAGCCAATGGTCGTTTCGGGCATGGCAAAGACGGTGTTTTCGGTTGCGATGCGGAAAGGTGCGTGGATACTGAGGCCGACTCCGCCTCCCATTGTGATGCCGTCCATGAAGGACATGTAAGGTTTCGAGTACGTGGCGATGAGATGGTCGAGCTTGTATTCGAGAGCAAAGTAGTCCTTTGATTTTTGCTGGCCCTCTGGACCCTCGCTGTTCTGCTGAGCCAATTCCGCAACGTCGCCTCCGGCGCAGAGAGCACGCCCCTTGCCCTTTACAATTACAACGTTGGCCATTTGGGACTTGCTCCATTCTTGCAATCTGGGAATAATCTTGCGGGCCATGGAGCTGTTCAACGAGTTGAGTTTCTTTGGTCGGTTGAGTTCAATTGTGCGCACGCCGTAGTTTTTATCGAACAGAACATCGTCGGGGTCGTCTTCGGGCTGCGGCTGCAGGAGAGGGTCGTCGGACTGCCCCATGGTGGAGAACTGCAGGGCGAGTTAGCTCTGCGAAGATGCGACGGAGAGCTTCAGTAATACGGGTCTCGTAATTTTCGCCCTCAGCGGCATCGCGGTACAAGGCCAGGTCCGCAAGCTGCAGCTCGTCGGAGAAAAGGCGCGTCTTGAACAAACTCGGAGGAACATGGGTGCTGGTGTTGACGGAGGACAAGATATGGCAGACGGGCTGCGGGAAGCGGGACCTCGGGTATTCGGTAGGCGTGTGGTGATGACGAAGACTAGCGCGCGTGCCGGTACAGGGAAAGATGGAAGCGATTGGAGGCGAAGCGTCAGCTAAGAGCTCCGTCAGAGGCGGGTTTCCGTGGAATTGAGGTTGATGGGTTGAAGCCGGCGGTGGATTATTCTCCGCGTGGCTCTTCCGTCGCCGCAGACCTGATCACGTGTCGCCATCGCGCTAAGAAATTGTCATGTTCGAGTGCCACCCAACGACTCTCTGTCCGTCGTTAAGCAGCTTCTTGCATCCCCGTCCCCCAATTCCTCTCTCCGCTCCTCCACCGGCAAGCTCGAGGCATTGCGGCCATCGCCATTGCAACCATGTCGGCCTTTGCTCGCACTTTCATGCGCTCTTCCCGCGCTGCCCTGCGCGTGCGCTCTGGCGTCAACCCGCTGCAGTCGACTCTGGGCCTGAACGGATCGTCGCAGTTCGTCAGGAACTATGCCGCTGCCTTTGAGCGTAATAAGCCTCACGTTAACATTGGTGCGTAGTTTCCTTGACTCTAGTCAATATTCTAGATGCTGATTTTATCTCAGGTACCATTGGTCACGTCGATCACGGCAAGGTACTCGATCTTCAATTCCACCCATGAGCTTGCTCTAACATCACCAGACCACCCTGACCGCTGCCATCACCAAGCGTCAGGCTGAAAAGGGCTACGCAAACTTCCTCGAGTACGGTGCCATTGACAAGGCTCCCGAAGAGCGCAAGCGTGGTATCACCATTGCAACCGCCCACATCGAGTACCAGACCGACAACCGCCATTATGCCCACGTCGACTGTCCCGGTCACGCCGATTACATCAAGAACATGATTACTGGTGCTGCCAACATGGATGGTGCCATCATCGTTGTCGCTGCTTCGGATGGTCAAATGTAGGTGGCAAAACAGCTCAAGGTGGACATTTTTTGACAAATGCAGGCCTCAGACTCGTGAGCACTTGTTGCTTGCCCGCCAGGTCGGTGTCCAGAAGATTGTCGTTTACGTGAACAAGGTCGACGCCGTCGAGGACAAGGAGATGTTGGAACTCGTCGAGATGGAAATGAGGGAGCTTCTCGGCACCTATGGCTTCGACGGTGACGAGACCCCCATCATCATGGGCTCGGCTCTTTGCGCTCTCGAGGGCAAGCAACCCGAGATTGGTGTCGAGTCGATTGACAAGCTGCTCGAGTCCGTCGACACTTGGATCCCCACGCCCGAGCGCGCCCTCGAAAAGCCCTTCCTCATGGCCGTTGAGGATGTCTTCTCCATTGCCGGCCGTGGTACCGTCGTCTCCGGCCGTGTCTCGCGTGGCGTCTTGAAGCGCGACCAGGAGATCGAGCTTGTCGGCAAGAACAAGACTCCTCTCAAGACCAAGGTTACCGATATTGAGACCTTCAGGAAGTCCTGCGAGCAGTCCCAAGCCGGTGACAACTCTGGTCTTCTCCTCCGTGGTATCAAGCGTGATGACGTCAAGCGCGGTATGGTCGTTGCTGCTCCCGGCACTGTCAAGGCCCACAACAAGTTCCTCGCCTCTCTCTACGTCCTTACCAAGGAGGAGGGTGGCCGTCACACTGGCTTCCACAGCAACTACCGTCCCCAGGTTTTCATCCGCACAGCTGGTAAGACAAGATCCCCTCAAAACAACTTACTCCTCACTAATGTTTTGTAGACGAATCCGCATGCCTGACCTGGCCCGAGGAATTTGCCGAGCAGGACAAGATGATTATGCCTGGCGACAATGTCGAGATGGTTTGTGAGGTCCACCACCCTTCCTGCGTCGAAGTTGGCCAGCGCTTCAACGTCCGTGAGGGCGGCCGCACTGTCGCTACCGGCCTCATTACTCGCATCATTGAATAAACGAGACGTTGGATCGATAATACATACACCAAAATATCTGCCGCAATGACTAACGAAAGGGGTCCGCGCTGTGCCCATGATTGGCTGCGCCACGCTGCTCCACTGTCCGGCTTGTTCAAATATCAACCCATTGAAAGTTTTCTCTCCCCTCTTCCTCTTTGATCGGATATTGTCCGTACTTTGCAAGGCGTCGTAAGATAGTGGACACATGGCATTCAAAGGCGTTTGATTGGCGGCGGCTTGTACCAAACGTAGAAAGGAATTCCAGCTCATGATTCTTCGGGAACTTCTGGAGTTGATGTCAAAGCTTCTCCGCTGTAAGAGAAGCTTTCCTAAGACTGTTAGCATGGCTTAGCTTCATGCAACTCTGCACCCCACACGAGATCCGACCAAGATGGTCCATGTACGGACTCATCGGATCGAATGGCACGTGATCTGTTTCGAGAAGCGTTGGTACGGCCAAGTCGACCGCCAGGCAACGACGTCGACTCTCTGTCTCCCCTACCAGAACACCTACGCAATGTCCAAGGAATGATTTGACTTGGCCAAATCCGATTCCATGCCTTGTGGATCTCGTGACGGCCGCCGCAGTGGCCACCGCTGCCTGCGCTGCCATAAAGACCACGTCAAGGTGAGTATCTAGACACACCGCCCGTCTTTTGTTTGCTAAAATCCGACCAGTGCGATGGGCAACGGCCCTGTGCATCTTGCAAGACGCGAGGTGTTGAATGCGTATCCCGTCCTTCGGCCCAGAATGCCATCACAATCATTGAATGCGGGCCCAGGAGGTCAACCAGCACTGCCATCCAAACCGTTCAAGAGAAGCAAGCCATTCAAAAGCCTCTTGTGCAAGCATCGTGGCGCTACAACACAGTCTTTTTCCAAGCCATTGGACTGGCTCCTTCTCCCATGATATCCATCTTCTCCTTTGGCTCCATTGGCTGTCTGTCGCAGCAAAACGAGCTCGTCAGCAAGACCATCTCTGTCGTTGGCGGCGTGTATGCCAGCCGGACTGGAAAGCTGTTCCTCTCGCTCGACGAGCTCCGCCAGCTGCGCAAGTCGTGGGAGGAGATGAGACAGCTGATCGCAACCGAGATGCGCGGTGCTCGTCCCGCCAACTACAACACTGTGCTGCTGTGCGCTCTCCTTCTCGAATTTGCCGAGGCAAGTGATCTCGAAACCGTAGTTCGCTCCAACTCACCAAATTCTAGCTCTTTGTGGACAAAAGTGGCGATTCTTGGATGCGCATGTTTCAAAATATTTCAGAATACATTCGGCTCAGTGGGAGAAGCCCGCATGGCCAAAGTGCGTTTGAATCGTCGCTGTACAAGTACTATCGCTCGAGCGACACGATTGGCGCCATAGTTTCATGCAAAGATGTCGTTCTTCCGACTAGATCTGATTGCAGCTTCCTGCGCCCCGAGCCGCCAACTGGCATTGAGTTGGAACCTGGGGATCTAGACTTTGCCTCAGACAAGGACCTAGATCGACTCCTCGACATTTTGGAGCAGTGGGCCAGATTCCAATACCGGTAAGACTTCAATCCCGACACCGACGCGCATTACTCACTCGGCAAAGGGCACTGGGGTGGACATGGAAGAGCGACCGCATCAACTTCGAAGACGCCGTCTCCAAGAACTCGCCCATCCCCGACCACCAAGTCCTCGACGGCGCCGACCTCCCCTCCCACGTCGCTGCCGGCATCGAAATCATCTGCACGGCCTGCCGCCTGCAGCGCGAAATCATCTCCATCATCCTCTCGGCGACCAGCTCCACCCAACTCGAGTCGGCCATCACCATGATGCTGCCCTACTACCACTGGGCGCTCATGGGCATTTGTAGATTGTTCATCCACCCCGCCTGGTCGCATCTGCAGTGCGAGCTGCCCGTCCTGCGGGACGACATGATCCAGGGGCAGGCTCTGGCGGCGCTGTCGCACGCCGAGGGCATCATCAGCCGCATCGATCTGGGCTCCGTGCTCTACATGCCGCTGGCGTACCTGATCGGGCTGGAAATGACGGATGAAGTCGAGCGACAGCGAGTCATTACCTTTCTGGAGACGATCAAGGCCAAGGGATTTGATGTGGCGTCGGGATTCATCACTGAGCTGAGGGAGTCGTGGGTCGAAATGAGCAAGACGGACAATCGGCAGACTGGCCTCACAGCCCTCTTGAGAAGCCAAAGTCAGCTGGTCATCGGCTCCCAGGTCGACGGCTTCGACATCCCGCTCAGGCTCGGAGACAGGGGCAGCGGAAAGCAAACTGAATAGACAAAATTGTGCTTTTCTGTTTGGCGCGCGGTGTACTGGCGTTCATTGGAGTCGTCGAGGAAGAATGGATTTATTTCAAGAGACAGGAGGTTTTCTGGCTATTCCAAAGATACAACGCTCCGCTCTTCTTTTTCTTCCAATCACGGCACCATGTATCCCTTTTTCTTCAAGTTCTGCCCTCGCAGATCCGTGTACACGTCCAGCGGGTAGTCATCCCGCCTCGCCCGCTGACGGATCGGAACCGACTCAATTACAGCGGGCCGGCTGTACTTACTGGCAACATTTGCATGCACCCGCACAGTCGAATTGGTTTTGACGCTGCCTGCCACACACCAATCGGTGCTCCCCCAAGCCGAATCCGCGACCGCCTTCCACGCCGCAGTAATGTCGACCGTCATGTCCGGCGTCCAGTAAATGCGGCAGTCGGCCGGCTCGTACACAAACTGCAGCGGCGTCTGCGCCTCAAAGTCGCCAATCTTGATGCCGTCGCGGAAGTTGATGTTGTACGCCGTGTCGTTGGCGGCGCGCAAAAAGGGGATCTGGTCGTTGAAGTCGGCGAGGGACGTCGTGTTGTAGTACGCCTTTTGCGTTGCGTTTGCGTTTTCGTACGCCAAAGCCACCAACTCTTGTATGTAATCCCAGCCAAAGTCACTAAAGATTGTCAGCAGGTGTTCAAGCTATTGTTGGGAGCGATGCGCACTTGGTTCCTTTGACGCCGCCGATGGCTTGGGTGATGCCTGATGTCGACCGCCCGCCCATTGCGACATACTTGACCCCTGCGAGGTCTGTCATGAGCCTCGAAAATATTGTACACGTCGACGCGCAATAGCCATCTGTGAGAACGACAACATTTTCGGTGGCAAAAGGCTGTGTCAAATTCGTTCTGTACCCGCCATACCCCTGAATCTGGATTCCACCGCTATTGATGGGCGTGAGCACGTCGCTCAGGTTCCAGCGGAAGAGACTCGAAAATTGATCACCGTTAAACTCATGTGGGCCAAACTTTTCAACCCACGAGGTGAAAGATTGGCCTTCAGGGGTCTCATCTGTGCGATAGTTGAAGTTGCTGGAAACAATGTCCTCCCCGAGCTCCTCCAACGTCTCATTTTTGCCCCAGTCAAGCGTGCGAGGGACGGTGCCCGAAATTTCGGAGAAGGACTGGCCCAGCAAGTCGATCGATTCGAGCGCCCGCGTGCGGTCTGCCGCCGCGAACGCGTCAATTGACGGGAAGAGTTGCTTGAACAGATCATAGCCTTGCAGGATTGTTCCGCCGCCGTTGGCACTCAGGTCGATGACGAGCTTCGACTTGCCTGCTGCGACTGCCTCGGCCAAAAATCTCTGGCTGGTTTCTTGAAAGCTTATTTCGGCGTCGGACGAGCCGACGAAAGAAGGAACGCTGAGAACTGCAATATCTGCGTAATCTTCGCCGTCCAGGTAGTAGCCGCCTATGAGATTGTTCTCCTGGCGCACAACCGGGGTTGGGTATCCTGGAGCTGGTGTACTCTTTGAACTGGTTGCAGTTGAAGTTGAAGTTGGAGTCGCCGTTGTTGTGGTGGCGGTTGTGAGTGCTCCATTTTGAAAGTAATGTTTTGCCGGGACAGTAAACTTCTTTTTGTACAGAGCTTCGCCGCTGTCAACGCCGTCAAAGTCGGTTAACACTTTGGCAAAGTTCTTCAGGACAACACTGGTGCCGTTCTCGAACCGAAGGGTCGTCGTCGCTCCTGGATAAATCCACCTTCCGCGGCCTCCGCCGGTAAAGGTGCCCATACCGGTACTGGAATTCCCCAGGGCGACAATCGCAAGCTCGTAGAAAACATTGTTGTACAACGCGTCTCGGTCTTGGAGGGATCCATATTGGCTCCAGTGTTCAAGCCAAGAGGTGGCGGGTTCTCCATCTATCTCGACGATGGGTGATGGAGTAAAAGAAGAGTCTCCAAGGGAGGCTTCCAGAATGTCTGAGTAGGCGTAGGGTTGAGGGATGGCTTTTCCGTCCAAGGATACTGACACCAGGGGAAGCGTGCGTCCAAAATTAAAAATGCCTCCAACGGAGTCTGGTACGTAAACAAAGTGTCCGTCGTGGGTTGATTGGAGCAGTCGGTATATGCTGAACCCAAACTAATTGAATTGTCAGTGCTTGCAGAGCCTGGAAACCAGAAGCGCTTTCTGGTCCTTCTCACCTCATGTTCGCTCGCGAAACTTCCGTTCTTCACTTTGGACTCTATGATATCCAACTCTCCAAACACATCGACAGGATCTTGAATTTTCTCAACATATTCTGCCGGAGGATTCTTGAGATACGCAATGGTGCTTTGCCACTCCCAGTACGGCTTTACCGTCTCAATGAGATCCAACGCAGCGCTGACATTTAAAGGTACGCTGTTGATGCATTCGTAAGCCAACTCTGCAGGCACAATCGCCGTTGCACTGGGAGAAGCTGATGTCTGAGAAGCTGCCAAGTAAGAAACAGATGCGCAAGGAGAGCCAGTATTGTTGTTCAGGGTCTTCCAAACTGGATCAGAGTATCCAACGGCCGACTTGGTCAAGCCGGCGACCACAAACAAGAATTGAAGAAACGGCATCGCGCAACGACGAACATAGAGACATCACGACCGTTGACGTCCACATTATATCGCGCACAGAGTGGGTGCGGTGTGTGGCGCGAGGCCATGTCGCGATAAGCAGCAAGACTGGAGTATTTCTGGATGAGGAAGTTGCGGCAGTCAGGCGTTCAGCAACTCGGGCAAATAAATTGCACTACGGAGTGGACCTTACACGACAGATGCCGGGCAGGACGCGGCGCAGTTGGTCGTACCTTCCCGATCGGGTAAAGTGAGATGGAGATCTAGGTGTTTGCAGGCCTCTCTCGGGGTCACGCGTATTATCTCCGTCCCCATTTCGTAAGCCTGGTCTCACAGAGCGATAGGCCGGTTGTTCCAAATCTGTGAACGGGTAGATTGTGCAATGCGGCGGACTTTGCACGCTTCAGGTACGCTCACCGCCTGCGGCTTTCAACAAAAGACTTACGCGCACCTGAAAGACCAACTGAAGCAGGGGAAAAACCAGAATATGGAAGGAATCGCTGCCATCAGTTTGGCGTGGAAAGTTGTCATGTTGATGAGTTCATCGAAATTCGGTCATCAGAACCATCTCACGGCACACCCAGCACGAGTCGCTCAAAGACATTCCATGGATCTGTTGTACAATTTTTGAAGACGTGTCCCCACGTGGAAATCAAACGCCTACCCGAACGCTCCATTAACAGCGCACAACAAGCAACGACACAACCACCCGCCACGAGCAATCCACCTCCAGATGCTACCTGACAACATCAGACGACCCAGTCTCGGCCATGTTTTGAATGAGATTTTTGCTCGCGCTATCCGCCGGCATCACCGAGGTCCTCGGAGAAGGTCCAGAGCTAATGGAGGCAAACGACAGCCGGAAACTGGATCTTTTCGCCCACGACCGCCTCGATCTTTTGGGAGGTCGAATGTCTTCAGTCTGCTGTGGCACGGCGGGCTGCGAAGGCCCGCCCAGCACCTCATAGACATTTGGCAACGCGAGGTGCTTTTGTTCTTCCGAAGTGTCGGGCGTGGGCGGGATCACAGACACTGGATGCAGTCAGCAGAAGCATTTCCAAAGAGCTCCCTCCCCCCGGATCATCCTTACCTTTTGGCGCAAAAGAGAAGTTTGCAGAGAGACCCGCTGGAAGGATCGAGATTTCGGATGGACGCGGTCGAGAGGCATCGGAGCAAATGGAGGCTGCCCGCTCTCTCCTGTATGCTCTGCGGCGGATATATATCCAAATGAATATGCCGATGAAGATGGAACCGCTGATGCTGCTCACGACAACAGCGCCGATGATCTTCTGGATATGACGCTCGTCCTTGTCTGGTGGGTTTAACGAGTGCACTGAAGGGTGGACTGGGTTCTCAGGGAAGCCTGTCGTAGTCGACATGTCGAAGTTTAAGGTGTACAGCCGTGTGGAGAGTAAGTGTGCTCAGCCGCGATTGGAGTCTTTTCATCCCTTCAGTTTGTTATTCAGCAATGGTCTATTGAGTTCCAGCTGTGGTGGCAGTAAACAGCTTTGTTTGGAATCAAGGGTTTGTTGTGGCGTCGCCTAGCGGTAAGTGGCAAAGCACTGCATTTCCCAAATTACTTTCGTTCCTAGTCGACTGTCAATCGGACAGTGTCTAGATTTCAGGGCGATTTGTCTATTTCTTGGATCCACTTTTGTTTTGGACGTCCAAATCATTGCTAGCCGTTTTCCGCAAGTGAATGCAATGCCTGCCCGGGTCCCCGACTTGACTCCATCACGTCCTCAAGTTGTCGCTCTGGGCCAGCTCTGGACGTTGAAACAGTGCAGACCTGCTATCCTCGCATTCAACTCTAGAAATTTGGAGATTGCGAATCAGATCCTACTCCACGTTGGCAGCAATGTCCTCGACCAACGGATCGTTCCACTCCTTCCGCACGTCGACAGGGCAACATTCCACCATAAGAATTCCAGCTTCTTCACTGATGCATTGAATGGATTGACTGATAGGATGGACGCCATCCCAAGAGCAAACTGTGACGGATCGATGATGGAAGTGGAAGGATTTGGCAGATTTCGATCAACGCTTCGCACGCTCGCTTGATCCTGGTACTCTCTATACTGTAACTCACCTCCGAAAGTTTACAGCTTTCTGAGAACGAGCTGTGATGAAAAGAATGGTGACTTTCTGGACCACTCAGGGATGAACTTCTCTTACAGAGACTTCGACGACACGCAACTTGGATTGACTGGACATCAAGGCCAGTGTCTGCCTCACGATTTGATTTTCTTGTTCTTGTTCTGTTCATCAGCCACTTCAGCCCAGTCGACGGACCGATGATCGCCACTAAAAGTCACTGCACACTGAAACATAGAACAAAAAAAAGCGAATTGCGAGGATTCGCATCATGAAGGGGACGCGAATGGAGAGCATTGTTTCCAAGCCCATCTGAGATTCAGTGAGCATACGCGCTCTCTAAAAGTGTGGTCCCAGGGATCAATCAAGTGCTTCTGCGTGCCCCAACTTTTTTGCTTTGGAGTCTTGGACCAAAATGATTTGCGAGGGAGGAAAAATAGCCGGGATTTTATCAGCGGCTGCTTAAATGCAGGCACAACGCTAATTCCCATGCAGCCATTATGATATCACAATTCGTCAGTTCTTGTCCGAGGCAAATTCACGTCCGGCTGGAATGGACTGAGTTTCAGTCCGCATCTTTCACTCCACTGTTGCTTCGCGCAGAAAAACACACCAATCGCCGCTACGCGAAAGATTGAGAAAACTCTGGAGGCTTCCTGTACGTCCGTGTGGGAGATTTCTCGCAGATGTTGACTCACTTGGATCACAGTAGTCCGGGTTCTCATGAATTTATCGTGACCTGAAAACCCAAGACGGCGATAACTCGATAATGGACTGAGTGGCTCTCAGGAGCTTCCAAAATCGATAACCAAGGAGAGAATCTGCGTCGTTGCAGTACATTTACATGCGTGGACGGATTCAGATCCGCTGATCGACCTGATGATGGCTTCCCCGGATCCAGTGGAAATGCAGATCGCGGGTTCCTTCAAGACGGAGGAGGTAGCGTGCGGGACATTGTTCCGTCTCCGATTTCCGCTCGCCTGATAAGTATACTACACGATTCTGATATGCTGCTAGATCAACCTAGGAGAACTAGTGCGCATGGGCTATCAATACGAGACGGCCGTGGGCCTTGAGGCGGGGCTCTGGAAATCCACCCAGTACGACTACAACTAGAATGCCGTGCTAGGCTCTCTTGGATTTTTTGCGGGCCGCATTCAGCAACGGCTTGCGCTTTCGGGTCTTGATGTGCCCGCCAGATTCGACCAGATTCAGTAGGGTAACTCATGAGTTGAACGCCGCAAACTGGGCGTGATCGCTTAGCCGCGCCGTTCGATTCCGGAGGAGCTTAGTGCTGAAACTCGAGTACGGAAGATTGCCCTTCCGTGGGAGATCTGGGATGACGACTCTGGGGCCTTTGACTGCCCGGACAAAAACGGATGGGCTAGATAAATACAAGATTTGTGAACATCTAGCGCGTATCAGTCGAGTGCGGGAAGATAGACGACGGAGCCGCGCAGGCCTCAAAAAGAATTGGCATGTGGAACGTACATCGCGGAGCCAAAGGCGATTCAAGCTCAACTGTAAAACTTGGATGTTGATTAGTAGATGTCCTCGGAGCTTAAATCCTAATCGGTAGATGTAGATGAAGCTTAATTGTTGATGAGTACTCAACAAAAGGACGTAGGCAATGGAAACTTATCGACCCGGCTTTCTTTCAGCGCTCCTTTCCTGTCGGGCAGTACAAGTGTCGTTTTGGAAAATTCGACAATCTTTGTCTGTGATGCTGCCGTCGTGTTTGAGAGCGATTGAGCCTGAGCAAAGCCAGAATGCTGCAGAAACACTCTTCAGGAAAGAGTGACGTCAGAGTCTCCAAGTCGCAGCCCTCTGGTGAAAAATGCCCAAGGCACTATAGGAATTGACATAGAAAGTCCAACTGTACAATTATAATAAATGAGTAGACTTGATGACGCAGTTGGAAGCCCAAAGCACGATTGTGCAACTGTTCGGCTGGTTCAGTCGTGGCTTGCCGGTCAGCTTACGATAGTGTCGCACTGTTGGCAGTCCGACAGTCCGACGACAGAACTTGCTTGGATAATCAGCCCTTGGGCCGTGCGTCAGAATTGACTTTGCGGCGACTGACTCCCGCACGTAGTTAGCATAAAGACCTTCGATTTCCAAGCTTGTCACGCTGAGTGATACAGCAAGCAACCTAGTGGCTCCTTTTATCCCGCTCTCTTCAACCCCGCACTCGTCCCCAGCCTTCTCAGATTCTTGTCACTTTTCAAATTCAGAAATCGACTCTGTTCATCATGCCCAAGGCTCTTCTCATTACTGGAGCGACTGGAAAGCAAGGCAGCGCGGTGGTGGACGCGCTCCTGGCCCAGGGCTCCAAAGACACCATTTTGGCTGTCACCCGCGATCCAGAGAGCGCATCGGCCAAGCGGCTCGTCCACAAGTCGCCGACAATCAAGCTCGTCAAGGGCAATCTCGACGATGTGCCGGCAGTCTTCGAGGCCGCAAAAAAGATGGCTAAGGGGGAGCAGATCTGGGGCGTCTATTCCGTCCAGCTCGCCATGGGCAAAGGCGCAACGTCCGAACGCGAGACCAAGCAGGGCATTGCGCTGGTTGACGAGGCGCTCAAGAACGGTGTCCAGCACTTTGTCTACAGCAGCGTGGACCGCGGTGGCGACGAGGTCTCGTGGAACAACCCGACAGACGTCCCCCACTTCGTCACCAAGCACAACATCGAACACCACCTCAGGAACTCCGCTGGTAGCAAGATGGGCTGGACGATACTGCGACCCGTGTGCTTCATGGACAACCTCGAGCCCGCCTACCCGACCAAGGTTTTCCTGGCCGCGTTGAAAAGCTCGATGAAAGACAAGCCCCTTCAGTGGGTCGCGACGGCCGACATTGGCTGGTTCGCCGCCCAGGCCCTCTCGAAGCCGCAGGAATACAACCACAAGGCCATCGGCTTGGCGGGCGATGAGCTCACCTTTGACCAGCTGAGCAAGGCCTTCAAGAACACAACGGGCCAGCCTGCGGGCACTTCGTTTTCCTTTCTGGGCAGCACCCTGATGTACCTGATGCCCGAAATGGGCAAAATGCTTACGTGGTTCGCAACAGAAGGTTACGGGGCGGACATCAAGGCGTTGCGGAGCAAGCATCCGGAGCTTTTGGATCTGGAGTCGTGGATTACGCAAAAGAGCCGTTTTGAGACCAAGGCGGACAAGTGATGGACGCACTCCCCCAATAAATGTCGAGAGATGTCCCGTCTTGTCGCCGCGGTTGGATTCCAGGAGCAGTAATTCCAAGCTCTCAGCACGCTCAGGGATCTTTGATATTCACGCTGCCCTCACTTTGTCGATTTATGTATTGGCTGCCTCCTTTCTCTAGTCCTCGACGACAGCGATGAATTCCATAATCATAATGTATGATGTCTTACCTTGCCCACTCAAAGTGCGTCTCTGTGCAAGATATGCTTCATGACTGCGACAATAATAGCGGCAGTACGAGCACTGCGGTCACAACTGCGGAGAGCAGCATCAATTCGGCCGAAGATGACTGAGATGCCAAAGCACTTCTGCTCTTGAAGTGAACTCTAACGGCCACAGCGATTTCGAGGATGTCGGGTACGAAGGACTGTTTTTCCTGTCTGCAAGAGCTTCGATATGAGCCTGCGAGAAAGGGAGCAGTTCATTGACTTGTGGTCTTGTGTTCTTCGGTCTTGAGTCACTTGGCGGGAGGGTCTTGGATGTGCAGGGGGTGCCAGGGTCTTCAGGGGGCTGCTTTGGCTTGTCGGACAGGTCTTGTTTCGCCATTCTTCCCTTGCTGTGGTAAGATTTGTTCCGGAGGTCAAATCAGGTCCAAAAGTGACTTGCGGAGGCAAAATTGAAAGGGAAGAGGTGGGTGTGTGGGTTTTACTTGCGCAACTGGCGGCTGCGTTGAACCAAAGCGCGTGAAGCGAGCGAGAATGACCAATCTTATATTCGCTGGCGTCTTAGCACACAGTCAGGCGATCTTTGTTCGATATCCTCGGCTTCTCTGGGCGTTGCGTCTTCGGCGAGTCCTTGACACTTGCAGTCCATCGCAGTGTTGATTCCGTTACGTCGTTCAATTCAGTGGGGAGGCCCGAGTGCACAGGCCTCTCGCCCAAAAAAGGCGGAGTTGAATCTTTTGCGTACCTCAACCCATATCGTTTGACCAAAACCTCGCCACCACAGACAGCAACCACGTCCCATCTGTCTAGAGCAAGTGCGGTCAGTCGTCTCCCAAGTGTAAGTCAGGGCTCACAGTCTTCAGGGAATCCATCGCTGTTTCCAGACCATGGCGGCAACAAACCGTCTTCCCGCGAGTCATTTGAGTGGAAACGCTGCGAATGTGGGCAAGAAAACGAGTTTGATCTCCATCGAAACTCTCGAGAAGGAACGCGCGTCCACTTCTTCTCTCGGCCACTGCCACTCGGCCTTGATGACTTACGGTCATGAGGTCAGGGGAGACGACGCGGACCCGACCACGACATTGCAATCCGGCACTCCTCACAACACAACCACGACGACTTCGATCAACGAACGCAACGACTCCGACTCCGAATCCGACGAGGAGACGCTCGCGACGCCCCCCTGGCTGTCCGACAGAGAACTGGTCGAGCTCGTCCAAGCACTCATCGAAAACAAGGCAACGGATATCCTCGTCAATCCCTACACGGCGCAGCGGCGCTGGGAGAAGCGGCGGTAGCAGCGGCAGCAGCCCTCGACGGTGTGCGGTTCCGAGATGGCCGCGGGACGCCAGGTTGCGAGTGACGACGCTCGATTGGGTAGAGAGCAGGCGGATATTTGGCTGGACGACCGATTGGGTGTGGAGGTTTGGCGGCTGTGGTGTGAGTGAGTAAGTGGCACATCCGGCGACGACGAGGGAGCGCGAAGGCGTGGTACTGGCGTTGGTCCTGTGGATAGTTGATGTTGTTGTTCCTCTTGACTCAATGAGTGCTGATGAGAGGACGCAAGTCGGGGCTGGAACGATTTGTAGCGGACGGGTCCAGGACAGCCGCTCTGAAATGCGTCGTCTTCCAGTCTCCTCCGCTTGCCTTGCAGTATGAAGCAGTGAACTAACACTGGCACCCGGGTTGCCTCATCGCGAGGGCTGGCTCAACAAGCATCAGTTCAACACCAACGTCCGACTGACTTGCCCCGGGCGAGGTGAAGCTTCAGACCCGTTTTGTCTGCCGTCATCCCGCCAGCGTGATACTCTTCCGCAAAGTTGTCAGCATCTACCAACGATCAAGATACCTCCTACCACACTTGCGAGGCCTTGCATCCCGGGGAAGTACGTCTTCACACCAGGACGTGGATACCCAGCTGCTTGGCAAGTTTCCTCTTCAAACCATCACGCTCTGCGACAGCCAGCCAGCCAGCCAACGGGCCACCTTCCATCGCTCAGTCCTCCAACCAAGATCCAGGTCGGCCAGCCTTCGTCCAGCCCAACAGCCGATCCAAGAGCACTGCCAAAAGCGCCGTGTCTTGCTTGCCCCATCCGCGGAATCGACGAGCCCGAGACCCGGCGCAGTGGGTAGAATAAGACAACGTTACTTTCAAGGTCTATTTGCGGTGGTTACGACGGCTCTTTGGGCTTAGCTGTGGTAGCGAACAAAAATCTCCCTAGCGCTATCCATAGTGGAGACTGCATGATCCCTGAGCGCAGCAAAGGCGCCAAACGACAGCTCTTATGCGCGGCCACCGTGGTTATCAATAACAGCTTGAGTGATTGGGCACCATGCCTCTTCGCTAATTCAAGCGAGGAACATGTGGGGTCGGAGGTGCAGTTTGGAGAACTCGTTGCTGGCCATGCAGACGCTCGGTCCTCTTCGTCGTTTGCACGTGTCAGTTCTTCAACCTGTGATAAACAGAACGTGGGAGGAAAATTTTCGACTCCAGTGCATCGTGGAGTCTGGAAAGACCAACACGCTCTGAGAAGACTGTGGCATGTTCGAAGACGATCCATGGGGCCCACTTGAGGAACTTCCAGTCCTTTCCAGACGGTGACCAAGACCTGTACTTCCACGCTCTTGACTCGTCACAGCGCTTTCTCAGATATGATTCAACGCGCTTGATTTTGAGCCATTGCAAGGGCCCTAAGACTCGAAAATGTGTCGCACATTTCTGGCCATCAGCGAGGCCACAGACACGACGTCGTGGATATGAACACCTAAGACGCCTTATCGTGCGCCCTGTCCGAATGTGGGGTTGTTTGGCAAAAAGTTTCTTTTTCTTCGCAGCGGCAGTCGTAGGACTCCGAGACACGCATTGAAACAAGGCATGTTTGGTACTGCCAGGACCTTGCTCATGTGGTCTTGGGTGTGCAGAGTGTCGGTGACTTGCGATGGCGTTGTGGGAAAAGATTGACGGCGCTGTCAAGAGCTTTGGTCATGAGGCGCTGCTATCGCGGCTGTTGAGATGCGTTTGCAGAGCAGCGAGAATCTTTGCGACGCAACATGGCCTGGACGATTCGACGAGCAGCAATCTTGAGAGACGCGCGATGAGTTGTTGTTGTGATTGAGTGCAGTCGACGATGAAGCTGTGGGGAGGAGAAAGCGATAGTAGCGCTGAGGCGGGCTACGTCACATGGTTTTATGGCCCTTGCGCTCGAGTCTCGACGCCCAACTGAGGCCAAAGCGCAACGCTTCTCTCCGCCTTTTGTCGCCGCGTTTTCCTCTGACTTGTGCTGTCGACTCATTCTTCACCTCCGCGCCCTTCTTTTTTGACCTGTGCAACCTCGAGACCATGCTGGTCACACCGTCGTCCTTTTCATCTCTCGACGCCCCTTGAACCCCCGTTCGTCTTCTCCACCATTCCTCCGCCAACATGGAAGAGATTGATAGAGTATCCACCGCGACTGCCGATGCCGCTAGCCAATTAGGCCCCTCACGTCCCCGGAGGGTGAGCACCATCGGCTCCTCGTTCCGCAAACAAGAGAAGAAGACCTTCACGACCAGAATCAAAGAGCTGTATAAAAAATACGGCCCTGATCTTGATGTGCCGACAGTATTGCTCATGGCCAAAGGCGGCCTTCCACCCGTCATTGCCATGGCCATGTATCAAGCCGACGAAGTCTCCGGGGTTTATACCACAGTGGGCTATCTCATGGCCATCATCTCGATTTTTGGCTTTGCGGTAATGCCCCGAGCAAAGTTCATGCAGACCATGTTTTTGGATATCATCGCCACGTGCTTGGCGACCTGTCTGAACTTGCTCATGTGTTACTGCGCCGTCAAGGCTCGTCAGCACTCGGGCGTTGATGCAACATCGAAATATAATTCCTCAGCGTCGGCTGTTTGCGGTGTCTTCTTATTCTTCCAGACATATTTCGTCAACATGATGAGAGCAAAGTACCAGCCTACCCTTCAATTCCCCGGCATCATTTACACCGTGTTTGTCGTAGTTGCGTCTACAAATGCTCCTCGATTGGTGACAATGACCGCATCCACATCATTCATAATGCGGCTCCTCAAAACGTTCATGACCGGCTTCGGGATAGCCACCGGAGTTTCACTCTTTATTCTTCCAAGTGCGTCATCAAACTCTTCCTCAGCTGCCTTTTCCTAACATGACAACAGTCACGTCGCGTAAAATAGTGCTGGGCACTATGAATGGCTACATTGGGGCCCTCAGGAAGTCTCTTCAAGCCCACTCTGATTACTTTCAAAGTATGGAAATCAAGGACATGTTCTACCGGGTCTCCACAGGCTTGTCTGGAGACAAGCAGCGCCAGCCCGAAGCTCAAACAGTGAAAAAATCTGTCGCCGCCATCCAGGCACTCCAGGGCAAACTCCAGCAAGATCTACCGTTCGCAAAGCGCGAAGTGGCCTACGGATATCTCGGCCCTGATGATCTTCAGACCATGTCGAAGATGTTGCGTGGTGTCATGCTGCCGCTGGCAGGTCTGAGCTCCGTAGTCGACATCTTCGAACGCCTTACCGAACTCAATGGCTACCAAGATCCCAACTATCAAAATTTCGAAATCGGAGCTCGCGAAATGGACAGGAGGCGACTGGTCGAAGATTGGAACGACATCATGAGAACGGTGCACGAGCCATTCCAAATAGTCTTCAAGGCCATGGACGATGGCCTTGCTCACGTACAGTTACAGACCAAGATCAAGAAGTTTTCTCGAGAAGAGAAGAAGGCCAAGAAAAAAGCAGCTGGAGACGTCGAGTCCAAGGGCAACCATGTCCGACCTGGAGAAGCTGGCTTCAGCGAGTACCTTGAACAGCAGATTCAAAGCTTCTACGACGGGCGACGGATTGCTTTGAGCGAATGGTGTCTTCGCAAAGGCATTCAGGTTCCACAGGGAATGTTTGACGACCCGAACAAATTTGATATTTGTGGCGACAGACTGAAAGCCGGCGAAGTAAGCCAAAGGTCGCTCTTCGCTCTGCTTTACGTGGGTAGCCCAACTTGAGGGAATTTGTACATGCTGACGTCTTCTTAGATGGAGTATCTCCTGTACTCGACCGCCAAGCAGGTTCTTGAATTCGTTCGGTGGGTCGACGATCGAGTGGCCTATGGAAAACTTGATCACAAGCGTATCATTGTCCCCGGACACAAGCGGCTCAGGAAATGGTTCCGTAACCTCCTCAAGGACGAAGATGCCGAGCATGGTGCAGACAACATGATGGGCGACGTCAATGGCGGAACTCAAGTCCACCTGGGCGACGCATTCAAAAAGCGAAAGGATCCCGAGGTGCGTGCAAGCCAACGTCCCTCTGATCGCTGTTCCAGACTAATCCAGTGCGGCAGCATCTCCCTCCTGAGAACACTGTGGAGAAGATTGGGGACAAAATCAGAGCCATCCCTAGTTTCCTAAGATCAAGGGAGTCCGTCTTTGGCCTGCGTGTAGCTTGTGCTACCATGACTATTGGTACGTTCCTTTTGCTTGAGCGGGATGCTGTTGCTGACGGGTTCAGGTATTGTGAACTTCTTGTCCACAACCCAGACATTCTTTATTAGGCAACGTCTTTTGTGGGCAATGATGATGGTAAGGTCAAGTCCTCGGTGAAACCACTGCGCTCTGCTCACACGCAATAGGTCGCAATTAGTATGAGTCCTACGGCCGGTCAGAGCCTCTTCAGCTTTTCGCTGCGAATCATTGGGACATTCGGCGCCATGTGCGCCTCGTTCATCGTCTGGTACATTGTCGACGGCCGCATTCCTGGTGTGATCGTCTTTTACTGGATCAGCGCCGCCAGCTACTTCTACATAATTTTGAAAAAGCCGCGGTATTTGCCCCGGACCTTATGTGTGGCATGATGCTAACGACAATTTCAGATACGTCATCATAGGTTTGATCAGCGTAATGACGCTGACGACTATTATCGGCTACGAACTCCAAGTCAAAAAGGTCGGAAAGACCCAGGCTGAGAGCAACGGTCAGCCCTACTACCCAGTCTACTTGCTTGCGCCCTACCGTCTCGCCACAGTCTGTGGTGGTTTGGCAGTGGCTTTCATCTGGACCTTCTTCCCCTATCCCATCTCGGAACACTCTGAACTTCGCAGCCAGTTGGGCTCGGCGCTCTACCTTTTGGCCAACTACTACTCAATCGTTCACGAAACGTTCAGGGCGCGCGTGCGGGGCGAAGAAGGCGACTTGACTTCGAAGAACAGTCCCGGACGGAAGATGCAAAAACAGCGTCTCAAAGTTTATTCAAAACAGCTTCTTTTGCTCACAAATCTACGTGCGACGTCGGAATTCCAAAAGTGGGAGCTCGCAATCGGTGGCAAGTTCCCGCGGGAGAGATATACACTGATTTTGAACTGCGTCGAAAAGTAAGTGCCCCTGGTCTAACACAATACAATCGCAATTTCTGACGCTTTTGCTTTGCAGCATCACTCGCTACATTGCACTCCTGGCATTCGCTTCACAAACCTTCTCCAACCCCGTCACAACATCAGAAACTGCCTGGGCCCACGACTTCCGCCGTCTCCTATCCAACGTCAACCTCACAGCGCACGAAATCACATCGCTCCTCGCACTCCTCTCGGCGGCCATCAAGAACGGTCAACCCCTGCCCCCGTACCTCAAACCCCCGCAACCATACGCGCTGTCCAACCGACTGGAAGAACTGGATCAAGACATCCTGTCGCTCAAGCACGTCATGGAGCCGGGCTACGCGGCGTTCGCCGTGATCCAAATCGCGACGCGCTGCGTGACCATGGACATTGAGAAGCTGCTGCGCGAGGTCAAGGGCCTGGTCGGCGAGATGGACTTTAGCTTCCACGTCAACTCGGTGGCCAGCTCCCGCACGAGCATGGCCATGCTGAGTCGCCGGACGTCGTTCACCGGCGCGGCCACCGAGGCGGAGAGCGAGGACGAGAGTGACGACGAGGATGAGGAAGACGAAGAGGGAGATTCCGATGCCACGGACCGGGACGGTGACGAGATTAAGGTGCACAAGAGTAGCAGTGGCAGCGGAAGTGGGAAATAGCGTCGTCTAGGCGAGACGGCGCAACAGATTGACAATCACAGCAGGCGTGTATGCACAAGAGGAGGACGGTTTTCTCTTCTGTCTGGGTGGATTATCTTTTTGGTTTCTGGCGGCGTCCTTGCACGGCTTGCACGATCTCACGAAAACTGCACAGTTTCAAAAATTTTTCTTGCAATCTAGTTCTCTTCACTGGCTTTATACCTATTTGGCGGATTATATAATGGGCTTTTACTGCGATCCACGCGGCAACTCTCACGCTGTCATCTGGCTATCTTCAAGTATTGATTTCAGCGCAGTGTATTTATCGCTGCATTATCTTCCAAGACTGTTGCCGCACCTACGGAGCATCCACTCACAGTTATAATAGAAGCTAAGGAGCTATCGTATGAGTGTAGACAGCCATGGGGAGCGTCGCTCCTTTCACCACGCACTCCAAAGAAACATTGGACGCCAACGCCTTCGCGCACCACGTCATCCACCAACTTCAAGTACCTACCTATCCATCAAAGATCTTCATCTTCCGCGTCCACATCGTCAAAGCAACCACAAACCACCTCCATCAGCCAGGCCAAGCACGATTGCCCCAGCTACGCGCCCGTGTAACCACACATAGCAGTCTCTCGCACCCACCACACCAACCAATCAACCCGCGACCGCGCCGACGCATTTGCGGCCAGCGTCTCCGCCCTTTTTTCCTTCGATCCTTCCAGTGCCGAAGAAGTGAGCGCCCGCCACACCATCGGCACCGGAAATCCAGCGACCCGACCCGACAGCAGAAAAAGCCCCAGTGATGCCGGGCGTGATCAACAGATACCCATGTCCGCCGCGTCCGCCTGCATATGTATGTATGATGTATGTAGCTGTGCGACACGCGCATCCAGCCACCCACCGTGCAGAGAGTAGGGCCTGCCTGCCTGCCTGCCTGTCTCTCCCGCCGCTCATCTTTATCCAAGTGCCGGCCGTGTGTTCGTCACTTCGCCGACCTGGGCAACCAACCATTCTTTTTAGTAATCTGTGCATCGCAAGCTGGCTGGCAGGACTGGACAGTACAGCATCTTACCTCCAGACAGACCCAGCTCGCTTGCGCCCCGTAGCATCAGTACGCGTCTAGTGTAGTTGGCCATCCGCTTGCTCTCTCTCACAGATCTCGCTCGCGCACTGTCTTGTCTGTCAATCAATCCGACGCGCACGGAGCACATCCAGCTCAGCCGCCCAGTCCAGTCCAAAATCCATTCCACTCCATTCCACTCCACTCTAGACCAATCCAGCCATCTGTCCGTCTGTCTGTCCATCAGTCGTGCCCGCCGCTCCAGCAAGCCGTCAGCCCGCATGCATGTACTATACTCGCCGCTGGGCCTGGACGCTGCTGTACTGTATGTCCTGTACTGTACATGACGCACGAAATAAAATGCCCTACCTGCATGTACACACACCCATGGATGTGCCCATGAATACATGCACAGAGCCCAGACGGCGATCTCGGCGTTTGGGGTGCGTTTGGGGACGTGTGCCGGGTTCGCCGGGGAGTTGCTTTTGCTGAGGTGGGTAGGCAAGGTGCGCAGACGCATAGGTGCAAGAAGGGCGTGCAATATAGTAAAGTACATGTATATTGGTAATGCAGGTATGTAGTCAGCCAGTCAGTCAAAGCAGTCAGCAACGCGATATATAGGTACCTCGGTACAGACACTGCTAGCACTACCTGTACGTAGGTATGCACACCACCGCAGCCAGCCAGCCACTTGGCGACACAACACCACGCATGTACAAACGGGCGCGACTGCTGTTTCCAGCGCTGCCAGACGGACGCGCTCGGTTGGCTGAGCGCGCACCTACTTACCTAGGCACTTACCTACTGACCTGCCTGGCCCAAGGCACGCGAGAAGGAGAACTAGACCGCGACGTCTGTGTGTGTGCCGCACGACACCAGTCCAGCTCAGCGTACGAAATTGGGCGAGTTGAGCTGCGTCGCGTCCGGCTGTCTGTCTGGCTGTCTGCTTGGTTTGCTCCGTCTACATGTCTGTCTAACCTAGTTGTCGCGTCCAGCTCGCGTAGGCAGGTCGCCGCCGCCGCCGCTGCTGCTGCTGCTGTCGTCGCTGCTGTGCGCACAGAATGGATAGGTGCTGGCTGGCTTGCTGGCTGGGCAGTCGTCGGTCAGATACATCATGCCGCTTACCGCCTCAGAGAAAGCGAGCGTATGCAGAAGCCAAAAACAGAGCGCGAGGGCGTAGTATATTCTCCGCGCATAGTACCCGTAGCCATGACGTCGTCGTCGTCGTCCTGGGCGGTGATGGCACGTGTGGTGGTTGAAACCCACCGCCCACGGGCAACCAGCCATCCCCTCGGGCAAGCAAAAACAAAAGACAGCATAGCGTTTGATCCATCAGGTCCCTCCTCGCCGGTGATGACTCGCGTGAAATTGCATGGCGGCGGTGGCGGTGGTGTCGTGACGAAGGAGCGCCACTTTCCAGGGAACGGACGAACCGAACGCGAACCTTTCCAGGAGAACGGCGGGAGAGACAGATAGTTGTGGAGCGAGACGTGATCAGGGTACGACTTACGAGGGTATAGTTAGGCAAGGTACGCCAGGTACGGTGGGTAGGGGTCTGGGGACTGCCTGGGGTGCGTGTGCGGCAGACAGACGGGGCAGACACACAGACAGCGTTGTTGACTCGCTCTTAGCCTGAGCGACGTTTCAGCTTTCAACACCACGAAACGGCCATCACCGTACTGGTCTTGAGCATCATTATTGTCGGTTTGTTTGTTTGCTTGTTGATCTGCTAGTAATAGGTATATGATGCGTCGCTTCCGGGTGGCCACAGGAGCCGGCGTTCCATGATCGCCCTTCTTCTCTTCTTCTTCTTGTTCCTCGCGCGCCGCAACTTTGGCCATGTCAGGCAATGTCAATCCGCTTCCGCCAGACCATCACACCCATTCTTTTTCCTCTCCTACCCCTCCATCTCCCTCTCCCAACCCTCCAACCGCACAACGCATATCCTTCTCCTCCCCCAACGACCCCATCCTCCGCTCCACCCACCACCGTTCGCATGCCATCCAAACGCTCGCACCACGCCGCGCCCCCCTCTCCATCCATGCTCCATCCATGCATGCAGGAACCGCAACGCCAGGGCAGAAAGAGAAAACCAGCAAGCCGGACCGACCGACAAACGGCGAAGGAGCCCGCGGCCGCCGCGGCCCCTCGCTTGGGCCCTTGGTCCAGCGCGCACGGATGAACCACACGGGCGCTCACCAAGCTACTGGCGGGCTGGGGGCGTCCCTGGGCACGGTAGGGGTCTGCGCTGCGGCGCGGCGCTGATACGAAAAGACGAGCGACGACGAGCGACGACGGCAGCGGGATGCTCGTTCGATGCGACGAGACGAGGTGCTGATAACTGCCTAGATGTGGCCGCCGGGCAGACTTGTCTGGCCACCTGCCCACCGCGTTGTTCCTATACAGGTGCGTGCGTGCGTGCGTTTGTGCGTGAGTTCGCCCTTGGGCGGTTGGAGGATGGATGGGGGGATGGTGATGGGTGTACGATGACGGCGTCGCGCCGCAGGACAGACAGACGAAACGGGGTGGGACGTGATGGGATGGAGAGATGAGACGAGTGGAGAGGACGGGCAAAGAAAGAAAAGAAGGAAACAGCGGCAGGAATATCCTATGGCTTGGCATGGCAGGAAAGGAAGCGGCGCAGATGAATCCATCCATCCGATGGATTGGAGGTCACAACGCATCGGCCTCTCCGCTCCGCCTGCCCGCCGCCCACTGGCGGGTGGGTAAGGTACGGTAGACATGAGAATCAATATATAGTTGCCTAGGTAGACGGGCCAAAAGGAGCATTCCTTTAAATCCGAAAAGGCATCTGCACCGGCTGTACTAAGTGAGTGGACTCACGAACCCGTAGCTAAGACTCAACAGCATCACCAGCAGATAGGTAAATGTATTGACCTTGAAGCCACACACCAACCACCATAGGTCTCATTGCAGACACCGGCGCCGCACCGCGCCGCATCACATCTTCGTACCATGAGACGGCGAGTGGCGCAAGGCGCCAGCGGCGGCGTCAACGCGCTTGCCTGACGGTTGCAAGTTTGAGGTTTGCACCGCCGCAGTTTGAGGTTTGAGGTTTGGGCTAGCAAGCAAGCGTCTGAGACCGCCCACACGGACGTGCCCTCCTTGCTGGGCCGCCTGATTGTCTTTGTTGTCGTTGTCTTCTTTTTTGGTCTGTCTGGTTGTGAAAAGGAGAATGATACCTGGTACCCACGTCGACGACGATGACGAGTAGGAAACAGAGGGTTGGAGCATGTGGCTGCAGCTGCGGTTGCTTGGGTATCTATGTAATTGAATGTAGCAAGCGCGACGGACGGAAAGGCACTGTATGTAGCAGAGAGAGAAGAACTGAAGAGCGATAGAAGCCGATGCGGCAGACGACGACACAAGGTCGTGGTAGGTGGTCGGTGGTAGGTAAAGTACAGGTACAGGTATGGAAGCAGGTAAATAGGTACAAGAGAAACTCGACTTGCTACGAGCTCCTAGATAGCTCAAGTTCAAGCTCCAAGCTAGAAGCTACTTGCCGGATGGTACGAAGCCAAGGTGGCGGCTGCAGGGACGGAGCAAAAAAACAGGCCTGGCTGGTATAGTTAAGGCAAGATAGCTGCAGTACAGTAGGTCGGCGGGCTGTCTTTCCGGCTAGGTACTTCAGCTGACGCCACGCCCACACACACTTCCAGCACACCAGACTGTGCTGCTTCCGCCGCCACCTCACCACCACTACTGCTGCTGCTGCTGCTGGAGCCACGTCGAGTCCAAGTACCAACTACACAGAGTCCAACAACAACAACACAACACCACCACCACTATCACACCGCGTCCATCAGTATCGTCCTTCCTTTTTGACCCTTTATCCTCATTCTTTGCCGTCCTCCGCTGTCCGCTGCAACGAAACCAAAAAAGAAGCGCCCTGCAAAACAGAGTACAGTAATAGTAGAGTAATAAGAGTAATAGTGGTGGTGGTGGTGGTGGTGGTGGTGGTGGCGGCGGCGGTGAGTTTTACGCGAGAGAAAAAGAAAAGAAAAAAGAGAAGCTTTGAATCGGGGACAAGAGAAAATAAGAGAGGAAGGAAAGAATAAAAAGAGCTGGTATCAACCGCCTCTCTCCACCGCTACTGACAGAACCACACGCACATTGTGCGTGCTTGCTTGCTTCGCTTCGCTTTGCTCCACCCCATCGCCTTCGCCATCCCGTACTTTGCTCGTGTGTGGAAAAAAACGACACTGTCAGCCAGAGAACAAGATCAAGAAAAGAAACCGAAGAACCCCCAAAGAGTCGCGGATGCCGTTGTGGGAATGAAGCACCTCCCTCCCGCGCACTTATCAAACGCCGTATATGTGACATTGCAGATGCCCTTTCATACAGGGCGTTTCCTCCATGTCTACTTTTATAGACTACTCATTTACCCGCCAGGCTGGCTGCGCCTCTCATATTAAACCACACATCCGGAGGTTCTCTTGGATGATGATGTCTGCACGCTGTTAGTCACCATTTTCGCGCAATAGTCGGATCAGACGTACCGTTGACGGCCGCCATGACGAAACGGATTTGCATGGTGTCCGTGGCGCACGTAAAGTGCGTGTAGATTTGCTTCGTCTCGTGTTGGTTGAGCGACACGAAGCGGTTGAGGATGTAGTCGCATGCGGCAGCATAGTCGGAACCTCCCTCGTAGTCGGGAAAGTAATTCTTCATCGGCGACACGGGCAGCTTCTCCTTGAAGCGATCAATCTTGTTCAGGAACAAGATGATTGACGTCTTGACAAACCACCGCGAGTTGCAAATCGAGTCGAAGAGGGTGAGAGCTTCCTGCATACGGTTGACCGTCTCGTCCTCGAAAAGCAGCTGGTCGTACTCGGAAATGGCGACCAGGAAAAGAATGGTGGTGACGTTTTCGAAACAGTGAATCCACTTCTTGCGTTCCGAACGCTGACCACCAACGTCGAACATGCGGTAGGTGAGGTCGCCAATGATGAAGGTGGTTTCGGTGATACCGGTCGTCTTGACACGAGAGCGGAGGACATCTTGGTCGTTGGGGACGTAGTCGGGGGCCGAGATCCTCTCGATCGAATCAAAGTAGCTTGGGTGAGTTAGCAGATATGGATGACCAACGCCGGCGCGCCTGAAACAGGAACACCCGGGCGAGACAGTGTCGCTACTTACTACTTGGCCGAGTCGTTCAGCTGGTACTCGCGCGACCGTTGGAAACAGGCCTGAACGCCGGCATCCTTCCAGAGTGTTGCAATGGCGTTGCCGACCTCAGGGGGAAGACAGTCGCCCTCGATTTGGGCGGGCTGCATGAAGATTGTTTGGACGTGGTACTCGGAGCGGGAATCCTCCAGCGGCAGCTCTAGCGACTCCATGGCCTCGAGGATGACGCGCATCGACTGCACCGTGTTGGAGAAGATGATTTCCTTGAAGCTTTCGCGTTCATCTCGAGAGTAGCCGCCCTCGTGGATGAGCTTCATTTGCTTAAGAATGGTCGACTTTCCCGATTCACCAGCACCTGCGGCGTGTTAGCAACCCATGCCGAGGCCCATTGCGGGTGGCAGACTCACCGAGCAGGAGCATCTTGATTTCGTTTCGTTGCATCATCTTGTCCCTCTTGAGCTGGTTCTCAATCTCCTCGTTCCTCTGCTTGCCCTCCTTTTCCTCGGTTGACATTCCACAACCCATGGTGACGGGTGCGAGGCGAGCTCCTCGAATAAACGGCTAGAAGGAGAATAGGAGAAGGTGACGGCGAGTCGACGCGCGACGGCTAAGAAACAGCTGGTCGGGAGAACGGAGGGTCAGCAGGGTCTCGGGCGGGTGAAGCGGCGACGCGTGACGGGGGAGGGCGACGAGAGGAGAGCGGGAGAAGGTGTTGGAGTAGAATCAATGGGTCTCGCGAGAGATGGGGCAGGGCGCGGAGCAATTGAGGCTCACCTGATGGCCAAAGGACGGACTGAGCGAGTTTGACGAGGCGGGCGACTTCGCTCGGGTTGTCGAGGGCGAGGGAGGAAAGAAGTGGGTTTCAGAAGGGACGATCCTTGCCGAGAGGTTGAGCAGAAGGGAGATGAGGCGCGGTCGAGCGTGTCCGAGGCAGCCGAGGGGAGAGAGGGTCGAAGGGGAGAGGAGAGGATGGAGGTTGGTGGATGGAGTCGAGTCGAGTCGAGTGGACTGGCAGCAGCTGCGCTGGGCGGGCGGCGGGCGGGCGGGCGGACGGGGCGGGAGTGGCAGCTCAGGACTGGGTCGCGGTAGGTTGGGAGATATATCACAAGCACAAGCTGCAGGCTGACTTGTAGAGACAGCAGCTGGCGCACAATGGAGACGCGGTGCGACGACGAAAGAAAAGGGTTGGGGGGGTGGTGTGCGGTTAGGGGTGTCAGGCTCAGGCTCAGGCTCAGGGCTCGGACTGACTTGGGTGTGACGGACGGCAGTGGTCAAGGTCAAGGTCAGGTTCAGGGCGGCAGCGGGCGGGCAGCTTCTCTCGACCTCTCTCCCTCTCTCCCTCTCTCGCGGCCCACTAACAGGCCCGAGGCGTCGAATTTGGGCCAAGATCAGACAGCAATCAAACCACGCTGCCCTCATTTCGCTCGTTGCCCGCGAGCTGAGCTGCCTGTGGCACAGGAGAGTTGGCGGCTCGAGACAGGGAGACGGCCATTGTCAAGTCAAGACTCCAACGACGATAACAAGACCAGCAAAAATAAAATACTGGACAAACGCACATCTTCGCGCGCCCACTACTACAACACCAACAAACCCCATCACCCACTCTGCAGCCGGAAAGGGGGCATCCCCAATCGCCCGCTCGCCGGGGAATCCCTCCTTCGGGGTACACACGGTACAGTCAGAACAAACGTCAGAACCACGACCATCACCACCACAACACCACCTTCTCCCGCTTACTCACCCTCGTCACCCTTCGACGCGTCTTCTCTCGCTCGTCCATTCGGCTCGTCTGCCGGCGTCTGCGCCAATCACCGTCGCTGAGCTTCGTGGTTTCAATTTCCGCGGCTCCACTCTGCTCGCCATCCTCTTTTTTGCCTCTTTCCAGTCCTCATCATCGCCTTTGCGCCTGTTGATCCCCAGCCACCACCGCTCTCTGCTTCTGCTGAAAACATCCGCCAGGCCTGGCTGGCTCTTGTCCTTGCATATGCTCCCGCTGCCGCATCGGGTAAGCTGTTGGCTCGTTTCTGGAACCCTTCCTTGCATCACACGCCCACGCTGCCCGCAAGGGCCGACCGTCTATACAGAGACATGGCACACTCCCACTGTTGCCCCGAGGACTGGTCCATTTCAACAACAACGTCTCTCTCTCTCTCTCTCTCTCTCTCTCCTATCGCCCTCGTCACAGTCACGTCGCTGTCGTTGTCGCGATGCTCCTCCTCCCATCTCCGCATGGACGTCGCCACAATCCGGGGCAGGGTCGATTTTATTTCGATAGTCGCTTAGCACAACCGGGATCATACTGGACCGAGGCCTGTCCCTTTGGACTTTTTGGAGCCAGCTTTGCATCTCTCCAACCTCACGTGATGCCAGCACCCGCCGTATTCGGAGAAGCGTCTGCCCAATCCGGCATTGACCCTTACGAACCACCACGCTTCGTCCGTCCCCTGGCCACTTTGTTGCCCCGACTCTCGTAGGTTGCGTCACGGGGTTGCCATGCTTTTTCGACCGTCGGATCTGTCGGCACTCGCTGTCGAGCCAAAAGAAAGGAGAAAAGAAAAGAGAAGCATTGGTGTCCCAAGGAAAATGCGAAACCAACCGCTGCATCCAAAAACGCCATCCGCCGGCCTCTAATGTGATGAATGCCAACGTCTGGCTGCGCCCCGCAATTGACGAATCCACTTCGTCCCGCTTGAATGGACGACGGCATCAGTGCTCAACTTTGACTGACTTGCCATGACTTGTATCGACTTTATTTCCGAGCGGACTGAACTACATACAGGATGGATGCCTCCCGCCGTAGCTACCGACATTGTCTTGGCTACCTTTGACCTGGCTGACGGCAATGACCGACGAGAATAGCGATGAGCATCCAGCATGCATCCTGACCAATACCATCGACAGTCCGTGGGGGTGATAGCCTGCCATTTCATCCACGTCCTGTCCAAGGTAGGCATGGCACTCCGTTCTCCGTACATGCGCGTTCACATCACACTTGTCAATATCATGCGACTTCCATGAGGCATGACGGAGGCAGAATTGGCATCGTCGAATCGCTGCCGAAACCACAACTCCGGTTCCACCTCTGCTGCGCTGTGCGCCTCTTGCGCTGCTCTCCCGCTTGTCGCCGTCGTACGACCGTTTTCGGAGATCTACTTGCACGTGGGTGTATTAATAGTTGCAGCTCAAGATGCGGTATCCACTGAAGACACCTGGGTGCACATGACGGACGTCTGAACATCGGCCTCACAATGTCCATCATTCTCCTGTTTCGCCAAGGGTGATCACAGGACAGGGGTACTCGACCTGACCTTTTCTGTCCAAACAACCTTTGGCCCTAAAAAAGGCAAGCAGGTAGGTGAGATGTTTGATGGTGCTCATGCCCACAACTCAAATTGCTCAAGTCGACGACACAGCTCGACCTGATGAGCCTGGACAAGAAATTTTCAAACTAAAATCGCAGCGTTTCTACTGTGTTCAATGGGTACTCGGACCAAAGACTTGAGGGCGCCCAGACAACTGCTAACGGTTTCCCTGCGATCTCGATTTTTTCTGAACCGTCTAGATGGACCATGTTCGTCACCCGGGCTCCAAGAGAGTAACACAAAAAAGATGATTTTCAAGCAAGCATCCGACAAGAAGCGATCCGCCTCCTACAAACGACCCATATATGTTCCGCAAGGATACAGGTGGCGCTGCCCCAGTCTATCACCATGCCCGGGTTCATCCATAAATCCTTCCAGAGTACTCAGGGCACACACATCACAACGATATAGTCGACACAACGACCAAGTACGAGCGGCATTGCAAGCAATGTTGAGGACAGCATCGTCAAAACAGCCCTGCGCAACCGATCGCATCCCGTAGCTCCAGCGCTACGACCCGGACTGGCTACCATTATGAAGTTCAGCGACCGGCCAGATGCGGAAAAAACTTGGTCACCACGCCGCTCAATCAAAATGCCAACAGCCAAAGAACAAGGAAATCGTGGGTGTGCGGCAGGGGCTCCAAGCATCCATTCGCCGCTGGGTTGAGTAGCGTCGACCCTCAAGTTCACAGATCGAAGTAGTAAGCACTGCTTTCAGAGTCAACTCGACTGCAAAAGCTACGCAGCAAACCACCTTCACTACCGGCTTAACGAGTCGTTGATTTTCTATCTAGCTCGTCCATTGCCGTCTTTGCCATGAGTTTTCGCGATCTTTTTGGAACAGACGGGAGGAGATGTCGATGCTTCCCGAGCGCTCACCCATTCGCCTGGACGGGCGCCTCTCCGTCCATGGCTGTTTTGGCCAGTGTCATGGCGCCGCTGTTCTCATTTTTGTCGTCTTTGGCGTCCTCATCGCCTTGCACCATCATCTCCCAGACCGTCTGCGCTGGCTCCATCTGCAGTAAAGGTGTCCGTTGAATTGCTGCCTTTTATAACCCCTTCAATTGCCATATCACCGCTTCAACGAAAAGACAAGAGAAGCAGACTAGTAGACCACGTATTGTTTCGTCGGCCGTCCCAGGATAACCTCGAACCAGCCCGCTACAATCGTTCAGTCCCTCGAGCAGAAGAAGAGTACGACCCCGGACGCCTGATAGCCAACTTCCCAATGCAAAAGTCCAGCAACCTCTGGGACCCAAGCCAACCAACCCGTGACTGCAAAGCAACCCCCAAAGACGTCTTACCCGATTTGCGCCTAATTACAACGCCCGCGCGCCGCCATTCAGCCCAGAACGACGTCGACAATGCAATCCATCTCAACCTTGCGCCGCACCTCCCTCAGCCACAACCACCACATCGGCTACTGCTCTCCGTCGACATGCAGACCCCGCAGCCTGGACGTCGTCGACCGCAGGGCTGCCGTGGTTGCAGAGTAGCGAGGCGAGGTGACATGCTGGCGTGCTGGGAGTTGACAGATTCGACGTCCGGCTCGAGCATGACGGTTCGGCGTGCGTCTGGACAGTGGCTACAGATCCCGATGGGAGTCTCAAATCCGTGCCACGTCTCGGAAGATGATTGAAGGTGGCGTGAACGAGACAAATATCTTAGCCGGCGTGAGGCCAGTAGGCACTCCACTCCGGAATTCGATATGTGTTGAGAGGAGGAGATCTCAAGCTCAAAAATGCCGCCTCAATGAGCATGAACAGACGCCCATAACACCAGCCCGCCATGGCGGCGAACGTGACAAGAAAGATGGGCCCAAGACCAACAAATGCGACAATACCCAAAGCGATTTTCACGAACAAATACTGCCACCTCGCCCTATTCCACCTGTCCTTTTGCGGCGCAATCTTGGACCAAAGAGTGAAGCCTTTCAAGAATGCCGCTCCAGCAAATGGGAAAGATACCATGCACAGCGCGGCAACGCGCCACATCCAACACTCGACCGTGGACGGAAAGTGCTCGTTCCATGCACACAAATGGATGGCACCATACCCGGCACTGATGATGCCGAAAGTCAAAACGGAGCGTATCTTGGTGTTTTCGTCATTGTCAATCTTGCCCTCGATGCGCCTGTTGCTCCTCTGATCCACGACGTATCTGCGGCCCACACCACGCTGCCTGAAGCACAGCCGCGGCTCGCGTGGCATCTCGCTGTCACCCCGACAGGCAACGACTTGGAAGTATCGATTGCGCAGATAGTCGAGCCCGCGGTTGGCGCGTTTGTGATGCTCCTGCATGCGTGCAACTTGCTCGGGAGAGGGCGGTCCGCGCTCGACTTGAATCAAATCCTCCATGATTTCCTCCATCTTGGAATCCTCGTCGTCGGCGGGTAATTCGAGCTTGAACATCAAGCGCGGAACTTTGGTGCTGGAATCTCTTGCCCACCGTTGTGGCATATGTCTTTCTTGGATCTCTGCCATGGATATTGGTCGTAGCAAACGGTCTTGGAGGTCGATCTGCTTTGCCAGGGATTGGTTAGGAAAATTATCAAGGCTGCAGGGCGAAAGGCTGGCATACGCCCTGCCCCGTTCCTCCAAGAGGTTTCAATAGCTGCCCGTTGTATTCGCCTTTGACCATGGCTACTTCCAGGATTCCATTTGATTCTTTTTCTTCCTACTCTCACCAAAACAGTCTTGCATGCTCACCACATTCTCCAAAGCGCGCCACAGCTTTGTGCAATGAGCCTGGCACGGGGAAACATCGAAGACAGATGGGTACGAGAGAAGCCTTGCACAAGAAAGGACACTTACCTCATCACTTGTCGAGCCAGTGCGCGGAGCAGCATCCAGCACAAAAAGCGCAATCATATCCTTGACCTTCTCGTCTGCAATCACAATCGGCGTCTCAGCATCATACGGCTTATCGACCCAGCAAAAATACATGGCCAGCGCGCACAGCACATGCGCCAACACGTGCACCTCAAGCAGCGTGAGCGGCAGCTTCTGCGCCAGCCGCGCGACGGCCTGCACCAAGAACCAGCTCGCTTGGATGCAGACCATGACTTTGGCCGCCGTGTTGGCCTTGCTCTTTTCCGTCACCTCGTCGTCCGTGACGCTTGGCAGCAGGCCAGCGCGTGTGAGCTCCAGAACTCCTCGCGGGGTCAGCGTCATGGTGGGGCTGTGCCAAAAGGAGCCCGTGGAAACGGCCAGGCCGCCGCAGACGGCGAAGAAGGCTTGTTGCAGCGTCCAGGACGTGAAGAGTGGCGAGGCCTTGTCTTGCGACGGTCGTTGCGAGAAGCCGTCATGGTGCGGTTTTTCGATCGCCGGCTCTTCGAAACTGAACCGCATAAAAGGGCTCTGGGCGTCGTGGTCTGCTTCCTTGGAAGGCTGCGGCGCGACAACGTCGGAACGAGAGGAGTAGATTGAGCATCTGTCGTCATGCAGGGTGGAGGATTGACTTGAGAACGTCGGCGCACTCGAGCACCTTGTGAGAACGTACTCGTCTTCCTACACGCGGTTCGATCAGAAGCTGAACAGCAGAAAGCCAGAAAGACGGGGACACCACACAGTCGCCTACCTTACGCGGCGGCGGCGGCTCAAAGCCATCAACCGCCCGTCTCCCCAACCGATTGACCTTCTTCCTCAATCTATTCGCCATCCACCTCTGTTCCCAAGCGCAATACAGCACGGCCTCTGGCCCAACAACCGCAGCCATCATCCACGTAAACCGCCTCCAAAGCTTCTTCACCATGCCGCTTTCCTGGCACACATTCGGATGGTACGCTGTCCAAGCGCACAGCGACAACGTCGTCAGACACCCCACAATCAACTGCCACGTGCCGCGCACCTTGGGCGCCGCGACCCATGACGGGTCGGCGTCGACGGCGGTCCCGTTCGCCGTGGAATTGGGATAGGAATGCTCGGTCCGGCCAACGAGGAGCTGTGTGCTTGCTATAGCTACGGGCCAGCCGTTGCCGCAATGCAGGAGGGAAAATAGAGCGACGAGAAAAACTGGACGCATGACAAGAAAACCAAACGCAGAAGTGAATTGGACAGGAGATGCAAAGTCGCGGTGCAACCCGAGACTACTGCTCATGGGTGGCCGGCCCATGTATGTGATGTCCAAGCGTATTTGTGGGTCTGCCCGTCTGCGCCGCTGCTCCGCAGCGGCGCTTAAACTGTAGCCACAGCGCGGTAAACTCGTGGCCCCAAGCCAGTCCATGCAGTGGGCGAGCGACGCTTCAATCGCTAAATTTGGCGAGGCTACACTGGGGGCAAGGGAAATGTGCATGTGGCTTGAGCCCAGCAACCAATGTGCAGCTGGGAGGTGGGAGAATGGCAAATGGGAAGAATGCAGCACCTTTTGAGCAGGGGTGGCTAAGGAAGCTACCACGCAGTCCGAGGAATCGATGTCAGGGGTAAGGGTTCGCTTGCTCTTGGTTCTGGAAGTTTGGTTCACACGCATTGTCGTGTTCGTCTCGCAATAGCTGAATTTGGAGTTCTAGCAAAGCATTACCTAAGTGTGTGAAAAGAAAAGGAGAATTTTTGAACCCGCTATGAAAGTCCAGCACGCAATGAAAGTACAGCCGTCTTCCTGGAGGAGCTTTGGAAGTGTTTATGCCGCTTGTGGTATCAAGAGAAAAGGAATATCAAGAGAAAAGAAATCCAACCAACCAAACCATCATACAAGCCAATCTGTCTCTTTTTTCGCTGTCGAATGGGGACCGGCATGGTATTCGTGAGCCAGAGGTTGCTCAATACCTCTGACGCCTGGAGCTGTGTCGCGCGTTCCTCTGGGGCTCTCTGTAGTAGTCATCCTCCCAGTCACCGCGCCGATTGCGTCGAGGGGCTCCATCGAGCACATCGTCATCCCACGAAGAATCTGACCGCCGGTCCGCCTTGTTGTAGTCGTAGCGTTCCGGCTTTCTGGTGTTGCGGCGCTTGGGCTTGGTGGGCTTCCTGTAGTCGTCATCGTCGTCAAATGGTTCGTACTTGTCCTGCAAGTGCTTTTCCAGAATCCTCAAGTTCCTCAGGTTCGCTTTGAAGGCTGTGTCGGCAATGTCACCGAGGAATGGGACCAAGCCGATGAATCCGTCGAAGACAATGTTTTGCCTCATTTTCGACTTTTCCTCCGAGGACAGGCCACCTTCGACCTGCTTGCACAGGTGGTAGATGTAACAGGCGAGGACGATATCGCTGACGTCACCGACACTGTACCCTGTCAGTCGATCGCAATGGAATGGGTGGTCGTGGATAGTGCTTACCCTGGAATGAAACCGATGACGCTGCTCAGGCCAGCACGACCAATGCCAATGTTGAAGCAGCTGTCGAGCAGAACCGCGCGGGAGCGGACCTTGTTGTAGATGGCGAGGTCATGCTTTGGAACGTAGCTGAGATCCTTCTTGACCTTCTTCCACTTTCCATTCTGCGGGTTTTCGACCCACTCATATTTCGGGTCCTAGGACACTGGTCAGGCGCGATCAGGGCTGACGAGGAGTTGCGAGGTTTACTCACCCAATCATCGTACTTGGAGCTCTTGTTCGCCGGATCGTTCCTGCCGTTTTTGTACACTCTCTTGAGAGCGTACTTCATTCCATACTTGCTTATTGCTGCCGTCATGGTGGTGATTGTTGAATTGACCAATGAGGTTGCGCGCTAAGATGTTGGTGGCACGGTGAGGGATGACGGGGTGGAGGGTCGGCGATCGCTGGTAGGGTTCGGTGATGTTGCGAAAGAGGGAATGTCGCTTGGTCGAGAAAGCGGTCGACAGGGTTCTTATACCGATCTGAGAGATCTGGCAAACGCACGGGAGCGGCCACGGTAGAAAAGTGTCGAAGGCAGCGTTTGGTCGACCACGATTGTCTTTTGAAACGGTGTCACTGTTAAGCGCCGCGCTATGCAGAACACGGCGCCCAGAATAAACAAGAGGTGGAGCGGGCCGGAGCGTCGTGGCAGAGGGTGAAAGGAGAAGGGTGGATGGCGAGGGAAGGGGTCAAAAGAGGCCGCGCAAGTGACTATTTAGATGGAGGCCAGCAATGGTGGGATTCCAGGCAAGGAATGGGAATGATGAGATGAATGACGTAGCTGTTGACAGCAGGAGAAGGAGCTGGGAGTTGCGCTTGTCGCGCCCAACGTCCAGTGCAGCAGGACAGCACAGCTCACCCCGACGACGGGATCCTATGGATTCGCCACAGCCTAAGCATGGCGCCGACTCGACGGTCAGGATTGGAGCGGCCAGGCGGCCACATGCGAGACCATGAGCACGAAGCTGGCGGCATTGATTGGTGTCGACATCTGCAATGCAATGCACGGCCGTGGGCAGGAGGCTGTGGCTGTGCACAGCCACGGCCTCGCGAGTCTGTGGCTAAAGCTTCCCGGTCCGCTCTGGCCGTCCGTGTGGTGGCTGCCAACGACAACACCCGACGTTGGCTCTCTGCCGCTCTCCTCCACCACCCTAGACCTGCCCGTCAGCATCGCCCGAGCGTGGCTGTACCCATCCAGACCACCCCGTCGACCCCGTCGCCCTCGCTCGCCGAGTCTGATCTCCCACTTCTGCGGGGTAGACTCGCCTGCCCGCGGCTGTGTCCCTCCATCGCTGCCCACCACCCCGTTTGGCGCGGATATGCTCAGAGACACTGGTCAATATGGCAGAGACAAAGATGCGGCTAGTTGACTGTAAGGATGTCCACTCTCCTGAACCGCTCCGGCCCGTCGGTCACGCTCTACAGCCACCCCGTTGGCCATTTGCACCCGTCGCCTCTCCCGCTGCTGCGCCGCCTCGGGGTGAAATAAGCCATCTTCACCTTTGCACATGCATGCCGTTTAGCTTTTCCGAATGGAGAAAGTCAAAATGCTAATGCCATTTTCTACCAGGGCTCGATGATCTATGCGTTCGCTTCATTGTTAACCTTCCCCAAGAAGAACTCGAATCAGTAGAACGAATATGCTTCCAGGTCGAGGAAGCCCATTGGTTCTACGAGGATTTCATACGACCTCTCGACCCCTCGCTCCCCTCGTTGAACCTTAGGCAGTTTTGCCTCCTCATTTTCCAACACTGTCCTCTTTTCTCCCAATTCTCAGAAAGCGACCACCTGGCTGCCTACTCCGAGTTCCTCGCATACAAGACGCGTGTTCCCGTTCGGGGCGCAATACTTCTCAACGATGACATGGATCAAGTTGTCCTCGTCAAAGGATGGAAAAAAGGCGCCAGATGGAGCTTCCCCAGGGGCAAGATCAACAAGGACGAGAACGACCTGGACTGTGCGGTTAGAGAAGTCTACGAAGAGACTGGCTATGATGCTCGACAGGATGGTCTCGTCAAGGAACAGTCGCAAATGAAGTACCTTGATGTTTCCATGAGGGAACAACACATGCGACTCTACGTCTTTCGCGGAGTACCCATGGACTATCCATTCGAGCCACGCACGCGCAAGGAGATTAGCGTAAGGATCGCGGCTCCATGTCTTTTGCAGACTGTTGACTAGCCACAGAAAATCTCTTGGTACAAACTCTCCGAACTCCCGACGTTGAGAAAGTCCAGACAAGCTCAAGGAACTGGAGAGGGCTTGCTCAAGGAGAACATGTTTTATATGGTAGCACCATTCCTGGGTCCACTAAAGGGCTGGATCAAACAGCAAAGGAAAAATGAAAGACGAAGCGCACAAGTCAGCATGGTCGAGCAATCGGCTGCAGACATTGAGGCAGACGAGGCCACCGAGTCTGCTGCTGAGCCCGCACCGCCGCTGGCCGCTGTTCCAGATGGTCACCTTGAGCGACTGTTGGCTGGCCTTCGGGGCAACAAAGCACAGTCAGAGGCAGCGAATTCAGCCGAAGTTGCGGCAAGCCCTCAGCCGGTGTCTGACGCAGCTTCGGAGCTCAAACGTTTGCTGAGCGTCAATGGGCAAGGCCCCGCTGCTACAATAACCTCTACATCAATGTCTCTGTCGACTACAACCGCCACAGTCGAACCTGAAAATCCTCTGTTGAAGATTCTCAAAGGCAATGCTGGTCCATCGCCAGGTGTCTCAGCCTCTGCCAGCATGCCACCGGCAACGCCCTTTGACCAGATTACTGCAACGCCTGGAGAGCCAGGTACTCCTCATCATCATCAGCATCCTCGTCCCCCGCCTTTCCAAAACATGCAACCTCCACCATCGTTTCCATACTCACCAGCGCATCTACCCCATGTTCAACATTCATCACCGCACCCGGGAGGTCGTCAACCTCGCATGCCCCCACAAGGACCACGTCTCCACCCCCATTTCGGACAAAATCAATTTAAGAACAACTTGCCCATGGGGCCCCCGAATCAAATGATGCCCCCTGGTGTCGGTTTCCGTCCGCCTCAGGTCAACTTCCCCAATTGGCAGCAGCATCAGCGTCCTCCGTTTTCTCAGCCGCATAGGGCTGTGCATCCAGGATTCCAACAGATGCCGTCGCACGCAGCTAGGCCTTACCACATGACAGGAGATCCCAAGTTTGCTCCGGTCCCACATCAGACAACTGCTCCTCCAATCGTCCCCCCTGCTTCCAAACTGCCGGCTCCTCGGGCGAATCCCCACGGCGCCGGGCATTTGCACGAGTTCAGGGGTGACAAAGCAGACGAGAAGCCAGAATCTCACTCTCCTGCTCCGCCTGCCATGAAACCATTCACCGCTGCCGCTGAGATCTATAAGCGCCCTGAGGAGCAGCAGTCGCCTCTGCCGCTCAGATTGGCACCTCAGGGTCTAGAAAGCGCATTATCACAGCCAAACCCCAACGAAGGCATCATCGACGGCCAACCACCACCTGTCCTGATAGCGACCAAGCCAAGGAATGAGCAACAGAATGCTTTGCTGAATCTCTTCAGGAAACCTTCACAGACCAGTCCAACAGCATTGCCGCAGCAAACACTTGCTCCTCCGACCGGCAGTGAGCCAGCCGAACTCTCCGCTGTCAGCCCCAGCATAGAGCGACAAAATGCTGCTGAGCCTATCCAGAAAAACGTTCCTCATCTCGACGTCCAGCAGACAAGACAAGGAGACTTGACCTCAGCAACTGTCTCGGGCCCCTTGAACACGCCCAGCTTCGAGGCTGTGCGCAACAAGAATGGCAAGATGGGACGTGCCAATGGTCGCTCGTCGCCGAGGGCATCACCGAAGCCGCGTAAGAAGCAGGAAAAGACCGCACCGCCGCAATTCTCCATCCTGACTCGTCCCCGTCCCGACGTGTCGGCCACTCCGAGTCCAAAGCACGTCCCTGGGCCCAGCCCCGGGCCATCGCAACAAGCTCAGTCACAGTCGCAGCCCACTCTTGAGACCCCCAAGGCGGAAGCTCAGAAGCCTTTTGCCCCTCAGATTCTTCGCCGTCCTCAGGCCGACGTCAAGTCTTCAGAGGTCAGGTCCATTGGGCAATCATTCGACCGAAGAGACAGCATGCCGAGCGAGCAAAGAAACAATCTGCTCTCTCTTTTCGGAAAGACGGCAGCCTCGAATTCGAGTCCTCCGCAGGTTCACTCCGGCCTTGTAAGCCCCGTCAGCCCGTTCCCAGAGAAGCAGGGAAATCCAGGGTCGGGCCAACAGCGGTCGAGGATCAGTAGCATTGACTCTACCGACGCAGCAGTTAGGAGTGCACGGGCAAGTGTCAGCAGTTCGAAGAATCCGGCGGACAAGACTTTCTTGCTGGGTTATCTCAATGGCGTTGTCAAGGATGCAGGGAAATAGGATCGTTCCGGCCACAGAAGCCCCGTCAGCCCGTTCCCAAAGCAGGCAAAACCAGGGTCAGGTCAACAGCAGTCGGGTGCAAAGGCAAGTGCCAGTAGCTTGAAGAATCCGGCCGACAAGAGTTTCTTGTTGGGTTATCTGAATGGCGTGGTCAACGGTGCTGGAAAACAATGTAGCTGGATTAGAGACTTTGAGGGTTTGGGGAAGCCCTTTTTACTCGCTCAACAGAGCGAAAAGGTAGAAATCATTCGCGTCAAAACATTGACACTGGAAACCAATGTGCTGTGACGTGTGAGCCAATCGGCGTTTAGATGTACAAGCTCCGAGCTTGTACTTCGGGTTTCGAGGCAGTGCTTGACCAAAATACTTCGAGAACTTCCACCATTCCACTCCCGGGCACAAAATGCCAGCGCGACTTCGCCCAGCGGGCGTTCGATCGCTGAACGCATCCCTCATTCGCCCGCCGCGCCGACTTTTGATGTTGAGCGTTGCACGCCCACTCGCACCTCGACAAGGTTTTACCGCAGCTTTCATCGCATCACCGACCACCAGCTTCCGCAGCTTCGCCACCACCACCACTACCACCACGAACGACACTGCTACCTCCGACACCTCTCCCACGTCTCCAGGGCAGCATGGATCGATCACTCGCGATCCGCCCACTGCGCCGGCACCCGTCGGCATCGCGCCTCTGCCGCACCGAAGAATCATCTGCGTCGCCGGAGAGATGACGACGGCGTTTCTAAACGGGCTCACGACCAACAAGATACCGTCATGGATCAAGCAGATAGAAGAAGGGTTCCGGGGACTGTACACGGGGATCCTGAATGCGCAGGGGCGCGTCATGTTCGACGCCTTCATCTACCCGACGACGGTGGTGAACAAGGACGGCGAGCCGGTGCGCGCGTGCTACGTCGAGTTTGACGAGGCGCTCGGCACGCAGCCCATGTTCCTGCTCAAGCGGTATAGACTGCGGGCCAAGGTGACGCTCGAATACGCGCGCGACCGCGGCGTCTTTTGCGCCTGGGGACCCGGGTTCGGCGAGGACAAACGCGGCGGCACGCGTCCCCATCTGCCCAAACCCGGTGAGCTCATCACCATGCCCGACGCGCGCATACCGGGCTTCGGGACGCGCTTCGTGGCGCCGCTGACGGACGAGTACAAGGCGTCGCCGGCGTGGAAGGGCCCGTCGAACGTGACGGACTGGGCGCTGCCGCCGCCGCTGCAGGAGATTGAGGCGCTGCAGTCTCTCCCCCGCGTCTCGACTGACCACTATCACATTCGCCGCTTTCTGACCGGCCTGCCCGAGGGCCCGCGCGAAGTCGTGCTCGGCGACTCCCTGCCCCTCGAGTGCAATATGGACCTCATGCGCGGCATCGACTTCCAGAAGGGCTGCTACGTCGGGCAGGAACTCACCATCCGCACCAAGCACACGGGCGTCGTGCGTAAGCGCGTGCTGCCGGTGCGCCTGTACAATCTCGACGCTGGCACGGCGCCCTCGACGCTCGAGCTGGTCAAAGAGGAGGGCGGCTTGTGGGCCGCGCACGAAATCGGCGCGCAGAACAATCTCAACGTCGGCGGCATCCGGCCGGCGTCGGGCCTCTTCAGCGAACCCAACGTGCCCAAGCCGGCCGAGGGCGAGGAGCCGGATCCCAAGGAGGTGGCCAAGGAGGTGGCCAAGGAGTTGCGCGCGCACCGCCGCCAGAACCGCGCCGTCGGCCGCTTCCTCAACGGCATCGGCAACGTCGGGCTCGCGCTGTGCCGGCTGGACGCCATGACAGACGTGCGCACAGCGGACTGGGCCGAAGAGCAAGCGTCGCTGGGACGCACGTACGCGGCCGACGAGCATTTCGGCTTCACGTGGCGGAAGAAGAAGGACGACGAGCACGAGGTCGGCGTGGGCGTCAAGGCGTTCGTGCCGTCGTGGCACCGCGAGCGCATGGCCGAAGAGCAGCAGGCGCGCGCCGAGGAGCGGCGGCGCCGTCGCGCGGCCGTCGAAGCTGGCCACCGCGTCGCTGAGCAGGCGGAGTTCGACGGCAGCACGTCGACCCGCCACAAGCGCCGCGACATCCGGCATAAAGCCAAGCTGGCCATGAACGCGGCGCTGCGCGGCGAGGAGGTGCCCGAGGCGTCGGTGTGGGACACGGTGGACGAGACGGCGGAGGAGCGGGCGGAGCGGCTGGCGCGGGCTGAAGAAGAGGAGAAATACCTCCAAGATGCGGACGAGGAGACCAACGAGAACGAGGACGACGCGGACTACCAGTTCCCTCTTGAGAAGGGCATCACGCACCGCCTGAACAAGGAGCAGCTCAAACTGCTGTCGAAGGAACGCAAGAAGAGATTGAAGGCGAAGAGAGGGCAGGAGGAGAAGCATAAGCGAAGGGCTGGTGAGAGGAAGACGAGGGAGGCGGAGAAGAGGGAGAGGCGGATGAGGCAGGTGGAGGGGAAGAGTTGGACGAGGGATCAGGTGGAGGGGAAGAGTTGGATGAGGGATGATGAGGAGACGAGGTAGTTTTGTGTGGTGGAGAAGAGACGGTAGGGCAGTGCAGGGTTGCAGGCCATTTGTGTAAAGAAGACAAGAAGAGAGTTTCCTCGCTCGCTCTCCTACTCTTTCATCTACACCTTCCCTTGCGTGTGCCACACCACCGATAAACAGAACCTACAAAGTACCATCACAGTACAGTCCACGCAATCCCAAAAATGCAGCCCAGAACCCCGCCCGCATCATTCACTCACTCATTGCCACCTAGCTCATCGACAGACGACGGACGATCTCGCTACGCTAACGGTACGCGAACTGGCATTGGTTACAGAAGTAGAGGACTGGGAGGGAGTAAGTGATGACGCAATTGTGCATATCTGGGCTAAATCTACATCTAAGTCTATGGCTAGAATAATGCTAATGCCAATACTATTACTGCTTAAGGAGGCAAGATTAGAAGATAGTAGATAGTAGATGACTAGTAGCCGTAGCGGCGTCAAGGGGGAAGGTTGCGGGCGGCGAAAAAGAGGTAGGGGGGTAAGGAAGGGTTAAAGCAGCAGTTTCAGACGACGCGCTTTCAGCACTGAACCCAAAGAAACCAAACCGGACTAGAGAAGATGCATGTATGCGTGCACGCGTCTATAGTAGTGGTGGAATGAGCTGCGCTGGTCATAAGGCGAGGCGAGGCGAGACAACAGGACTAAAAAACATGTTGTAAGATGTCGGCTTGATGTGGTGATGGCAGTGACGATGATGGACGGATCTATAGTGTAGCAATAGCAACGTCAACGCTTTTCTGTCGACAGCTGGAGTAGAGGGCGCAGTAGAGTGGGTAGGTAGGTAGGTAGGTAGGTAAATCAAACGTGCCGCGCCGCGCATGATGCAATTTACCACAACGCAACACAACACAGCAAATGCTTCGTAGAGTAACACGAAATGCCGACAACACTACTGCGCAGAGAGCAACAACGACAACATAAAAAGATAACGAGCTTTGAAAGGATAGGTAGTAATGCATGTATGTATGCTTCTGCTTCTTTCTGCTTCTCCTCTCTTCTGCGATTGAATGGACAAAACGATACACGCATCTACGCACGCTTCTTCTTCTTCTTCTTCTTCTTCTTCTGCTTCTTCTACTTTTGACGACGCAAACCAACAGAACAACGAACGCAATGCAACAAACAAACGCAACGCAACGCAACCCACTCCATCCATCCATCTATCTTATCTACGCACCCAACAAAGAGCCAAAGAACGAACCAAAGAACGAATCAAACAAAACGCCCGCTTGCTCATCGATCTATAAAAGGAATGAATGCAGCAAAAAGGCAGAACGAACGAACGGTCTATTGGGCGTTACGAGAGAGCGAATGCGAGAGAGATGCAGAATGAGTGAGTGAGAGTAAGAGTGGGCGAGGAAAAGAGTGTATGGTATACAAGCAACCAAGTCAACAAGCAGGCAGGCAGATAATCAAAACAAAACGAACAAACAAACGACGAACAGATAAGCGCAGCGCTTCGAACGGCACAGAGAACAAACGACGAGGCAAACAAGCAAGGAAGAAGGGGGAAAAAAAAAAAATCGGACAGAGGAGATCTGCGGCGGGCGTGTCGTTGCAAAAGGAAAGCAAAGGAAAGGAGATGAGACAGATGGTGGTGGTACAATGTGTGTGCGAGCGGTGGAACTGAAAGGAGATGATGATGTTGTGTGTGTGCCGGAGCGAGGTGGGTGGAATCAATCTCCAAGGCAGGAGGGGGAGTGAGGAGGAAGGGAGAGAAGACGAGCGCAAATTCTGAAAGAAAATCAGATGAGAGAAGAGAGGAGAGAGGCCTTGGAGAGTCGTCAATTTTTGGAGAGAGAAAAGGTATGAGAGTGACGAGATTGGTGGAACAGAGACAAAATGCAAAATCTCAATCGGCCAGCGACAACAAGAAAAGACAAGAGGAGGAATTCAAGCGGCTTTTTAGAAACTAAACAAGCCGCTCCGCCGCTTGCCAAACGGATAGATGACCAGCGCGCTCAGGAACAGGCCGACCGTGATGCCAATGGCGACCTGGATGACCGAGTATCCCACGCTAAACGCCGCGCTGTTGAGCGTCGACGAGTCGGACCCGCTGGCCACGGTCGTGACGCCGCCGCTGCTGGTGCCGTTGTGGACGATCTGGTCCGCCGACGTGATGCCCGACACAAGGCTGCCCGACACGGCGAGCCCGGACGGCACCTGCACGAAGATGGCCGGCAGCATGGCCGCGGCCGCGACGCCGTAGCCGACCTTGCGCGCGCGCGGCGTGTAGATGGCCGACGCCGCCGACGACGCGGGCGGCGACATGTCGTCCGAGTCGTCGTCGTCGACGCGCTTGTTGGGGAACGCCGACATGATGGAGCGCGTCTTCTCCTTGGCCGCCGCCTTCTTGCCCAGCGTGCGGCGCCGCAAGTGGCGCCAGCGCGGCCGCAGGTGGTTCTCGTACAGGTCGAGGAAGAAGTTGTCGGCCTTGGTGCCCAGGCGCGAGTAGAGGTTGGCCATGGCGCCGATGGCGAGGGCGCCCAGCGTGCTCGAGATTTGCGTGTTGTTCTCGAACCGCTGCGACGAAAACTTGTTGACCAGGTATCCGAGGAACGAGATGGTCACCATGATGGGCATTTGCTTCCACTTGGCTTGGTTGATGATGCAGAGGCAGATGGTAAAGGCCGGCACGAAGAAGAATGTGTAGCCCATGGGCATCTGGTCGGTGCACGTCGTGTTCGACGTTGCCTTGTGGTCCATGACGCCATACAGGACGATGCCTATTGTCATGCCGAATCCGAGGAAGAGCGAGTAGATGATGGCATACACCATGCGGACCGAGCCCGCAACCAGGTGCTTGGACTGCAGTTCCGAGCTGGCGCAGAGCACAATGTATCCGGGAAGAATGAGGGCGATGCTACTCTGCGCCAGCGCCGAGAAGCAGAAAAGTTTGCCGCCCTGGATGGAGCCAAAGGCGCGGGCGAAAAAGGACGTGAGAACCGCGGCGCTAATTTCAAACACGTTGTTGAAGAGATTCGACTGCGCTGCTGCAATCAACTGCAAGTAACCCACCGTGCATCCGAGAAAGAAGGCTATCGGTAGGTCAATCAGCCGCGCCTCAAAGGCAAACGGCCCCACGCAGGCGCTGGCCAGCCCGTACACAGGGACTAGGGTCCAGGGCTTGAACTTTGTCGGCCGCTTGAGAATCTCCTCGAGGCGCTGCGTCGCCTCCTCGACGCCGATGCGGTCGTGTACAACGTCCTTGTAGCAGGCGTGCGTGTCGCGCAGCTTGCCCAGCTCGACGCCCTGGCTCACGCGGACGAGCTTGACCTCGGTCGTGTGCGTGGTCGAGTCGTCAAACGAAATGATCATGCATCCGGGAATGTAGAGAAACTGGCTCTCGATTTCGAGCACGCGAGCCGACATCTTCATGCAGTCCTCGAGACGATGCGTCGGGGCGCCAAACAGCATCAGTGCCCGGCACAGCTTGAGCAGATAGCGCTGCCGGGCCATGACCTGGCTAATGTGCACCGTGATGCGAATCTCGTCCGCGAGGCGCGGCTTGCCCAGCTTGTGCATGGCCGTAGAAATGGCGCCGCCGCTGCGAGTGCGCTTGCCCATGCCCGGCCGCGGCGCAGACTTGAGCTTCTCACGCACGTCGTCAAACCCGCCCTGGGCTGACGGCGCGGCCAGCATGGCCGACGAGCCGACCAGCTGTGCCAACGACGATTGCGACTCCTTGGCCTGCTGGTGGTGCCCGTGGGGATGGTGGTGGCCACCGTGCCCGCCCAGGTACCAACTCCGCCGCGACTTTTGGCCGCCGGACCCGAGAGTCGGAGTCGTGGTCCCGGAGGCCGGCGGAGATGTCGTGGGCGTCATGGTATAGGGCGTTCCGCCGAGCGTGGGACTCGCCGTTCCGCTCGTCCCGCCGCTGTTGTTGCGAGAGTGACCGCCCCATTGATGATGACCTTGATTCTGGGCGCTGTAGAGGTTGAGCAGGGCTCCAAAGATTCCACCACGGTACTTGTCGGGCTCTGCCACATAGTCGTCCATGTTCTTTTCCATGGTGGGAGTCGCAGGTCGTGAGATGAGGTCTTGAGAGGGTGCGAGCATTTGGCCATTTCTCCGTTCGCGAATGGTATGTGACCGGACGAGCTTCTTGGCCTCTTCGAGAGTGCCATTGTCTACCGGTTTCCTCTTCTCTTCTTCTTCGTCGTCTTCCGAATTGATGCCGTCGAGACCGCCGTGGTGGGTCTGCCGGCGCAGAGGCTGCAGTTGGTGCATGGGTATGTCGTCTGCTGTCGAGGCGCGTTTCTCGTTCTTCAATTCAAAAGAATTCCGTCTGGACGAAGGGGCCGATGCGCTGCCCACGCTCATGGCCAGCCTGTTGGCACGGTCGCGAGCCTCATTGCGCGATCTCTTGGCCCGCGTGTCCTCCTCGTCCGACTCTTCAATCGCGCCAGACTCGAGCTTCAACGAAGGGGCCTTTCTGATGGCCGGCTTGGGCTTTTGCGGTAGCGGCTGACCAAAGGCCTTGTGGACGGCATTGACCAGCTCCTCGGGAGCCGGTGGGCGGTCGAGGCCATTGGGGGTGGGCGATGCATATCCAGACCGTGGCGTGGTGGCTCCCGAGGTAGGGTTCGACGAGGCTCCTCCTGCTGGTCCATAGGCGCCGCGGGGGTTCAGGCGACCGTTTGCGCTGGGCGACTCGTTGGACGAGGTGGTGAAGCCGACACGCTTGCCCTTTGGTTTTGTCTCCGTCGTGGTGCCAGTGGCCGGGGGCGAGTGGAGGGAGAAGGAGGGGCCACCGGTGGCGTCAGTGTCGTCATTGTCGGACTGCTCGGTGCGGATGGCAGGGACATTGAATGTCGGCGTGTTGGAGTTGTTGCTGCTACTCGAACCACTGGGGTCGAGCAGGGCTTCGTCCCTTGAGTTTGGGCCGGACATGTCCGCAAATTGGTCGTCGTCGAAGTCGGGGAGGAGGTGCCATTGAGGGTTCATAAGTGTAAAGTGGGTAATGGTTGAAGCTATGACGTGCGCAGGGCCTGGACCAAGGAAGCTGGAACAGCCAAGTGCTTTCGGGGTGATCTACGCCGTGAAGATGGGTCCGCGGACACACGTGGACGGTGGTTGCCAGCACAGATGGCGGGTCGAACAAAGGGAAATTGGAACTTTGCTAGTTGGAGAAGGGTTCCGGCTTTGGGTGGGCCTCAACGGCGCGTCTCGTGCCTGCTTTGACGTTTTCGCAGTGGGTTCCGCGACGGGCGGCGAGGCGAGATTCACAATGGACGGTCGGTGTTGGAGTGAGATGAGCAAATCAAAGCGACGGGCGCGGTGGGGCGTCGGGGCGGGTGGGTGGGATCGGATGGGAGCTGTTGCGGTAACCACGGGTAGGTTGATCAGGGCGAGACCACAAGGCAGAGGTGGAGGATGAATGTATATCAGTCGTCCCCTATGTTTACGGGGGGTGGCAGGGAAGCGCAGGGCGGGAAGGGAAGGGAAGGGAAGGGAAGGGAAGGCGAGGCGAGGCGAGAATCAAAAACAAAGGCGCGAGAGTTGTGTGAGTGGTTGAGGTTTTGCAGCATATCACAGCAGCCACGGCTCCCATGCCCACGCACACACACCCACACACACACACACACAAGCGAAAGATCCAGAGTTGCTTGGCTGTGGGAGGCGACGGCGGAGACCCACTTATTCCCTGCTTATTCTTAGCATGGCGGGTGAACAGAGCAGCAATCGGCCACCATCGTGTTGAGGTGAGGCTCAGTTTTGCTTAGCGGGTGGCCGGCGAACCATCCGCAAGACTAGCTGAGGAAACGGCGTGCCTGAAGACGAAGGGGTCCGAGGGCGAGCATTCCGGGTCGGGAGCCGCGCAATGTCTAGCCTCTCGCTCGCTCTTCGGCCGTGGTGTTGTGGTTTGGCCGTCGGAAGCATACTGTCGTACGCGGCTGCAAGCTACCTCTTTCACTGGCCTGATCTGAAGTTGTGGCCGACGAGACGAGACGAGACGAGACGAGACGAGACGAGACCAAAGTCCGAGAAGAGCCTGTGGAAGCTGTTCCTTCACATGCCATGCATGCATGCACTGCAGGGCGTGGGGGGACGTGGACGTAGATGTGGACTCCGTGGAGGCGGGGACGGACTGGACTGGATTGGACTGGCGACCGGTGTGCTGGAGCGAAGACAGATGACGACAGTGGATTCTTTGTCTCGCGCCGCTCTCGTCAACCTTCGTCGACATCTCTGTCCGCTCTGTCTGCTCTGCTTATCACGGGATTTTAGCGCTGAATAATGCCATCCATGGCCACCGACGACGACCAGCTTGTCTCGACACCGGAACGAGGAGCGAGAAAGAAAAAAAAAACCCAAAAAAACCCCCCCCGACTCACCAGTCACCACCCCACCCGACCCGACCCGCCGCCCTCGATTCGTCGCGTCGCCACCCGTGTTTCTTCGCTCGCGATAGTTGCCATTTCGTCGCATGTCCGGTCTGTCGTCGCAACAGAATCACGCCAAAAGCCACGATACAGCCACTGCTGCCGTGTTTCGAGCCAAGGCCGCCTCTGCCGACGTGCGGAAGGAACGCGCCGACGGCTGCGCTGTGGGCGGAAGGCCTTCCGTCGCCAGGATACCCGGCCTCAGGCTCTGGCTCAGGCTCAGATTCGAGAAGCCCAAGGAAGACAGCCATGACTCTCGTCCATCAACACCACTTCTTCACGACATATGTTCTGCGCGCGCGTTGCGTTGGCTAAGCGCCCATCTACATTGCACCGATTTTGTGCTGGTGCAGCCACGCCCGCCATCCATTGGCTCTCTCGCCTCACCTGCACCTCGGCGCTAAACACCAGCCCCAGGACACCTCTCCACGCCCAGAGAATGCAATGCACTCTCTGCATGCCATCACCTAGCCGCTGCTAATTTTGTCCCCCACCATGCATCTCGCCAGAATAGACAGCTCACCACCGCTTCCCGAGCGCGTGCGAGGGCGCTTGCAGTTCACATATCATCATGGGCCTCTCTCCGCTGCTTCTCACCCTCCATGCATGCTCGCTGATGCGACAAATCTCACCATCTTTTACATTCCTCTTTTTATTTTCCTTGTGTTTTCGTCGCCGCTCCTTTTGCTTTCGCCCTCGGCCGTTGACCGGCCCAACCATCCGTCTGATTTTTCAATTCGAATACGAAAACTTAATCGCTTTCCCTAGCCCAATGTCGTAATACCCAGCGACTGCACTGGTGAGTCGGCTGCCGGCCTCGGCTCCTACCCCTGCTGACCATTGACTTCTAGTCCTGTTCAAACATGCTTCTTGGCTTGCCCCAGGCATTACTCATTCTCTTACCGTCTTTCGCATCGGCATATCCAAGAGCATCCTCGACAAGTGCACTGGCCATTGAGACATCCTTCCCTTCGTATCTGCAGCCAAACGTCCCCGAGTGCGCCCAGCCATGCCTGCAGACCATCCTTCGAGACGAGTATCCTTCGACATGCTCCACTGCAGCTGACATTGCCTGTTACTGCACTCAGTACAGCTCCTCTGGACTGAGTCTGGGCGAGGCTGCCTACGAGTGTGCTGTTGCTGCTTGCGCGTCTACCAAAAATTTAGCTTCCACTTACTCCATCTGCGATGGAATTGCAGCGGCCGTTGCGCCAACGCACACAATCCTTACTTTCACGGCCCAAATCACCAGCACTGCCTCGACGTCTACCAGGACAGGGTCCTTGAGTACTACGGCAGTTGCGCATAATTCCACCATCCGGAGCACTTCGACTCCAGCAGCAAACCCGACAAACCTCGCAAGTACTGTGTCGACCAAGCAAACTCCCAGCTCTACCTCGGCACGTGCCTCATCAACCATAGTTCCATGGACGACGGCCACGGCTGCAAATTCCAACAGCACCGCCTCGTATGGTCAAGCTGGCCTTAGCAACTCTGCGGTTGCTGGCATCACCGTTGGAGGAGTTGCCGGCGCTGCTTTGCTCATTGGCGCCGTGTTTTTCCTTGCATGGTTGAGAAAGCGCCACAGGCGCAAAAATGAAGACGTGCTGGAAAAGAGAGACAGGGACATTTGGTCGGTAACGCCTCCAGCAGACCAGGCACCAGACAATCTAGACCCGTCCGACCTCGCCGCCTTGGGATCCCTTCCTCGCGATCCGAATGCAAACCGAGGACCTCCCAAGGATGCCAGAGACCCTCGATCCGGTGGTGGAGTGGGCGTTTCGTTGCCCCAGACCACAGTTGACCGCGGTTGGACAATCAGACTTCGGACCCCATCACCACCGGCAGACCAAATTGGGCTTGCCATCAGTCAGGATCCTGTAGCTGTGGATGCTGCCTTGGCGTCCGCATCAAGCGAGAGAACCGTCTCGCAGCTTTTGCCAGATAAACCTGAGCCCGCGCACTACGCAAATGGATCCAGATCGGAGACGGACCGCATGATCCAGCCATCGGCTGCCGTGGTGGCCGTTCGACCTCAACTGTGCCGCGAGAGTTCGCAGACTGTTTTTGAGGAAGATTCGGGGCGTCAATGGAGAAGAGAATCGGTCCCGTCCCGCAATCCTCCACCGCTCGTCCCAATGGCTGCACATCATCGTCCGCAGTTTGCAGAAGACTACGTACAAAGCCCCGAAGCTATGCAGGCAACGGGGCTGCCTATAATGGCACCGCCAGCACCATATTATTATCGCTCAACTTGGCCCTCTCCGCCTCCGATCCCGTCTCCTTTGCGAATTCAAAGGCCTCCAGCGGCCACGGCAATGACAACAGATAGACCTGTTCAGGATCCGTCGACTTTTCATGCTCCCGTCAATCCCTACGTGCACGTCACGCAAGCCAGCTCTTCCAGTGGTGGGACAACCACCATTTCCAGCTCTGGCAGCGTCTCTCAACACCCAACCCAGTACACCACCAGTCCATCCAGCATGACAAAGACACCACCCGAACACTATACGCCTTATTTAGCCCAGCCGACAATCCGTCCAGTAACTCAATGGCCAGCGGGCGCCTCGTCGCCACCCCCACAGGCGCCAACGACGGCCCGCATCCCCACGCCTCCGCAATTCCTCCAACACTCACCATCCCGCTACCAACAGCCGGCCCGAAAGCCCGTACCCCAGCGCCGGCGTGCGTCGACGGCATCTCTAACGTCGATCGAGTCCGCATCGCCAAACGACCCGTCGCCTCCCGAGGAACCGGCACCCGCAGCAAAACAACTCACGCCCCCTGAATCCCATCCAACCGCGAGCTGCACGCCACCCCCTCCCGCGGCCGCCTTGCAGTCTCCACCCAACTCGTCGCCCATTTCCGATCTCCGCTATCCCAAGGTGCCCCGCTCGAGCAGCCAAGCCGTGCCGCGTGGTGTTGAGCACTATCCCAACGCCTCATCTTCGTCCGAATCGACGCCAATCGCCGTTCCCCCGTTGAGTCGCAGCCAAGCACCCAGCCCGACTCCCGCGCCCCAGACGCAGACGTACGCCGGTCCAACATCCTACGCAGCCAACACGTCCAAAGCGCTCGCAGCCCGCCGTCGAGGACCAGGGGCGGCCGAGCATCTGGCAAAGGGGATGCTGTTCAACCAGGCGCAACAACCGCAACAATTGCATCCCGCGCCACCCCAGCAGCAGCAGCAGCAGCAGCACCCGCCGTCGCAACACTACCCCTATCCCTTCCCTTTCCACTACCAGGGCCATCCTCCCACCACCAATGGCGCACCGCCCGACACACTGCACGCCCCCGCGCCGCCCTACATGACCGTCCTCCACGACGGGAGCAGCGGCGCGTTGAGCGCGGGCCCGCCCTCCTCGCAGCCGACGGGCCGCACGGACCGCAGCAGCCATGCCAGCGGCGGCGGCGACGCCGTCGTGCCGTGGAAAGACTATCCCTATCCTAATCCGCATTCTTCCAGCGGCGGTGGCGCGGGTGCGAGGGCAGCCCGGCCGTCGCCAGCTGCCGGACGCAACGACAGCTCCGACAGCTGCGGCAGCGGCAGCGGGAGCAATTGCTCGGGCGGCAAGATTACGTTTGCGGGCACCGTCGTGCTGCGGGACGGCCACCATGGTCGCGGTCGCGGCCAGCAAGGCCAAGGTCAGGGGCAGGCGTGGGAGCGATACCGTGCCCCAGCAACGCAGTCACAGAAGCAGATGCAGTCAACGGGACCTGGCCTCTACGAAGGATACGGGTACGGCGGTGACGACGAACTCTGGTCGACGGACCACGCGGCGGCGGCGGCGACGCAGCGCCTCACGCCGACGCGCGATGGTGGCGATTTGGTGTTGAGGGTTGAACCGATGAGGTAGGGTGGGTGGGCTAGCCTGCTTGCTTGCATCTCACGAGCCGCTCACCTTCTTTTCTATCTTTCCTCCTTCTTTTCTTTCTCTTTTGTCGTGGGGGACCTGACTGGACTGGACTGGACTGGACTGGACTGGACAGGGCAGGACAGTAGGCAGCGTTGATCGTGCCATGCCGTCCCGTCGTGCCGTCCCATGCCATGCGGGTGCTTCGTTCGTGTCTTGCATTCTTGCATCCAAGGTCGGCACAAAAAGCAGTGCCCCCCTCTCGTTTCTTTTTCCTCCATTGCTTTGTTCATTTATGCATAGCGACGGCGTTGAGTACTCACGGTCTAGGCTGCTTTTGCAGTCAGTCGGTCAGTCGGTCAGTCAGGGGTTGCATCGCATGTGTCACCTCCGCACGCACACTTACATACATCTTTCGGTATATCTGTCTGTCTGTCTAGAAACCAATGTGTAGTTGGTTTGTTGGGTGATGATAGAGAGAGGTTGGAGTGGTGGTGGTGGTGGTGGTAGGGATATATGAAGACATATATCAAATGCAATCACTCATCAATCAAGCACATATGTAGCCACCAACAAGTCACGTACACCTTACCTACCTACCACCTGTCTGTAGGTCTTGTGCGCGTTTTGGTTGTGGCTGCCAGCGCCAGCGGTCTGATATATCTGTCTGTCTGTCCACGCCCCCGTTTTGCCAATCCTCCCTCTCCCTCCCTCACTGCATCCGTCACCAACAACTCACGTCCCATTTCTCCCTCAGTCCGTCCTCGCCATCCAACGTGCTGCCCCTGGACACAGATACAATCATCCCACAACTTTCTCTGCTTCCCCTTTCCCTTCCCTTCTACCTCCTCTTCACGCCGCCACACCATACGTCGCCAGCATGGCATGGCTAACACGACAAAATCAAATGATGACGACGACGAGCAGCATCAGTCCGTCACCATTATTGCTGATCCATCTGCCTGCTGTCCTCGCCTTCGCCTTCGCCTTCGCCGCGCATGAGTGGCATCAGTGGCATCAGCGGCATGAGCGGCATTGGTCAGTCATAGGAGAAATAAAAGAGCGGCGGCGACCGTCATATATCTGACGTTCTCCAAGTGTACAACTATATCGGTCCATGTGGGCAGTATTTATCATTCTCGGGTCGGGAAGAAGAGCAGGAAGTGAATCCCCTATCTCCCTCCCTCCATTTCATTCATCAATCAATAATGGAGCAGTGAAGCAAACGTCATTCTTACAGAGAGTATACAATCGCCGTCATCGAAGCACGTCGCCCCTGTCGCAGCGGGCGTGGCGGTGGCGGCGGCGGCGGCGGCGGCGGCTGAAGGTGACTCGTTATGTGTCACAGAGAGACAAACAACTCTGCTTGTGATTTCCGCCCTGTGTGGATGGTGCACTGAGCAGCTTCGGTGGCGAGGAAATGGTCTTCTGAGTTGCACTTTCATTCGGCGCCAACTAGACTGTCTTGCCGACGACTTTCTTGGTCAGAACGTGGAACATGGCTTTTCCCATGCGGAAGACTTGGAACCTTCGAGACGTACTCTTCGTGTGCATTTTTTTGGCAGGCGCCGGCGGCCAAACTGTGCGGTGGAAACGGCAGGAGAGAAAAGGGAATGGCATATTCTCAGCATTGTGTCGAAACGGAGGTGGCCAGACATCCTACTGATGCGGTTCCGAGGCCGCGGCCATGGTTGGGACGGCCATACACGTTCACGAAGTGTGTCCTGGACAAGCAGACGTCTCGAATGCTGGTGACTCAATGAAGAAAATGTCAAGCGTTGATAGATGGATATGAAACAGTATTGCCTGTTGCCAGTTTCTGTTCACTGCTAGACCGAAGACGCAAATGGAAGGGGGATGAAAAGGAGATGGCCAACAAAAGAAAAGTCTGGGACTGTCAGAGAGTTGGAATATTCCAGGCTCGGCATGACAAGTCAAATGGACGACATACGGCCGCAGAGGACACGAAACGAAGTAGCGAGGAGGCTCCTGAAAGGCCGTAACGTTTCCCTTTGTCATGCGGATTAGAGAGGTGCTGACGACTTGGAGGGAAAGGTGAGACGGTCCTCATCCGTGGGACAGCGTTGGAACGGCGGGACATGCTCGAGACATGTTTTCATGGCTTTCGCTCATGTCGTCCCGTCCCGAACCTGGTTGGATCCTGCAACGCGAGAGGAATCGAATTATGTGGATGGGATTCTTCGACAAAACTATTAGGAAAGTCGGCGCGGACGTTTGACCAGAGATCTTGCTCCTTACGCCCAGGTAGACTGTTGGGATTGAGAGTAATTCCCATTGACGGGCTGCTCCACAAGAATGGCTGTGATGAACTAGAGGTGCATTGTGTCGAACGGTTCAAGTTGTCGATAAGCGGGAGGCGCCAGTGGCTGGCTGCAGTGGCGGTGCGACAGCCGATGGGATTGGATGCCTGAAAAGCCCACGCGCCACCCGTTCACGACGACGCTCCTCCAGCTTCCTTCCCTTGCAAAACATCGCCCACACAAACAGCTGAGTCCATTGCGATTCTTCTCGCACCCGCGTTGGAGGCCCAACATGCTGGCCTGCGCACATGATGAACAAGCTTTCCGTCCCGACCGAGGCAAACGCCATACGCACGGGAAGGGCAGGACTTGGCCTAAAGAGGCGCGGGGTTGCTGTCACTGAGGCCTGCACCAGAAAGAATGAAAACATTGGCCCTACAAACGGCGACCCCTTGGAAGCTCGACAGCGCCCAGATTACTTGAATCGACGCACCCGCTTTCAACCTACTGACACTCTGCATCGATTGCTGGACCGAGATTGATGTTTCCGCCATTCTCCACTCCAGTGGACGACGACACAAGTTTGGAACATGGAGTTCGCCGCCGCCGTCATCAGCCTGTCGTGTAAAGCCGTGAGCGTCAGCAAGGAGCTCCACGATCTGCGGGCCAGGTACAAAGACGCCGCGGCCACCATTGACGCCATCTGCAACGAAACCGAAGTCGTGCGGGCTTCCCTGTCGCGGGTCCAACGGCTTTTGGAAAGGGACCACGCCAAGGGCTACCAGTTTGACGACGAGCTGCGCAACATTTTCGACACGGCCGTCACAGGATGCAATGTTGCGCTATCCTGCTTGGAGCACGAGACAAGCAAACTCGCCAAATCGGCCAGAGATGGCGCGAGCTTCGGTTGGAGGGTCAAGGCAAAATATCTGTGGAAGGAAGACATTATGAATGACTTGCTGCAAAAGCTGCGTGGACAGCAGGGCGCCATTGCGCTGCTGTTGCAGTCGCTGCAAATGTAAGTCTCGAAACGGTTTGAACATCCAACACTGACAGACGCGTGGCAGGGAATCGCTTTCAGACCTGCGTCACTTTTTGCACGACAAGTCGGGCGACGTTGTCAAGTCAGAGGCCGAGGCCAACGCGCTCCGCAAGGCGCATCCAGAAGTAGACGTGCCTGAATCGATGCTAGGACACAAGGAGGATGCTGACAGCGCACTCGGCGACGGAGCCTCCGTTGTCAGTTCCACCGAGTTCTCGTTTGACGACGAGGTGGTCAATTCCAAGGCATATCGGAGGGTGCTGTTGAGCGCCGCAGGCCAGAGAGCTCGTCCAAAGTCGCCGGCCTTGGACGACGTCCCAGAGAATGAAGGGGACGACTCTGTCAAGACGGCGCGAGAATCAGAGAAGGAGCCTTGCCAAGTAGTGGAGAATGCTTCAACCTCAGCAGCTGTAGAAGCAGACCAGGAGGCTTTGGGTACCCCTCAAGGGGGAGACGGCGAATTCGTTACCCCCACGTACACAGATCCACCCCCAGCATACGAGCCGCCTCTGCCACCGCACTCGCAAACGCCTTGGTCTTTTCCAGCCGACGAGTCTATCACTTCTCGATCCCCTAGCTCCTCTCGTTCTCCCAGTCCTTTCAGTACGCAACCCAACATCTCGCCCAGCGGCAGCCCAACTGTCTCAGCAGACCCGTCCTCTTTTGCCTCTCGCTCCCCTTCACCATCTCCATCGCCCCCGTTTCCTTCCTCGCGTACCCCCTCCCCAGACCCCCTTTCTGCAGCCATGAATAAAGCACTCAGCTCCTTCACCAACGCCCGGCCCCAGCCAGACCCGCGTCTGGCGACGCGTCCACCAATCCCCGCGGCCCCATTACCCCGTCTCATCGACGAGCTCGGCAGCGAGCAAATGGACAGCGCGACGGACCGCGAGAGCAGCGCGACAGACACGACGGGCCGCTCCACGCCAGATCCCAGCAAGCTGCCCACTTCGAAGACGGCAGATACGACGCCTACAGATCCCGCTCCACGTCACTCTGCCTCGTCGACGCCGTCAACCCCAACACCCAGAGCGCAAAGTCACCTCCATCACCAAAAGTTCCGGCGCGACATGGGCGAATCGCTCTCCAAACGCAGCGCCAAAGCTGAAGCGCGGGCAGAAGCGCGCGCAGCAGCGAGAGCCAAGCGCGCCGAGAAGAGAGCCATGAGGCGCGGGTCAGCGCACTCGGGCGCGTCCGTCCACAGCCCGACGTCGCCGTCCGCAGCCGGGACGACGACGACGGGGGCTGAGGACGACTCCAACGGCAGTCCGACGAGCCGGCACGCGGCGTGGCGGCGCAGCAGCAGAGGCAGCGCGCGGAGAGACAGAGAGAGAGAGAGAGGCAGCAGCAGCGCCAGCAGCTCGACCACGACCATCTCGGCGCCGCAGAGCCTGCTGCCCCTGGATCTGCCTCCCCTGCCGCCTCTGCCACGCGTGGCGTCGCTGCCGCTGCATCCTGACGCCGGGTCTGACGGCCCTGCTGCTGCGTCCGGCGCGCCGCCGCCACCGCCGCCGTTCCCGCTCGGTCTGGCGAGGCGCGCGACGAGTCTCGGTGTTGGCGTTGCCGCGGGCGATGTGCCGTGTCCAAGGGACTTGGTGCGCGGGTTGGGGCGACGGCGGACTGCTGGCAGCGGCGAGGCGAGGGCGTGGACGGGGTTGAGGAGGGGAAAGGCGCTGGGTGTGAGAGAGCGGGGTGGATTGTGTCGTGGTCGCGGTCGCGGTCGCGGTCGCCGCGATGTAGAGACGGAGTTGGATCTGGAGAGTCGGGGTGAGGGATGTGATGAAGAGGGAGGAGAGGATGAGCAGCAGCAGCAGCAAGAGGCAAAGGAGGGCACGAGTACAGGCACGAGTACAGCACAAGCAGGGCCGATGTAAGACGGGGCAAACAGACAGGTTGAGCGAGTGGGTGACGCTGGATTGCGAGGCGTTGAGAACTGAATGTACCAACTCGTCCAAAGCAACCTTGCTGGGAAACAGGCCAAGGCAGCGCGGTGCTCACCCCCTCAGGTAGAGAACGAATGGCTTGTTGCTGCCTGTTTTCACTGCCGTCTCAGCGTTGCAGTCATGGCAAAATATCTGCTCTGCTCGCCCAGCTGCTTGTCTACTCGCCTCTGATCCACCACCACATTACCGTCCACGTCATTGCAGCATCATTCGCCTCCGGTACCAGGCCAGGAGAACTGCACGACACCGCCAGCGCTCTCCGCAAGCATCAATGAGGATGAGCAAGAAAGGCGCGGCTAAACAATCCAACGAAGCAGATGAGGGGCACCACGCCCGACTGTCCCGTCACACCTGAGGCTGAACTATGAAGCGGGACTTGCCCATCACCACATCGCTATAATGGTGTGACAGAGACGCCCATTGTCGATCCACCTTATTGAGAGAAAGAGCAGTGATGGCCACGCAATACATGCATGAATACAGTTGCTGCAAGCGAAGAGGAGAGCAGGGAGCGAGAGCACACCATACCATACCACACCACACCGCACCGACTAGGCATGTACAGCGAGCACGTACTCGACGCAGAAGAACACGCCGGCGGCGGCGGTGGTGGGGCTAGCTGGTGTTGTTAATGTTTCATCACTCTCCCACCGGCCATTGGTTTGCGTCGACTTACATCAGACCGCTCGCCCACCCACTCGCCTACACACAGCCCAGTCCCAGCATGTAACCAGTACTGTAAAAGCATGAGATGCACGTATGTATGTATGTGTATGTGCCTGGAAGTACTCTGTGGCGCTTGCTTGCATGCAAGCAGCTGACGGACGGAATAATCCTAGCTAGCTTAGGGCAGGGCAGGGCGTACAGTAGTCCAGTTCATACGGCACCGACTCGGCCCGAGCCGTCCGTCAAGGTTGCTGTGACTCGAGACGGGGCGGCTTACTGCTGCTTGGTATGTACGACCCGAAAGCCATTGGGCTGGCTGGGTGGTGAGTGCGTCTTTGGGGAGTGGTTTATGCCGACGACCACCACCGTAGATAGCCGAAAGAAAGCCAACCGAACCACAGCACAGCGTCGTCAGCAATTTTCTTGACACACAGTTGCGAATTTTGCCTTCTTCTAGACAGTTCTGGACGTCGCCACGCAAACGCATAGGTGCCGGCCAAGACGTCTTGTCTTGGCTCATCCAATTTTTTTGTCCGCTGGTGCTTCTCGCACGAAAGGCACATGTATGCGGTCTGCCGATGAGCTGGTGACTATCGGGGCAGCGGGCAGGGCGGTGCTACAAGGCCGAGGCCGAGACGGACGGCAAACCGGCACTATGGGATGCGCGGTGTGCGCGTGTGGAGCACAGCACGACAGCCAGCGCGCAAAAAAAATAAATATTGGAAAAGTCAACAATTACAGAAATTTGGGGGTCAACAAGAAGCTTCGACAGAGGAGGAAAGAACCAAAAGGAGCAAAAGATAGGGAGACGGCGTTCGGCGTGGCAATAAGTAGGAGTCACGGCGAAGCAAAAAATTTTGTCACGGATTGTTTGGCGCGTCTGGTGGGTGGAGAAGTAAAGGGTCCTTCCTGGCCAACAAGGCACCTAGGTCCTGGTGGTGTTGATGGCCGGACCGAGAGATGGCCGACAGGGGATGCTCGTCTGTCCGTTAGCTGTAGTTATACTGTGTACGATGGACGGTGAGGTGACGAGAGGTGGTGGTTGAGGTGGGATATGATTGCCATGTCAGGTGTTGTCTACCGGCAAACATTTGCCGCAAGTATTGGGTGGGTCATGTTCATATTTATTAACAGTGTAAGCGCGCGGGTGAAGTGACGTAGCAGGTAGAGTTGGTGTTATGGCAATGTATGCAACGGCCCAGGCCCAAGCCCAAGCCCAAGCCCAAACCCAGAGCAGGCCGGGCCAGGCCAAATCCGCTTCCGACGTCGGTGGGCCTGCCGCTTCCAACACCTCGATTGACGTCGGCAGGCTCCCAGGTCACTGATCATGACGACGGGATTGCCAGAGGAATCTGGGGATTTCTGGGGGGCCCCCTTGGCCGCTTTTGACTTGTTTTGCAACCCCGCGGTCCTCCTCCGCATTTTTACCCCGTGGGAACACCCCAAGTCCCCGAGTGCTTTTCGTCGCGTTTTCGTGACCTGGGCGGCAGCATTTCCGCTTTGGGCGGCTGTGGGTCCGCCTGGAATCCGGAGACCACCGCCCCACTGCGACGACACCGACATCCCATTGCCGCCCAACTGCCAGCGCCGCGATGCCTCTGACGGTGGAGAGCCGCTTACCCCAGCGCTGAATCAGGAAAACCGAGCGCTGCTCGAGCCACCTGATGACATGAAGAAGACGACACCTTTCACACACGGTACAAGGTTGCACCCGTCCAGCAGAATCCTTCCCGGAGCGCCTCATGGCTGCGCCGAACGGCTGCTGCCACCAGCCTGTCGCCGCCGCGCCGTTGGAGGACGAAGACATGGACGAAAAGCTTCAACAACACCATGTGTTGACCGTCTGTCGTGCAGTGTCGCCAATGTGCAGGGGACCCGCTGATTTGCTGCGCGTGAAGCTTGTCCGGCCTTGGACTGAGCTTGTCGCGCTTGGCAGGTCCATCATTTTACAACCACCGTCGTAGTCACCACCCCTCCCTCAACACTTGCCCCCACATAACGGATATGCGGCTCCAAGCCATCGGAAGAGCCACCGATCTCCCCTTCGCCGCCCATGATGGACCTCCATGCCCGCCCGCTCGCCCCGCGGCGTCTGCCTCGACGACGCCCTGCAGCCGTGCCTCAAGAAGGGACGCCGTGGCCTGAGCTGCGATCACGTTGCCCTCTGTGCGGGCTTGCTTGCTTGCATGCTGCCGACGCTGATGGCCCAGCTGGATGACGGCGCCCTGGATTGTCCCTCGTCTGGGAATCCTATAAAAAATGGCTCCCCAAGTTGACCGCCGTCTCTAGCTCAGCTCTTGTCCCTTTCCCCGGATCCCTTTTCTCCTCCATCACTTCCACCGCCATGGGCACACACACCTTTATGGGCGTGCAGGGCAAGTCCCTCAGCACCGCCCAGATTGCCTTTATCGTTGCCCCTGCTTTCATCATCTTTGGCTACAATCAGGCCGGCCTCGGCGGTCTCATCACCGAAGATGACTGGAACAAGACGTTTCCAGGGATTGACACGACAAATACCATGGGCTCCACCAAGAGCCAGCACTCGACCATCCAAGGTCTCGTCGTGGCCACGCTGACCCTCGGTGCTCTGGTCGGCGCTCTGTCGTGCAGCTACACTGGAGACAAGTTTGGCCGCCGCCATGTCATCTTCGGGGCCGCCGTGTGCTCCCTCATCGGCTCCATCCTCGAGGCTTCGTCCTTCTCGCTGGCCCAATTCATCGTCGGTCGCATCGTCCTGGGCTTTGGCGTCGGCAACCTGTCGGCCTGCGTGCCCGTGTGGCAGAGCGAGACGTCGGACGCGCAGAACCGCGGCCGGCACGTCGTCCTCGACGGCCTCTTTTGCATCCTCGGCTACGTCCTCGAGTCCTGGATCGACCTGGGCTTCTACGAGTTCAAGACGGGCTCCGTCACCTGGCGGCCGCCCATTGCCATTTCCATCTTCTTCTCGCTCGTCCTCATGGCCTCCATTTACTTTCTGCCCGAGTCGCCGCGCTGGCTGGTCCGCGTGGGCCGCGTGTCCGAGGCCCGCGCCGCCATCTCGGCCGTCAGGGGCCTGGACGACGACTCGATCGAAGTGACGTCGGAGCTCCAAGGCATCGAAATGTCGTCGGAGCAGACGGCCAAGAGCGCGGCCAAGCTGACGGACATGCTGCGCATGGGCGAGGACAAGCTGCTGTACCGGTTCGCGCTGTGCATCATGCTGCAGTTCTACCAGCAGCTCAGCGGCACCAACCTCGTCTCGGTGTACACGACCATCCTGTTCCAAGACAACCTGGGCATGAGCGCCGAAAAGTCGCGCATCCTGTCGGCGGGCGCGCTCACGTGGAAGTTTGTCGCCGCCTTCGTCGCCTTTTACTGCATCGACCGGCTCGGCCGCCGCGCTTGCTTCATGATCTCGGGCGCGGGCATGAGCGCGTGCATGGTCGCCCTCGCCGTCGCCACGTCGTTTGGCGTCGAAAACCGCGCCGCCCAGATCACCGGCGGCGTCTTCCTGTACCTGTTCAACTTCTTCGTGCCCATTGGCTTCTTGGGCGCCAACTATCTGTACTGCACCGAGGTGGCGCCCTTGCGCCTGCGCGTCGCCATGTCGTCCATTTCGACGGCCAACCACTGGCTCTGGTAAGCCCTATCTATCCATCTGCCCACCCCCTCTCCCCCATGTACCCCACAACCATCATCCAAACACCCGCACCTAACCACCCTCCCCCTCACAGGAACTTCGTCGTCCTCATGGTCACGCCCGTCGCACTCGACAGCATCGGCTGGCGCTACTACATCGTGTACGCCGTCATCGGCGCGTGCATCCCGCTCTCCATCTACCTGTTCTACCCCGAAACCATGGGCCGCAACCTCGAGGAGCTGGACCTCATGTTCCGCGAGAGCCCCAGCGCGTGGGCGACGGTGCGCTTCGCCAACAAGCGGCCGATCGCCATGCCGCAGGAGTTCATCGAGGCGCACAATGAGGAGAAGCTGGGCGTCGAGAGGAGGAGCACAGTTGAGGATGAGGAGGGACGGCTGGAGAAGGATGGCGCTGTGGCTGGGTGATGCGCTGCTGCTGGTGTGGTGTGGTGTGGTGTGGGCTGGATGGATGGATGGATGGATGGCGTTGGTGGCATAAGGTGACGGTGACATGTTGTCGATGAAGTCATGACTTGCTTTTTCTTCCTTTTCTTTCACTTTTTTTTTTCTAAAAGCTTCGCGCGTGCCTTGGATGGTATTTAGCGTCATCAATCTCTCCGACTATACGGACCTTTGTTATTCCTATTCGTCTCCATGCTGGCTTGCCTTGCCTTGCCTCTGCCTCGTCTTCTTCTGCTTGGTGCTGTTACCCGAATGACTTGCCTGCCTGCCTGCCTGCCTGCCTGCCTGCCTGCGCTCTTGCATTCTCGCTCATATGCAAACATACATGCAAGGTGTCGACACATGACACATGATAGGCAGCTCAAAAACACCCGACAATCAAAACAAAAAAAAGTAAAAATCATATGTAGAAGAAAAAAGCAAAAGCACAAAACCAAGCAGTCCACAACGCCAACGCTGTGCATCCACCGCGCCACGCATTCTAAATCTCAAACACCTTTCTTTACTCTCGTCGTCGTCATCTGCCCATACAGAAGAAGAAGACAGTGAACAAGATTCTTCTTCTACTATTACTGCTGCCCCTGCTGCTGCTGCTACCTCGCCCTCCTGCCTCTAAAGAAATCATAGCTCGTCTCCTCGCCCGCCAAATCGGCCCCGGGCGTCTCGTCCAGCGGGACCTGCCTATAGCCAGCGCTGGCCGCCAGGCCGGGGCGAGGACTGACGCTACGCGCATCGCCGCGACCACGACCGGGACTGGGATCGCGCAAGCTGCCGCCCATGGGCGCGGCGTCGGCGACGAGGCTGACGTCCGAGAGCGACACGTCGTTGGAGACGGCGTTGGAGAGGGGGCTGTAGGTGCGCGACGCCCCGGCGATGGGCACGGGGTGCTCGAGGTCGGTAAAGGTGCGCTGCGAGTCGTGCGACGGACGCGGCGGGCCGTACGGGTTGTGTAGGCCCGACGGGCTGTCCGGCCGGCTGATGAAGGCGGGCGACGACGGGCGACTGCTGTTGCTCGCGTAGCCCCCCGGCACAGGGCTGCCTGTCCGGCTGTCGAAGCCGGTGCGAAATGTCGTGGGCGTGCTGGGCCGCGAGTAGAGCTCGCCGTCGCCGCCAAACTCGTCGCGGAACTCGGGCCGGTTCTTGTAGTTTTCAAAGTCCATCTGGGCTTCGGTGACGATTTCAAACGGCGAGGCGCTGGCCGCGGCCTTGCCAACCTTTGCTCTCGACATCTTCGTCAGGTCGTACGTGTCGCTGTAGGCCGTTGCAGGCGCTCCATCCGAGTCCTGGTCCAGGCGACCACGGTAAATTTCGCGGAGGAGGTGCTGGGATTTGGCGTGCACCATTGGCGTCATCAGGGGCTTGTACAGCGCTGGGTGGCCGAAGCGTACGCCGACGCGGTCCGAACGTTGCTTTGGCCGTTCAGGAAGGCCCTCTTCGCGTCCTTTCTGGCTGCCCTTGCTGTAAAAGTGCATCGCGTCGTCGTATCTTCGCTTGCACCACCACTTGAAGCCGATGAGGACCAGAGGAAGTGGAAACATGCAGGCAGCTTGGGTCATGTTCTGCTTACGAGCCATGACGAACAAAAAGGCTACTAGGTTGGCGAAGCCGGCGGCGAAAATGAATCTGTTGAACAAGACGCGCCAGTATGCGCCGCCCGATTCGTGCTTGGTGATGAAGACGTACCTGAATGGTCAGAAAAAGGTCGCCAAAAAGGTGAGCACACTTACATTAAGAGGTACTTCTTCAAGTAGCTGTCCAGGGTAAAGTACAGACAAGCGACGGGCAAGACTAGAGGTTGAAATGGCGCAAAGACGAGCGCAATGGTCGAGTAGAAAAGAAAAAAGTTGTAGTAGCACGCATAGTCAAACGCCGGAGGTGCACTCAGCTCAATAAGCCGTCGGGGCGTGGGGTTCGAAAAGGTGCGGATGGCGTAGTTGATGAACATGTTTCCGAGCTGCGAAAGATCCCACGCTGCGCCAAAATTGCGCTGCAGCAGGTAGTTGAGCCAAAAGGGGGAGACTTGACAAAAGGCCGTCATGAGTCTACCATAGAGATCCGTCGACTGAATTGCGGTCCAGGCATCTATATTGTCAGTCTGTTCAGTGTCGATAATGGCCACGGCATACCGCCACGCCGTCGAGAAGAGGGAGAAAACAATCAAGTTGTTGAAGATGAAGAACGAGTACAGTTTGTGCATGACATGCCGTTCCCGCGAAGTTTTTGAGTAGTCGCCCGCATTGATGGAGATGCGTCGGAAGATGATGGGCAGGAAAAAGTAAAAGAGGGTCGTCACAAGCGGCGCCGCAATGCCTTGAACAGCTCCCCAAAACTTTGGGTTTGCCGATAGCGTTATTTGGAAATCGTGCCAAACCGCACCCAAGTTCGTCAGGTTGGCCAAAAACACGGCAATCATGGCGTTGGGTACGATCCAGACCAAGGTGAGCAGCACGACCCAAATGTTGTTGAAGATTCCTCTCCACACCCGGGTCTTCTTATCCAGCGGCAAGTTCTTCCAGATGAGATCGCTCGGCTTGGGCGCCAGGCGGACGCTGGATCCATGGGGATGCTTCCTCTTTGCAGAATAAGCCACACCGTGAGCTTCTTCGATGCTGTCGTAGCTGGCAAAGCCATAAGGCAGTGCGTTGCGGTTGTCGACGGACAACCTGACTTCGGTGATTTCAAGCTCAAGGCTCTTGATCCGGGATGTGAGGTAGTCGATGGCGTCCACTGTCTGAGGCTTGGTGTACGAGCGGTCGTTCTTGTGCGTCTTGCAGGTCGGCCGATTCAAGGGGAGCTTGTTGGGATTCTTCAGATATTTGGCCAACACTTCTTCCAAATGTCTGACGGCGGCCTCGTGATCCTCAATCAGCCGGGGAAGGTCCTTGACATTGCGAGCAATGACACCACTGGGAGCATCCGTCGCAACCTTGATCCCCTCTGTGATTTTGACAATGCCGTCGTCCGTGCGGTAACCTCTTGGGACGTCCTTGACCATCAGAGTACGCGAATGCAGGCTCTTTTGGTAGTCGTTGCTCTCAAAATATGCCCTCCTGAGCCTTGCCACGGCGCGGTAATTCCTCCACAAGAAGAAGAAAATGATGCCATTGAAGATGTACGATAGCAGGACGTGGGCCCAGCAGCTTGCGCCCCAGACGCCGAGGGGCGTCAGTTTCATGAACAGGGAGTTGTCGCTGGTGGCGTTGTTCTGGGCGTTTTGGACCAAGTTTATGGGAATGTAAACTCCGCAGCCGAGCAGGGACAGGATGATGAAGATGTTGCGGCACATTTTGGTGAAGCGCAAAAAGACGGCGGCGTCCAGGCCAACCTTTTCCACCAGCTGCTGCTCCTTGGTCTTGAGGACGGGCTGGACCCAGTCAAAGACGCCCTTCTTGACCGGGGGCGGGGCGTGTTTCTCGTCGGCATGCTTGAGGCGCGGGGCGTATACGGTGTTGTTGTAAGGTCGGAGCAGGCAGAATAAAAAGGCGAAGATGGCGGCGGCTCCCAGCGAGTATCCTAGCGAAGACCAAAAGGCTTTTTCGTCGAGCTACGAGCGGTTAGAATGGCTTGGAAGCGCAGCAGCAACAAGCTCGTACCTCGGTGTTGAAGGGCGACTGAATCAGATCCAGGAACCTGTCAGCGCTGCTCTCCTCGGCGCGGGTGCGCAGGGTTGCGACGACGAGACGCGGCGGCATGGCCGGTCGGGGTGGGGAGGGAGGAAAGATTTCGGGGGAAAGAGGATGAGCGAGTGGCGAGAAAAGAGAGGTCGAGAATTACGCGGCCATGGAGGTGAGCCCCTGCCAGCAGTTGTAGAGAAAGAGCGAAGAGAGGGCGTGGCGGCGGCGGGTAGTACAGGATATCGGGGCGCAGGGAATTTTTGGGAGAATGGAGGTTGGAGTTTGGAGCGTCGGGCGAGGGCCTTGGCGAGCGAGCTGCAAGGGCGCGTGAAGAGGAAAAGGCCGCGAGTAGAATGAACGACAAGAGTGTGGTTACGTAGGTAGGCGGAGGAGGAGGAGGAGGAGGAGGAGTCGGTGGTGAAGCGGGACCCCGGACGTCGGACCAGGGCGTAGGGCAGGGCCAGTGCAGAGAGAGAGAGAGGGACGACGACGCGGAATTGATGGCCGGCGATCAAGCCTGGACAAAGCTGTCTCGATCTATCTAGAGATGGTGGGCTCGTGTCTTGTCTGCTACCGACAATGCTGCATTGCTCCAGTTCCTTGTCCTCCCAACGGTCTCCAGTCATGGTACCGGGTTGCTGTGGCTGTCTGCCGCTGATGCCAGGCGCCGTACCGTCCGTATTCCCTCCGCATGCCATGCCACACCACAGCCGTACAGAGAATAGACCTGACCATGGCGCCGTCTGGTGCACATGCCGCGACATCATTGATCAACAAATGTTTCCATTGTCGCCCCGCCCTTCGCTTGTTTTGTTTCTGCTTGGCACTCCTACTCTCTCTCACGCGACCACCCTGCTCCAGTCCGCTCTGCTACCTGACCTGACCTGAGAGGTCGTATACAGACGACCGTGGACCGTCACCTGTCAGACTGACTCCTTTCCATTCCCTCCAAATGCCGATCAGCAGCACTCGCATCCTTGAGACACGACGTGATCTCCAAATACACTCGACATTTTCCATAGCACAAAGAAACAGAAGCCTCTGGAACGGCAGGGTGCAGGGTCCGACCTAGCCCAAGCCTTCAACAACCACCACCACCACCACCACAAGTGATTGGACACTGAGCCCTCGACTCGGCCAGTCCCATTTTCAGCCCAATTTTTTTGATTGGTGCCACTGCAGTCTTAGTCGCCCCGTTGCTATTTTTACACCAAGCCTCTCACGACTCGTCCACCACCTCATCAGGCAGGCCGTTTGTTGTTGAGCGCCGCCGTCAAAGAAACCTCTCGCTTATCCATGCAACCTCGCTCTAGGAGCTTCCCTGCGTCCACGCAGCGTCGGCATCGGGGTGAATCTGCGGCTCCTCGATGTGCGCCCTCAGCTCCCTCTTCCTCTTGAAGTCGGCGCCAAACCGCTGGTCGCGCTCGCCAATGACGGCGTCCATGTGCGGCATCTGCTCGGCCTGGGTGAAGCTCGTCATCAACTGCGGCTCGCCTAGCGGCACCTTGTGTCCTAGGTCCGTCTGCCACAGGTGGAACACCTTGCCGTACAGCTCGACGACCTGCTCCATTTCTTTGGTTTCGGCCGCCTCCCACGCCGCCGACGGCACCAGCGGGTTCGGCTGCGGCATGATCAGCATCCCCGACTTGACCTCGAACACGTGCGAGTGCCACAGCCGCCGTTCCTCGGCCGCCAGCTCGTTGTACAGCTTGGGCGTAATCATGTACTCGATGCCAATGAGGCGCGCGTTTGGCTCGGGAGAGTCGTAGAGAATGCATTGCCGCACGTCTGCTCTCGTCTCGTCAGTCCAGCTCCCATCGGTTGCTCACGTCGACGGGGTTTCTATACCTTCATTCAGATGCGCGCAGTAGTGGTTTGCCTCGACAAACCGTCCCGTGTCGTTGGCGTAGACGTGGAACGCATTCAAGTGGGCGCAGATGCTCTTGACGGGGCGAATGTCCTTTTCTTCCGTTAGCCAGCATATAAACCTCGCAGCGAACCCCAACGTGCCTGCGTCATTCCCGCGCCCGCCTCTAGCACTTTGCTCTCCATGGTGCGCGGCTCGCCCGCCGCCTTGTTCGTCTCGGGCAGCTTGTCGAGACCGCCTCCGGTGGTGCTACAATGGGCACTCATTGCGTCTGGTCCAAGTCGAGAGAGGGATCAAAGAGTCGAAGCCGAGTCAGGTCGAGATTGTAAGTCGCCAACGACGTTTGAAAGTACAAAAGGCAGAGGAGCGCAGTGACTCGAGTTGTTTTGTATTGTATTCGATGTCGCCGACTGTCGTCCACGCTGCTTGCATCTCCAAACTGGTAAGCGCGGCAGCCAGCCAGCTTTATACCCATCCGGACGAACCTCTCCCTCCGTCACTGCAGTCCCGCCTCGGGGACCACACGCAAATACACACACATAACCAACACTCGCCAGCAGCCCACCGCTATCCCACACCGCGCTCGGTATCCCACCTCGTCCAACCGAGTGGTCGCCGTCCAAGCACCTGTCCACGCAACCGTCCGCGCATTAATCATCTATTACACACGGCGCTTGGCCCTTGGCTTTTGAATGCCCGTTTCTCTTCTTGCTCGGCCCGGGAGAATGAATTGGATCCCGCGAGACGCGCGACGGGAGGGGCGGACGCGGCGCGGGGCATCCATCAGATCAAACGGGACGGTGTGGCTGTCGCGCCGTGACGTCATCGTGATGATTTTGGTCCGTCCGGCATCAGCAGAGCCGTCCTCAACTCGTGCATCACTCCCGGTACGTTTTCTATGTTTTCTATGTTTTCTATGTTTTCTATGTTTTCTATGTTTTCTATGTTCTCTATGTTTGCTTGCAGCAAGCAAGCGGCGTAGGCGGTACAGCGTCAGCGTTTCTTCCTTTTCTCCATTTGACATGTTGCAAAAACTCAATCTGCAGAGCCGCCATCACAGGCAGCGCGCACCTCATAATGGCAGCAACAAAATAAGCTTAAACACAAAAGGTAACTGCACGCACTCGACAACCAGGATTCAAGAGCATCGTGCAGCACAACACAACACAGTGCACCAGACAAGCTTACCTGCAAACCCATCTAACAGTCTGCTCGCATCGAGATATTGCCTCGCACCTACATACACGTAGAACGAATCATTGACCACCTACGAACACATAGCATTGCACCGCCGTATAGCGTACCTCTATTAAATTAGGAGAACAAGATATATCTAACTACGTACCTACCCATAGGCTAACCAATACGGTAGAAGCGCCAAAGCACACATCTTACCCAGCTTGGCCCAGCACCGCCAACGCCAACGCCAACGCCAATGTTTTTAGTACTCGCCGACCACTCTGCAGCAGCGGCGCGGACGATGCATGTGTGCGTGCGTGCGTGCATGATTGGCGCGCGAGAGGGATAGGGAGAGCGTGGTGGGTGTGATGGACGGATGGATGGATGGGTAGCCTTGCTACGGTCGCTGTCGCAAGTGCTGCGCGGGTGCAAGGATAGGGATAGGTAGGGATAGGTCGGGGATGGGTACGGTAGGGTATGTGGATGGAGGGCGTAGGTGAGTGGGTGAGTGGGTGGGGTGCCAAGCTTTGTAGATTTGCTCTGCTACTAGATGTGCGTGAGATGATTTGCTTCCAATCTCAAACTGCTATGAGGATGGATGGCGAGGAGGTAAATACATAGTCGAGAGGCAGCGCCGTAACAATTTGCTCTTCGTCACTCTTCTCAATCGCATGTGCTTCGCTACTGCGTCAGCCAGACTCATGCGCGGCGATACACGCGACAGAAGACGGACTGCTGTACGTACATACATCGTCAACGTTGCCGCCACGTGGAGGGCGAACAAGTGTCCAGCGCAAGCCGATTATGCGATGCGCCAAGTGCGCTTCCAACCACCCACTACTGCCCCCAGCAGTCCGCGACACACGGCCAATCAGGGGGCGCGTTTTACCAACACGAGCACATCGCATCCAAATTATTTTGCGCACTGCCAGTGCTACGTACTGTGCACCTCGCGCGCCAGGCTACCTATCCAACGACTCCATCCATCCGCATTGCATATGTGACAAAAACAGCGCCTTCAACGACAACAACGACAACGACGCCGGAGAAATCAGGGGCAGGGGGTATCTCGGCTACGCAACACACACCAAGCAAGCAGATAAACACCAACAAAAGCTTGTACAGTACATGAGCAACCAACCAAAAAAACCAAACACGAGGGCGGAAAATGTGGCGGCTTTCGGTTTACGGTTTTGTTTTGATGGGATCAGATCAGATCAGATCAGCGCGTGAAATCCGGGTTAAAGGATGGCTCGCGCCATACCGTGTCGCGGCGCTTGATGGCTCGGCCCCTGGCTTTCCTGTCCCGCGACCGCGATACGCCTCGCTTCTTACGCGACTGCGATATCTGGCGGCGCTGGAAGGCGCGCTGGAACCAGCGGAGAATCATGCCGCGCCTGCGGGGGGTGTGAGTTACGGTAGTCAAAACGACTGGAGGCGAGGCTTAAATGGAGGAGGGAGAGACACTCACATCAAACCGCAAATGGTGACGACCATGACGGGAATGGCAATGTACCAAAAGAAGCGATCGCTGTTGGTGATGGCCCAAAAGTGCTCAAAGTTCTGGCCAAAGTAGCCCGTCAGGAAGGTGAGCGGCAGGAAGAAGATGGTGACGGCAGTGAGCTGCTTCATCGACTCGTTTTGGTACGTCGACATGATGTTGAAGATGAGCGAGATCATGTCGTCGGCTGCCTTGCACATGGCGTCGACGCTCTGCGTGATCATGATGCAGTGGTCCTCCGTGTCGCCCAGATACGTGTGCGTGAGCGGACTGACGGTCACGTTGGATGCCGACAGCCGTGACGGCCTGCTATCGAGTCCTGCATGGCGAGCTGGAGTAGGGAGTTAGCTACCGCCCAGTTTTGAGGCTCCAGAGGGACGTACTGGGTTCGACCTTGTGGTCACGCAGCGCATTGATTAATCCTATAATGGGCTGAATGCGGTGTTTCAGAACCGAGAGCTCTGTAGTCATAATGTAGAGCGCTTTGGAGTGACCAACGCTCGGCTCGGTCAAGACGTCGAGTTCCAGGTCGCTGATGACGTCTTCGTAGGCCGCAGTGACTGGAATCGCAAGGTCGATGATGGCGTCAATCAATGCTTGCACCATCATGCTCGAATCCGCGCTGCGCCTAAGGATGGTGTCGGGTGTCTCGAGACGAGTAAGGATGGGCTTCTCCACGTCCTCGGCCGAGTGTTCGAAGAAGCAAATGACCGTGTTTTCGCTCGTGAGGAACATGGAAACCTGCTCAACACTGACGGCGAGATCTTTTCGCGAGAGGGCCGAGTGCCTCTCCATGTACTCTGTCCTCTCCACGTTGGGCCCGCCTCGGTAGCGCTGCAGCGTACGAAACTTTTTGGGCTTGGATTTTGCCAATGACGCAGGAGGAAGACTGGAATCCATACGCTCCAGTTTGTAGCGAGATTCTTTGTCCGGGCCATTGCCATTGACAGCGTGACTCTTGATCTTTTGCCGGCGCTTCAGAAGACGCCCAAACCACTTTTTATCTTGCTTGTTGCGATACTCGTCATCATCTGAATCGGAATCGCTCGATGAGCTGTCGGAATGATTGGAGAGCTGCACGAGTTTCTGGAGAGTCAAGAGGACTTGGCAATGTTAGTATCACTCAACGCGCCAGTCGTAGGCACATACAAGTGGGACTGCGCGTAAGTATACATTGGCAGCCGGAGCTTATCGTGACATGACAGTCCGAGACGTACACCAAACACTCGCCAAATAAAACATACTGCAGAGTCCAACGGAGCGCCAAAGACATGTGGACTTGAAACGCCGCGGATCTCTTCCTTTCCCAGCGCGAGCAAAGAAAACGGACGGAACTTACAAAATGCGTGGTCAGAATACCAATCGGCCTTTGTTCTGCCTCTGGTGTTCATCAAATCCTCGACAGCAAGCCGATGCAGTCTATACTGCCTACTCAGAATCTTGATCACGTCCCAACTCAGGCCGTTGACGTTGATCCAGCGGCAGGTGACCCATTCCTGCTTGGGGCGGTCCAAGAATTCGGCGAGGGAGTCATTTTCCAGTTTGTGCTGCTCCATCTTTTCGGCTGAAAAATCAACAACGGTAATGGCCACGTCGGCGCGCAGGTCGTTGTGGCGGGCGTCAGTGTCTGCGGCCGTATAATCGACACCCGGCTCAGCTCCTGGCTCGGATTCCCATACAGGCCGCGTGGGGGAATGATAGTGCGTCACCGTGTTGGAACGCGTGGGGCGTCTGAACAGCGTATCGGCTGAGCGCCTGTTGTTGCGATCATTTCCCGTCGAGATGCTGGACACTGCGCTTCCCCTGCGCGCTCTGCCACGGCCTCGAGGAGATCTGGAGGGCGGTGCGTCCTGAGCCTCGACGTCGTACGGGACTGAAGGGCGGCCAGGGTCTCCAAAATCGCGCACGGTAGGGTCTGCCATGGTAACCAAAGATCGGTGCGATCAACTTCCAGGGAACGGTAGCAGGTGGGAGTTGCTTTATGTTTCGAGAGAGTCAGTCAAAGTGTCGCGGATAGAAGCGTGGAGAAGGCTGTCGTGCCGCAACACCGCAAGTCGGTTGATCTTCAAGGACAGATTGGGTACGGGACGCATGACAAGAAAAGCACGAGAAGAAGAAATAAAACGAGATGCACTGGCGGTAAGATGATGAAGTGTTAAATGTGCGTTCAACGCAGCGGGCGGCGAGGAGTGGTAAAGGGGTCCAAGGGCTAACTGAGATTGTCGAGGCACGGGGCGGGGGTTCCGTCGTGTCTCTCTGCACCGCACCACGGTTTGCCACAACCAGCTGTCGAACGACCCTGACAGATAGAGGACGAAGAGGTGCAAAAACACAGCGCATCTCCGGCGCACCAACAGCTGAGAGTGGAGGACACAGAGCAGCGCTGAGCCTAAAAGATTTGGCTGGCCAAGGCGGGTCCTTATTAATCTCGCCAAGCCGCTGCATGAATTGGCAATTATCGACTTCGGGCGGCTGCCGACGCAAGCCTCCTCCTCACCAACCCTCCCCATCCTACCTCACTCTACCGTAATTCAGCATCACACGACTACACCGACGCTGCATCTCCTACGCTCCACCCACTCCACTCCGCTCGCCTGCTCCATCTCACGCCCTGCCCTCGACTCTCCGTACGCCTCTCCACCCTCGACAACAGTCGATCGCCAGCCCATCGCCACGGCTCGTGCGCCCACCTGCCCGTCGCGGACCCCCTCAGGAGAGCAAACACCATCACCAGAGCCCGCTGAGCATCAAGCCGTCGTCCCAGAGGCCCCTCTCCATCCTCGCTCGACCGCCCCGTCCTCTTCGCATGTCGCCTTCGACCCCTTTCTGATCGCCCGCTCGGACCCGACGCCCTCGACTGTGGCACCGTCGACTCGACACTCAAACACGATTGGAACATCTCAGGCGCTGTGTTTGCTTGGACCTGACACCTTTGTTCTCCTGCATTGCTGGCGTTAGTGGGTGTGTGCACCTGTTGCTCTCGCCACCGCGTTGCGCTACTAATTGTTGGCCCAGCTCTTTCACCCCGGTTTTGGTATCGGATTCCCGTGGTTTCCCCTCAACCACACGCCTGCATCGACCTGTCCGCCCCGCCAACTCTCCTCCATCATGCGTGAGGTCAACTTTAGCATCCCCAACTCGAACAAGGCCTCCGTGGGCATCACCACCGCCCTCTATGACCGCCGGGCTCTCGACTGCACCTCGACTCTCCCCCTCATCAACTCTCTCAACCATTTGGCCTACTTGACGACCTCGTCCGCCCGGATCCGTGACATTCTGACCGTCGATGGCGGCGTCGAGCGGCTCGTATGCATCCTGAAGGAGGGGAGGAGCAAGGATATGATGGACATCTGGAAGTGGAATCTAGCCTTCCAGTGCGTCGTCAACATTGGCATCCGAGGCTCCGAGGCCGTCAGGACGCGAGTCGTGGAAGCCGACATGGTGCCAGTGATTGCCACGGTCCTGGACAACTACATCCGTGTCATTGACAAGTGTCGAGAGAGGGCAGAGGCCGAGTACAAACGAAGCAACCCTCGATTCGGCATGTCTGGGAGGCAATATGGGAGGGCTGGTGATCCTCTTGGTCCTGGGCTTAGGTCAGACAGGTCCCGACGTCATGCTCCCCCTCCTATCGAGATACCCCAGGCCCTTCCTTTCCCTCAGCCTCGGATGGAAACGCAGCTCATCGAATCCGCTCCGGCTGCACCGTTTTCTCTCAGCTCGCCGCCAGAACGACCCACCTTTGCCCGCCCACTTCCTCCTCCCCATCGCAGCGACTCGCGAAACCATGGAATCGCCCCCCGGTCCAGCGCAAGTCGGCAACAAACCTCGCAGCCTCTTCCCCCAGCTGGACCCTCGATCGATACCCAAGACAACTTTGCCATCCGACCTGTAAGAGATGCCGACCGTCTCCCCTCCATGCTCCCGGCGTTGCAGCGTGAAATGACTTCACAGCCCGAATCACCCACCACACCCAATGCCGTTGTCCACGTCCAAGCTGAATCATCACGCTCCCAGGCCATGGCCTCGAGGGCTCGGAGAAGGCCGTCGATTCGGCACCAACTATCGACCTCGGGTGACTCCGACAACGACGCCCAAGCCGAAGAAATCGCCTCCGAGGACATTGCTGCCGCAGGATCCGCGAGTGAGCCAATCGTCGGCATTCAAAATGAAATCAACATGCAAGACATTGTCGACGACGAGGAAATGCTCAACGCTGGCGCAACCCCTGTTGGACTGACGGCTCCTCCTTCCGAAGGCACTGAAGCGGAGACCTTTAACATCACTCATCGATCGGCCATTGATGGCAGTATTATTAACCCAGTAGCAACACCCGCGGCGGGTCCTTTGGGCTTTTCACCCGTGCAACCTACTATCAACGTCGCCAATGTCACACCACCGACTGGCATACAGGCTCCTTGGTACCCTCGCTCCGCCCAGGACCGCAACGCCACCGCTGGCGTTCTTGCTGCGATGCCCCGGGACGAGGATGTCTTGATGTCATTGCAACTCCTCGCCTACGTTTCCAAATACTGCAACTTGCGGTCCTATTTCCAAAAGTCGCACCTGGTGCCGAGGCTCAAGATTAGCAAGGAGCTGGATCTTTTGGATGCCGAACTAGGCAAGACTGTGCCGATGGGAGATGAGGACGAGTGTGAGGAGGAATACCTCCTCCCCGACGACTTCAATATTTTCCCGTTGGTCGAGAAGTTTACAGTACGGCATCACTCTCAAGACATGCAGTACTGGGCCGGCGTGGTAATGAGGAATCTCTGCCGCAAGGACGACTCGCGTGGGGGGATTCGGCAGTGTGCCTACTACCAGTGTGGCAAGTGGGAGGAGTACACGAGGCAATTTGCTAAGTGCCGCCGGTGCCGCCGCACCAAGTACTGCAGCAAGGAGTGCCAGAAGAGTGCGTGGGTATACCACCGGCACTGGTGCGTCGCAGCGCAGCAATAAGGACCGAGTATTTTCTTTCCAGTCTCAGTCACAGTCACATACCCATTTAACTAGCATATGGCAAGGCGCAGGGGACCTATCAGTTTGTTGCATCAAAGACCTAATGACATGGCCGACGACTCATTCGTGTTTTTGGACCAAAGTTGGCGGATTTTACAAGTATTGGGCGTTTGGCGGGTCTGCTTTGCGTTGGACGGTCTCGACACTAAGAAATCAAGTGTAGGAATTGGTGTCTCTTTCGTTATTCTTCCTCTTTTGCGACGAGACAGGCGGCAGCAATCTCGCTGTACCAAACATGCGCTGTGCTGGTCTGTAGTTAGCGTAGGCGGCAAGGCACATAATGGATTAGCTCTCGGAGACAACTGAAAAAAGTCAAGTCCAAAGCAGCGGCGATGATGTGCAGCAGAGGACAGGACCAATTTCCACAAGGCTGAGGACTGGTCGCAGGCCGGCTGTTTCCAACGCACGGCAGGGCATGCGTGCGAGCCTGGCCGCTGGGAGAGAGGCTGGGTTTTGGGTTTTTCTGCAGTTGTGTTAGGTTTTGAGTCGCATTTCGGTATCCGATGGCAGCCACGGCTCGGCGGCTCGGCAAGGCCCTCCATGGGTTGAGATTATGGCCAGTCTCAGGACTCGAAGCCATGAGACAGGCGTGTGAGAGAGGAACGGGCGGTGCAGAGAGTTTAAACAGAGAAACGGCTTTTGACACTACTCAGCTGCGCTGCAACCTGGTCAGAGGGAGGCCAAGGACAATTGAGTACGTCAGCGGGGCGCATACGAGGGCGGAGGGATTGCCTGCACGGTGGCACCGAGGGCGAGTCGTCGACAAGGGAAACCCAAGCTTGTAAGCTGCTTTCTGTCCTTGCTCTCCATTCCAGACCTGCGCTGCGCCTCAATCTTTACGCGACGTCACTTACTACCTCGACTGCCCTCTCCTCCCTCTTCTTCACTCTCGACAGTCTGTCGTTGACAAGCGAGAGTTGCTCGATCCATACCTACTCTGCCCTCCGCCATCCGGCGTCATTCGCTCTACCGCCGGCGACCTGACCCTCTCCCAGCCGCACGCCCTCCTCCTCTATGAATTCGCTGCCGGATCCCTAGATCCACAACCGTCATGGCCGGCAGCCCCGCTCCAGGTTCTCCGGGTCGGCCTGGCTCAGATGGATCACCTGGCCGGCTTTCATCTGAACTTGGCCAAGAAGCTACCCGAGACAACGTGGGCCAGGATGCTCCCGTCGACCATGGTCCTAGAGACACCGCAACTGAACACTCGTCAACGGCACCGCTTCAAGAGCTTGCACCCAATGCTTCGCAACGACAAAGCACCGATCGCCCCGGCGTCCAGAGAAACGCTTCTTCGCAACGTCCACATGCCCAAAGAGTTAGATTCTCGGCAGACCTAGACAGAAGGGCCGCCCAACACCACGGTGGAAAAGATTCAACAACATCTGTGCACTCGCAATCCGGTCAGGCCGAAGATGATCACACGACAAACCACGCGCGAGCGGCACCAAATCTCACCGTGGACACAACATCTGCCAACCTCGCATCTTCGCCCCCAGTCTCTAGTCCCGAGGCTGTAACATCACCATCTGCGAGCTCACTCTGGACTGCTCGAACAACTCTGTCGCCAATTTCCCCTGGCACGCGGGCTAGGGGCTATTCACTACGCAGTTCCCTCTTCCGCCGCAACTACGAAAGCTCAAATGCGCCCTCAGTGTCATCTCCGACAGGAGGCGTAATTGAACTCCAAGATGCCGCAGGATCGTCCACTGGTATTCAGTCCCCAGAATCATCTGAGACGGAGAAAAAGTCGCGCGACAGCGCAAGTGTCTTTGTTGAGCCCGTAGCGGAGGCATCATCGCAGAGGGAGTCCCTGGTCACCAAAAATTCCGAAAAGCAGAGCTCGCTGCGAGGCATCTCTGCTCTTCCACATTACGAGTCTTGGGTAGCAGCAAGAGGGAAACAGCGCACTTTCGTCAAGCACATCGAGAACCAGTTTGAAAGAGCGCGGAAAATCATACTTCGAATTCAGGAGACTCCGCCAAGCAAAGACGGCCGGCACATTGACCTCGACGCGAGCCGAAAACAGTCGCTGACAGACGAACGTACGGGAAAGCCCTACGTGCCCAACACGATTCGGTCAAGTCGCTACAATGCGTGGAATTTCTTGCCGCGTCAACTATTTGCTCAATTCTCCAAGCTCGCCAACTTTTACTTTCTTTGCGTTTCTATTCTACAAATGATACCCGGTCTCAGTACCACTGGAACATATACCACCATTGTTCCACTGCTTTTCTTTGTTAGCATTTCGATTGCGAAAGAAGGATATGATGATTTGAGAAGATATCGACTCGACAAGGCCGAAAACAATCGTGACGCGTTGGTGCTGCATGCTTACCAACCTACTGTCACTACTGAGAATGGGGAAGAAGAGGTGAAAGATGAGTCAGCATCACGCGTCTTGGGCCCCATCCACTCGGCGACGACGAAATGGAAGGACCTCAAAGTCGGCAACGTCGTAAAGCTCAAGCGCAACGACACTGCGCCTTCGGACCTGGTTCTTTTGCATTCCACGGGACCCAATGGCATTGCTTACGTCGAGACGATGGCATTGGATGGCGAGACGAACCTGAAGAGTAAACAGACGACGCCATTGATAGCCAAAGGATGCCATTCCGACGAGGATATCGCTGCTTGCAGGGCTCACTTCGTAGTCGAGGACCCAAACTTGGATCTGTACAATTTTGAAGGACGCGTAACTTACAACGAGGAAACTGCGCCCTTGACGAATGCTGAAATTATTTATCGTGGCAGCATCCTGCGAAACACTGAAGAGGCTCTCGGCATGGTCATCTATACCGGCGAAGACTGCAAGATTCGGATGAACGCAAACAAAAACCCTCGTATCAAGGCTCCTGCCCTACAAGCTTTTGTCAACAAGATCGTCATCATCATTGTCATTTTCGTCATTGCCTTGGCCATCTTCAACACGGTTGCCTACCAGATTTGGTCCGCAAACACTGAAGCTGAAGCGTGGTATTTGACGGATGCTGGCGTTGCATTCTTCCCCATCCTCGCCTCCTTCATCATCATGTTCAACACCATGATCCCGTTATCTCTGTACGTCAGTTTGGAAATTGTCAAGGCCTTCCAAATGTGGCTTCTGAACGACATCGACATGTATCATGAGGAGAGCAACACCCCCTTCGAGCCTCGGACTTCCACCATCAATGAGGAACTCGGCCAAGTCAGCTACATCTTCTCCGATAAGACGGGCACGCTCACAGACAACACGATGAAGTTTCGCAAGATGAGCGTCGCTGGTACGGCATGGCTGCACAACAAGGACATTGAGGAAGAGGTAGCCATCAGCAAGCGTCCGACTCGGAAGAAGAGCAAGGGCAAGAAGCCAATTCGAAAAAGTCTGGCGTCAGTTCGTCAAGCCCTTCGACGTGACTCCGAGGCACCTGGTGATGTCGAGGGCGAGACGGCAGTCGACTTGGCACCACGACCCAGCGGTGACGTCGGATGGAGCTCAAGTGCACGCCCATATAAGCCTCAAACCGAGCTTGCCACTGGAGACATGATTCGTTATATCCAGAAGAAGCCGTACACCGTATTTGCCAAGAAGGCGCGCATGTTTCTGCTTTCTCTTGCCCTTTGTCATACTTGCCTGCCAGAGACCCAAGAGGATGGATCCGTCGACTTTCAAGCTTCATCTCCCGATGAGCTTGCGCTGGTCAGAGCTGCTCAAGAGTTGGGATACATGGTCATTGATCGCGATGTCGGCACCATCACTCTCAAAAGCACTCCCGGTACCGAGAGTGAGCCCGTGGAAGAGATTTACGAAGTCCTGGATGTGATTGAGTTCTCATCCAAGCGCAAGCGCATGTCTATTGTCGTCCGCTTTCCTGACGGACGCGTCTGTGTTCTCTGCAAAGGTGCCGATTCTATCGTCATGCAGCGTCTCAAGATGGCCAGCCTTGCCAATCAAAAGGTCATTGAGATTGAGCGTCGAGCAAACAAGCGCAAGACCATGGAAGCCCAAGCCGCCATCGCCCGAAAGAGTGAGCAACTGGAGAGAAAGAGCATGAGTAGACCCAGTTTCTCAATCGGCCGTGCGAGCATCGGTGGTCTCGGTCGTCCGAGCACACAAAGTACGAGGCTGCAGCCAGTGCGAGACGAGCTGAACAACTGGCTCGATAACCGCGAAAGAGATATTGAAGTCAATTCGGCTGAAGATAGCAGCATCTACTACTTACCACGCCCATCTGCTCAATTTGGACGGCAGTCGATAGCAGTGTCAGAGGCGCGTAGCTCCATGCAACTGGAGGAAGAAGAGGGTCTTGTCGAAGAATCTCTCGTCGTGGACGAATCGGCCGTGATTGAGCGCTGCTTCCAGCACATTAACGACTTTGCAACCGAGGGTCTGAGGACCTTGCTCTATGGATATCGCTTCCTCGACGACGATGAGTACCAAAGCTGGAAAAAGATATACCACGACGCTACGACAAGTCTTGTGGACCGCCAGAACATGATTGAGCGAGCTGGCGAGATGATAGAGCAAGATCTCGAGCTAGCTGGCGCGACCGCCATCGAAGACAAGCTGCAAAAGGGCGTTCCTCAGGCCATAGAAAGGCTTCGTCGTGCAAACATTAAGATGTGGATGCTGACTGGCGACAAGCGAGAGACTGCCATCAACATTGGACACTCTTGCCGGCTCATCAAAGACTACTCTGCCACCACTATTCTCGATTTCGAAGCAGGCAACGTGGAGCAGAGCATTGCTGGAGCCATTGTCGACATTAGCGAGGGCCGCGTCGCGCATTCAGTCGTTGTGGTTGATGGACAGACCTTGGCCATGATTGAGAGCGACGCAGGACTCCACGCGTTGTTCTTCGACCTCGTCGTCATGGCTGACTCTGTGGTTTGTTGTCGCGCTTCACCCAGCCAAAAGGCGGGACTCGTCAACATGGTGCGCAAACGCGTCAAATCAGTCACATTGGCCATCGGAGACGGCGCCAACGACATTGCCATGATCCAAGAAGCCCATGTCGGCATTGGAATCACTGGTAAAGAGGGCTTGCAGGCGGCCAGAGTCAGTGACTACTCGATGGCGCAATTCCGGTTCCTGACCAAGCTCCTGCTGGTGCATGGACGCTGGAACTACAACAGGGTTTGCAAGTACACTGTGTCGACTTTCTGGAAGGAGTTTGTGTTCTATCTCACGCAAGCTCTCTACCAGCGATGGGTTGGGTACACGGGAACCAGCTTGTACGAGAGCTGGAGTCTCAGCATGTTTAACACGGTAAGCTGTTTTTCACCATTACCGGCAAATATCCTCATCTGACCCTTTTCAGCTCTTCACCTCATTGCCAGTCATCGTCCTCGGCATTTTTGAGCAAGACTTGAAACCCAGTACTCTCCTTGCTGTCCCAGAACTCTACACCAAAGGCCAGCGGAATGGCGGCTTCAACTTCAAAATCTACCTAGGCTGGATGTTTATGGCGTCTTCAGAAGCCATGGTCATCTTTTTCTGCATGCTCGGACTCTACGGACAAGCTCTTTTCACTGAAGACCAATCGCTCTTCGCCATGGGCGATCTGACTTTCACGGCGGCCGTCATCCTGATCAGCTTCAAGCTGCAAGGCTTGGAAATGCACACCAAGACGGTCACGGCCGCCTTTAGCTTCGTGTGCTCAGTGGGCGGCTGGTTCCTCTGGAACATCATTCTGTCGGCAACCTACCACAACAACGGCATCTACGACGTGCGCGGCTCCTTTTTTGACAACGACCGCTTCGGCCGAAACGCGCTGTGGTGGCTTTCACTCATCATGATTGTCACGACCGTCGTAGTCTTCGAAATCGGCGTCGCCACGCTCCGCGCCGCCTTTTGGACCACCGACGTCGACGCCTTCCAGGAGCTGGAGAAGGATCCCGCTGTCCGCAAGCGCTTTGACCAGGCGGCTGCGCTTGAGCTCCAACAAGGCTGGGACCGCGGCGACGCTGCTGATGCCGGCCGCCCGTCGTTTGCTGCTGCCGGCACTGCGCCGCGGTCTGGCGCCGAAGTCACCGGGCTCCTGGGCGCGCACTGCGAGCGCGACGCCGCCGAGCAAGCCAAGCGCGAAGTTGAGGTGCGAGAGATGCTGCGCAACCGGCCAGACGCGCTGGACGGCGACGCCTCCACGAGCGCTGTCAACGTGGCCGGCGGCGGCGACGGCAAGGCCGCGGCCACAACAGAGACAGAGGTGGCGACTGCGCTCGAGGAAGGCCGGGCTCCGGGCGTCGCCAGCGCTGCGAGTGGCGCCAGCGCGGGCGAGGTTGGCGTCCGGATTCCCCGTCTCAGCCTGGATATTCATGATGTGCAGAGCCGTCGCTTTGGCAGCGTCAAGCGGAATGATACGTTGCGCTGAGACGAGCGAGATGAGAAGCATCAAAACGCAAGAAGAGGATGTCAAACAGAAGAAAGAAGCGTGGTATCTTTTCGTCAAAAGAGAAGATCGATGGCGTCGCAATCGCACTATCAAAAGTTGAGTAGGTGTCTTTGCGCTCGGGCACAGTTTGCCCTGATTGTTTGGTTGGTTGGTTGTTTGATTGTCCTGGGTAGCGTCGCGCCTGCAGGGTTCCATTTGTCTCTTGCGCATTTCCTCTCTTCCTCTCTTTTTTTTTCTTTTTTTTTTCTCGATTGTTTGATCTTTTGCTTTGCGTCAATGGTGGAAAACAGTCAGTCTGGCATTTTCAGTCAGTCGGTCATGCGTCGGGTCGGTCAGACCAGCCACTCAGTCCTTTCAGCTCGCTCTTTCATTTGCTTTTGGATACTGTTTCCTACCTATCCCCTATTCCCTATTCCTGCTTCTCGTTTTCTGTTTTCTGTTTGGGCGCTAGGTCCGGATCAAAGGAGCGATGAGAGATGGGAGAAGAAAAGAGAAGAGAAGAAGCATGTATTGGGATACACACTGCGCGTTGAGACGGTGGAAGAGCGGAGGAGCAGTGCTGTTAAAGAGATTATATGAGGTGAAGAAGACGGGGCGGATACCGCGGTATTTAAAAAAATGTGTCATATATATATCCATGGTACTTGGTATGAACGCATCTTATGCATCTACTACTTAATCAGCCAGCCACATCATTTCATACCAAAGCTACTCTATTCGCCTTTATAGTACTAGGTATAGGGGACTTCCTACTAAAGGCTACCTTAGTAGAGTACTATAGTACTACTAAAAGATACCCTCTATATAAAGTCACAGGTCCACGCACGCAATTGGCCTTCATCTTCCCCTCACTATCCTCCTCCTGACAGACTTGTCCGTCCTCACAAATACCACCTCGTCATGTCCTAGCAGGCTGTACCTAGCACAACGCGAATGCATTAGCCTGTCTCCTAGCCTTATCGACCTCCTATCTTGGTCTGATCAGGGTGTTGCTCTTAAGTAGCGATTAATGGTGGTGGCGGCAGCAGCAGCAGCAGCAGCAGCAGCAGCAGCAGCAGCAGCAGCAGCACGGCAGCCTTCGTCGTTCAGATTCTGTGGATGGTTCAAAGGTTTTGGATCATCAATCACGGGGTAGTGACAAGCGAGAAAACACCACTACGACGAGTGCTGCTGTTGCTGTTGCTGCGGAGAAAGGAGAAATGGCAGAGGGTGGGATGGGATGGGAGAGGAGATGGGGGATTGTACCGTACTTTACTTACCGTCTACAGTACCAGGGCACCCACTCACTCCTCTATGTGTGTGTGTGTGGGTGCCTGTCTGCCTGCATGTCTATTCCTTCCCATCGTTCACGAGGTAAATTATGAAAATAACCAAGGTACCTTACCAGGTATTGCGTGCCTGACGTTAGGGGCCAACCACGGCAACACGATGAGGGAAGAGCGGGCGGGCTTGTTTCGGCGGTACTAGGTAAGTTACTGGACCTTATGCAGCGGCGGCAGCAGCAACACTGCACGTCTGACCTTCGATGTCTACTTATGTGAATATATCAGTAAAGTAAGGGGCGGGAGGGTGGATTAATTAAATAAACTAAAGACGGCGGGGTAGGGCGACTTTGCTACAGCACACAGCACCGTATACATCTCAGAAAGAATCGTCGTCTTCTGCATCTAGTTACCTCGATAATATCATTGTTGTTGTTGCTGCTGCTGCTGCTGCTGCTGCTACTCTCACGTTCCGGCAACGAGTAGGTACGATCGGACAAAGTGGCGAAGGAAGAAAAAGACGAGATGGCGGTGTTTATTTTGGATGATCAAGATGATGATGGTGATGAGACGATGGCGTAGTAAGTAGGCAAGATAGATAAATGCTGATGCTTCCACTCGCCCAAGAAAAGGTGTTGTGGCCAAACAAGAAAAGATCCGTCCTCTTTTAGCGCCTGATGCCTGCAAGGGCTGCCTGCCTGCCTGGCCTGCCATCCACCCAGCCGCCCGCCCCAACCAGACCGAGTCTATAATATTCTTACATTGGAAAAAAGGAAGAAGAGGGGAAGAGGGACAGAGAAAAAGGAGGAAGAAAGGTTCGTCGACGTTGGTTCTGTGGCAGGCGTCTTTTTTCTACTTGGTGACCGCCTTGATCTTGCACTGCCAGCCCGAGTCCTTGCTCAAGAGGGGAAGACTGGTCGAAAAGGGTCAGCAACAAAACGCATGAAGGTGATGGGGGAAAACGTGATTCGGTGCTTACCTGGCTCCCAAACACCATCCCAGTTCGCGGTTGCGAATCTTCTTTGCGATCTTGACTTCGCGGTCAATGGGCATCTCGTAGCCCGTGTGCAGCAACGCGAGCATGAAGCTCAAGTCCAAGCACGTCTCGGCGCGGTCGTTCAGCTCCTCCATTGCGCCCTCGACGCCCTTGAAAACGTCCCAGGCGTCCGGTCCGTTGCACACGCGTGCCGTCAGGTCCTTGAGCTCGCCTATCGTGAAGCTGGTTGGCATGCCTAGGGGCTTGGTACGGTCGTAAAAGTATGAAAATAGGTACGCGTCCTCGCGCGCAAACGTCTTTTCGAGGCTGGGCTGATGGACTCCGTTGAATGCGCATGGCGCCAGCTTACAAGTCTCATCCTTCTTGAGCGTCTCCTCGGCGAGCGCGCGGCATTGGGCTGGAGAGCCGTCTGCCGGACCCGTCATGTTGACCGTGACCGAGGGACTCAGGGGGTGCGACTCGCCGAGTTGAATCTCGACTTCGCGGGACATGCCAGGGATCAGGCAAGGGTTGGTGATGGGCTTCTTCAGCCAAGCAGTAGAGGTTGAGTCTGGGTAGGCCTTTTTGTGCTCCGCATAGGCGCCGTCAAAGACGAACCTGTGCAAGTTTTCGCGCGCAGCCATCAGACCGTAACCCAGGTAGGAGTGCTGGTAGAGGGTAAAGTCGCGCCCACCGAAGCTCAGCTCGTACTTGTGGTCTCCATCCGCCAGCTTCTCGGGCATGCCACCGTCCTTGGCCTCTTTGAAGGTAGGCTCAAAAACAATCTGGGTGGAGCCGCCACCGAGATCAAATACCGCGGCGGTTGGGGTCTTGTCGGGGCCTCCAATCTTGCCCAAGAGGTAGTTGGTTGTAATCCAGGCGTAAACACCTTCGTCGGTGCCGTCCATGACCTCGACGCCACCCTTGTCAGCAGCCAAGACCGGGAAAGGATACTGTGTCTCGAGGCGTTCGCGCACGGCGGCGAGAATCCTGTCGCTCATCTCGGGACCCAGCTTGCGCAGACCAGCCGTCGCCTTGACGGCGATGGGAGTGCAGCCTTGCAGCTTCTCGGGAACGTTCTTGACCGCAACCTCCATGAGCGGATCCAAGCTCTTCGCCGCGCCCTCGGCATCGCCCTTGTAAGAACTCAGCCCAGAACCACCGGGCTTCTTAGCCGTCTGCTCGAATATCTCATCCTCCAATTCGGGCGTGGGGCCGCAGTTGTTGAAGCGGTACACGTGGATACGGGAACCGGTGCTGCCAGCATCAATCATGAGGGCATATTGAATCAGAGGCTTGTCGGCCGAGTATGAGCGTGTGCATTGTGTTGTCGCAACGGAAGGATCTGATGCTACGTCGCCTCCAGGAAATTTGCCTTGTTCTGCCAATCAATTAGAAAGTAGGCCTCCAGCGGCGAGGATTTGAGGACAGATACGTACCAACCCGGGGTTGCTGAGAGGGCGAGAGGAAGAAGAAGACGATGAGGACAAAGGCAACTATGCCGCCCGCCTTGAGGTAGCGGGTGCGCTGGCCCTGATTCATCGTACTGCCGGGGCCAGACTTGAAGTCGTTCATCAAGGACGAGGCGTTGGAAGACGAAGCCGAGGGGCGGACAGAGTGGCGGTCGGCCTTTTCAAAGGGGTCGAAGATGCTGTTGGTCTTGAGAGGCAAGGAGAGAGAGGTGCGACGGCGAGGGCCGGTGTTGAAGAAGGAGAAATTGGACCAAAAGTTGTTCTGACGCCGTTGGACGTCGACGCTACTGGACATGTGGTGTTGCTGCCCGGACCGGTTGGTGGCGCGCTATGCAGCGGTTGAGCGATCGTAATGGGCGGCGTCGCGTCAGGACAGCAAGTCGAGTCGTGGGGTCGAGGAAGGTCAAGGTCTTCTCCCCGTGCCTTGCAGAACAGTACCAGACCAGACCAGACCAGACCAGACCAGACCTCAGCGCTCAACGCCAATGCCCCCCTTAAACTCTGCTTGTTTAGGCCCAGGGCCAGGGGAGCGTCCAGGGCCGGCCTTCGTACCTTACCCGCAGAGCCCCAAAAAGGTCCAGATCTGGTCAGATGGTCGCAAAACAAGTGGAACCTTCTCGACGTCATCCATGTCATCCTTAACAACTCGCTGAGCGCCGCGACGCGCCGTCCGGCCGTCTTTCGTTGCTCGCGTTTGGATCATGGACGTTGAACTCTACGTCTACGACCTGTCCAAGGTAAACAAACCCCCATCAAATTTGACAGCCCGAATGCTAATGCGCGCTGTAGGGTCTCGCTCGACAAGCACGTTGCCCGCTGGCCCCTTGCCAACTGCGCTGACCGTGATGTGCAGCTTTCGCGCCAGTTTCTCGGGATTCACATCGAAGCCGTCTATCACACCTCCATCGTCTTTGGCGGCATCGAGTACTTTTACGGCGCAGGTAAAGTGCCCCGCCCCGTTCAAATGGCAATATGCTGATGCCCCACAGGAGTCCAAACTTGTTATCCTGGAACAACCCACCATGGTGCTCCAGAAGAGATCATTCCGCTGGGCAAGACCCAGCTTGAGATGGGCGACATTTTGGAATATCTCGAGTCGTTAAAGAAGATCTACACTCCCGAAACATATGACCTCTTTGCCCATAACTGCAACAACTTGTAAGTCTTTTGCCATCTTTCAAAATCTCCAGCATCGCTGACCGCTTAGCTCCAATGATTTTGCCATGTTCCTCGTTGGCAAGGGAATTCCAGACAAAATTACCTCTCTCCCGGAGCAAGTCTTGCAGACTCCCTTCGGCCAGATGCTCAAACCGCAAATCGACGCAGCCATGCGTTCAGTTACCCAGGCACCTGTGCCGCCGCAGAACATTCCCGGATCACAGTCCCAGTCTCAAGCTCCAGCTGAAAAGGCGTCCAACGGCGCTGCAGCCGAAAGTGGTATCCACGATGTAACCTCGCTCAAAGAGTTCGAGAAGCTGTTGGAAAAAGCCAAAGATTTATCTGCAGTTGTCTTTTTCACTTCTTCCACGTGCGGACCTTGCAAGTCGATCACTCCCGCCTTCTCTGAGATGGCAGAAGAAGCCGGATCAAAGGGCATCTTCATCCGAGTCGACAAGAGCCAGGCCCCTGACATTCATGCAAGATATAATGTTCGCTTGACGCCGACCATAATCACTTTCCTCAAGGGCATGAAGGACGATCAATGGTCTGGAGCTGACGAAACGAGACTGCGAGGAAACGTGCGATTATTACTGCAGCAAGCCAATATTGCCCACCCGCACACACGCCTGGACCTGCCGAAGCTCCTGGGCTCCAGCATGCGTCCTGTCATTTACGACAAAGTTCCCCCGCTAGAGAAGCTGGTCCCCAAGATGGGCGGGCATGGCAAACATCCCATAGTCGTCATGATCACCGCCTTTATCAAAACACGAGAGAGCTCCGGCTCACGAGACGCACCTCTACCGGCTCTTCCCGATTTCTGCTCATTCCTCCGCGAAGCCGTAGCGGCGATTCCTCCCGAATCGCTCTTCGCGGCCTACGACCTCCTCCGCATCGCGCTTACCGACCCCCGGTTGTCTGGATTTTTCGCTGAAGAGACCAACGCAGAGACGCTCATCAAGCTCGTCTCACACGTCAATGACCTCAAGGACTGCCCCTACAGCCTGCGCCTCGTCACGCTGCAGCTAGCCTGCAACCTGTTCACGACTCCCCTGACGCGCACTCACCTTTTGTCCAACGCTACCTTCACCAGCCTCCTCACGCACCTCTTGTCCTCGTCGCTCCTTGACGACTCCAACACCTCTGTCCGCATCGCCGCTGCCAGTCTCGCCTTCAACATCGCCTCGGCTGTGCACCGCTCGCGGCTCGATACGGATAGCGCCGACGCCTTGCCCGAGTCCGATCAGACGGAAATTGTCGCCGCGCTGCTCGAGGCCATTGCTGCAGAGGAGGTCAGCAAGGAGGCTGTCCTGGGCATGGTAACAGCCCTGGGGCTGTTAGTGTACTGCGCGCCTGTGGACGGCGAGTTGTTGGATTTGTGCCGCGCCATGGATGCAAGTGGAACGGTGGTTGGCAAGGAGGCCATGTTTGCGGAGAAGCAGGATGAGGAGGGACGGGGTGTGGTGGTAGAGGTAGGGAAAAGAGTGTTGGGCAAAGGGGTAGAGAATTAGGCAAGAAGATGGAAGAGGCGGAACAGATGTGGTTTTCTTATGAGATTGGATTTATTCTGTATAATCTTTGGCATGGAGGCGTCTTTTCCGCATTCCCTTTTAGAACGTTCATGATAGAGTAGACCATGAGTACAGCTCCTGTTAATCTTACATCCAGACTGGCCGCCACCAATGTACACTTGGTGAATTTGACATGAACGCATAGATTTGACCTCCCGTCGACATTACACCGCACACTCGCAATCCGGGCGAGCCCCCAAAGCACCCCACTACTTCCTCACTTCCTCCACCGGCGTCGGCGCCCGCCAGCCCCTGCGAAGCAAGAAAGCTGCCAACCCCTGCTCAATTTTCGCAAACTGCATCAACAAGCAATTAATTAGCGAATGTTTCTTTTCCGCCTTTCCACAACAAACCAGCAGGCATGAAAGGTCGACATGACGCGTACCAAGGAAGCCTGCTCCCTCCCGACAACGCCATCACGGATCCAGACTGCCCTCGCACCCATCAAGTTGGCCGTCATGACGTCGGTGAACAGCCTGTCGCCGACGACGGCCACCTGCGACGGGGCCGTGACGCCTGAGTCGGGCGTTGACAGCAGGTGTGCGAGGACTTCGGGCGCGCAGCCGGGTTTCTGCTTGAGGGTTAGTCTAGGCGTTTAGCTGGCGATTCTTGCTCTTGCCTTGGTGTTGTGCACGAGGACTTGGACGCCCGTGTCGCGCTCGAGCTGTGCTGCGTGCGCTCCGTCGGCGTCGAAGCTGCGCGTGCCGGCTGTGTTGGAGACGATGAGCAGCTTGGAGCCGGGGTAGGCGGCGCGCAGGGCGGCGAAGTGGTCCTGGAGTTGGCGGAGGGTATTAGAACATGGATAGTGAATAAATGATAGCGTTTTTAGTTGAGCAGACGAAAGAAGCAAAGTTTGTAAGCCAGAAGTAAAACGGAGTGAGAGATGGAATGGAGAGCTTGTACTTTGTACTTGAAGTAGACGTGATTCGTATGTGGAGTCGCAAAGCAATTGTCCTTGTCGAGAATCACGGCTCTGATGTCAGCATCCTTTTCTCCATTCTGGCCGGGAAAGGCCTTGGATAGTGGAATGGGTAAATTGTTAAAGGTGGCGCATGTGTAATGGGGTAAGCAGAGCGCCGGTTCCCTCAGCAGCCTGAGAGCATTTAGAGTCCCCGAGAGATTGAATTCCCTCATCTGGGCGAGGTTGATTGTCTTGGTGGGCGGAAGTGACGTGAGGGCGCGCGGTGGTGCCCAGAAGACACGATCGACGCTAGCGCGGCGGAGCTTGGTTGGTTGCTGGTCGCCGCGCACGAAGTTGACTTGACGTCCGCCCATCCCACGTCCAACACGCCCGCCGACGCGACAACACTCCACCCTGATCTTGTTCCGTTGACCGCGCCGGTCAAGCCTGCAAATCTCTCCTCCACCCACCCCGCCGACCAATAGCGCATTCGCAAGATGACCAGCACAATCGGCATCCCGATCAAGCTCCTCAACGAGGCCATGGTACGAAAACTCCCGCGCCCGCTCCGTCTTCCCTTTCTCTTGTATGCGCGCTCACAGTCGCTGCTCAAGGACCCGCCTCGCTGACGATGCCATTGTGTGTGCATAGGGCCACGTTGTCACGCTCGAAATCACCTCTGGTCAGGTTTACCGCGGCAAGCTGCTCGAAGGTGCGCCTGCTTCCCGCCCAAGCTTACAACCCCAACGTTGCTGATTTATGCGCTCTCTACAGCCGAGGACAACATGAACGTCCAGCTCAAGGACATCACCGTCACCGCTCGCGACGGCCGCGTCTCCCATCTCGACCAGGTTTACATTCGCGGCTCGCACGTCCGCTTCTTCATTGTACCCGACATGCTGAGGTATGGCGCCAGCAATACTGGAAGCACAGTCTGATTTGGAGCCCACGGCTGACACTGTTTTCAGAAACGCTCCCATGTTCCGCTCAAGAGGCACCCGCGGCCGTGGTGTTGGTTTGGCCCGTGGTAGGGCAACAGTCAACAGGGCTCGTGGCGCGAGGGGTCCCCGTTAATATGGGCTAGAGTAGCGTGGGGCATTCAAGAGACCGGTGGACAAGATCATTGTCCAATCATTTGGGATCACACCAGCAATTCGATTCAGCAGACGAACGAAAGCACTTCGAGTCGCCATGAGGAGGCCGCGGCCAAAAGGAGGCATCCGAGCGCAGAACCACGAGACAGGAAAAGGAGCCGAAGAGACGACGTTGGCTGAAGGATATGATCGCGTCTATGAGGTGGAACAGGCCAATCACAATGCCAAAATGAGTTCCTTCTTTGCGGCTATTGGATCACGTGTCAGCCCTATGAATTTCTGGTCGCAATTCCGCCCCGCTGCCAAGCGGCGGAACGCTAATGCTAGGAGGCGGCTTGTCTCCGTTGCTTGTCTCCGTTTCCCACGAACACCATTGCTCTCCACCATTCAACAACGCACAATGCAAAGCAAACCACCGACGATGCAGATTGCTAACCCGCGGCGCATCATGTGCGTCAGCGCGCCTGATTCAGATGTACTTTCCTTCCTCAAAGGTACGATGCCTCGGATTGCCAATGACAGCATCACTGCTTTGTTGCGCAGCCAGCAGCTTCATTGTGCTGTGATTCAGATTCCAAAGCGCAAGCTAACAAATGTCCCAGATTTGACCGGCACTGAGCCCCCTGCCCCTCACAGCGACTCGTCCGTCGCCGGCCTTTCGCACGCCCTCCCCATTTCCACCTCGTACTACGACGCCACGGTGCCCATATGGATCGACGAGATCCGCTCCCTACCTGAGTGGCGAACCGACTATCTCTCCCCAGCGGCCGGCGAAGTCCTCTCGGCGCTCGGTGCCTGGATCTACGTGTTCCGCGCCCCGCTGACGCAAGACGACGTGCAAACGGTGCGCGACACAATGCGAGCGATTCGCGAAGCGGTCGACGGGCAAGACGGGCTGGGCATGTGGGACGGTGTAAGTCTGGCGGTGCGACTGGGTCGTGGGGAGACGGGGCGCGTGGGCGAGGCCGACGAGTGGGATGAATGGTGCTCGGCGCAAGGGTTTGAGTTTGTCGATGTCGGGTCACAGGATCGAGCGGGCACGCGCAATGCGTTTGGGGAGAAGGTCGGAGTGGAAAGAGTGCGGGAGGCGTTGGAGGCCAACGACTGGGACGGCGATGACGTCGGCGCTGGTTTGGATTTGGGGCTGGGCGATGAGGATGGCGACGAGGGCGACTGGCACTCGAGCTTTGCGGCGGAGGAGGCGGAAATGGGTTTCGAGTTTGCGGGCATGAAGGCTGCCATTGGCGGCGGTGCAGATGACGATGGAGACGACGACCATGATGCGGACCAGGCGGCTCAGGTGGAGGAGTTGGAGCGCATGATGAGCAAGCTGCAGGGAATCAAGGGTAAGTCTTTTGCACTCTCTCTTCTTCCTCTTCCACCATCACTTCTGTCCTCTAAGACTACGGAACTGACCACGCTCCGGATCGCGGCTAGACACGGCAGCTGGCATGCCGGAAGAGCAGCGCAAGCGCTTCGCCGCAAAGGCTGTGAACGACCTGATGAAGTCTCCCTGAGCATTGCCTGCCTCCGGGTCTACCTACACATCCCCAGATTCCGGCCGGCCTACCAAGCAATCCGCCCCGTCGATCCATCTCACCACAGCAGGCGCCCTTGACCGTCAACATCTATCCTCCATCGCCAACACCCGCCAAGCTCAGCTTCCTCTCCGCCTCACCGGGACCTCCGCCTCACGCCGCACCGCTCCGGCTGCAGTTCCCGCGACGAACTCCAAACAAACAAAGCATCCGCATTACCAAACCAAAATCTCAGCCCTACCCTGACGAAGCCTCCACGACCTCAACATTCCAGGCCAACGGAATTTGAAACCAGTAAACGGGCGGGGACAGACCCAATCACGGCACTCCTTTCCCCTGCCCCAGCCGCGAAAACACGTGCCTTCCCTACCAAACTGCCACCCTCTCCTCACTCACAGTTTGCCCTGCATATATTAATTGCTCCTACCCTTGCTCAGGCCCCCGCCTGCAAGCAATAAGGCACTTACATATTTACTCTAGAGTGAGAATGTAGCAGCAAGGCATTCAATTAATCCCGCAGATCTCAGCGAACGGGCGGCTGCGGCGTCGGTCCCGTCCAGAACACACCAGACCAGACCAGACCAGGCCAAACCAAACCAAACCCAAACGAAAAGAAGCCTAACCATCGTCCTGGCGCCTTATCGCACGCGCTGTTTGAAGGCCGGTGGGGTGACGGCATGGAAGGAGGGAAGGGACAGAAGGGCAGGGGAGAGCGGCGCGGGGATGTAGCGAGATGAGGCTGAGCTTGGGTTTCGTGGTTTGAGTATGTATGTATGTACCTAGCCAGTGAGGATGCGCGGGCCGCGCGACTTTTTTTTTTCTTTTTTCGTTGGTTCGATTTGTTGCGCTGAGGCGATGCTGGGGTTCGTTGTGCGGGATGGATGGCGTGGGTACATACATCGGTACAGGGACAGTACATGTTGGTAGCGGACGCGTTTCAGGCTCGTCTGCGGCAGCCCGACTCTTTTCCGCTTTGTTTCGCTTCGTTTCGTTTCGTCTTGGCTTGTTTGGTTGGTGGTGCTGAGCAGGTTTGTTTGGTTGTTTGGCCATGTTGAGCAAGCATGTAGGGAAAGGTAGGGAAGGAATTGCAGCGAAGGCCAGGCTACGTAGACGGGACCGGGAGCAAGTAGGGCGAAGCAGCAGCAACAGCAGCGATTGAGAACACTCCTCCTATTAAGCATCTACATGCATATACATGTCAGACAGTATCACGACAATCGACGAGCGAGCAAGCGGAGAGCAGCAACTTCGCCAGGCGGCGCAAGCAAGCAAGCAACCAACCAACCAGAGCAACCAAGGCCGCAGCACCGGCAGTTGTGGCCAGCTGTTTAGAGAGGCAGACAGGCAGGCAGGCAGGCAAGCAGACAGGGAGCCGCCGGATGTGCAATTAAGCTTTGACGAGCGGCATTGGCGCCAATGCCGGGGGCGCAGTGCCCCTCCACACATCACAGTTCGCCTGGACCGGTGAGGTCATTTGCAGGCTCGGCGATAGGGCTGTGCCTGAAAGAACCAGGAAAAGCCGCAATCGAATTGACCTGACCCGCTTGTTTGTGAGGTGTGTAGGGTGATTCCGGGTAGAAACATGTGGTGGATTTGATCTGATGTTTGGTTACGGAGCGCGAGAGAGGGAGTGAGATTGAGAGGCAGAAAAAAAACCAACACGCGTGTTTGAACAGTGTCTATCTATGTATGGTACATGGGAAGAAGCGAATTACAAACGATAGCCAGCCTTGACAGACCGTTGGAAGACAGACCAATAAACAGACAACCAATCATCCACCCCACGTTGCCAAACTTTTCTTGTGAAACAAAAAAGCAATTCAATATCAGAAACCCTCCGTAACCCCCCCCCCCCCCAATCTGTTGTGTGTGTGTGCAAAGAACACCTGCCCACCGGTACACCGAGCGAACTTCCTAAACGCTGCAAAACGAGGGAAAGCAAAAACCAAAATAAAATAAAAATAAAATAAAAAGAGAAAGAAACCGGGCCCCTTGGCCCCGGGAAATGACAATTGGCACCCCCAAAAAGTATGAAACCGAGAAAAAGACCAACCTAAATGGCTGCCGGACGACCAGATCAGGTCAAAACAATGAACCAAGCGACCCACCCCCATCACCCAACCTGCCAGCGTACATGAGTCTCGTGATGCGTGAACCGGCCAGTTTCTCCTCCTTTCTTTCTCTCAAGTCCTGCTGAGCGACCAATGGGTGATCTAAGAACAGTCGTAGGAGCAATGCCGATGCTGCGGACATCCAGTCCAAGCGAGCGAGCGAGCAAGCAAAACAAGCAAGGAAATGGTAGTAGGGGAAAAGAGACACAGCCACGCGCGTCGTCGTCATCGTCGTCGCCGCCGCCAAAAGGCCCAGCCACCAAGCTTTTCGTTTAAGTTGACGGGCTACTCTTGGCCCTCGTCCTCTTCCAAGCGCTTGGTCACGGCCGCAGCGAGGCCCCGCTGATTGCCGTTGGCAGCCTGCTGGCGCGGAGTCGACGCGCCTCCGGAATCGTTGCCGCCGCCTGCTGGCCGTGGTGGAGGTGCTGCTGCTCCTCCTACAGCAGGAATGGCGTCCTGCTGTGAATCTTTCCGAGCTCCGCACGATGTGCAGGCGCCGTTGGAGATGCTGGGAGCGCGGCTGTTGACGCGCGTGGCGCCCTCTGATCGGGCAACATCGCGGCGACTCGAGCTAGGGGGCCGCGACGTCATGGGGGACATGACCATGTCGAGGGTGCTGGCGGGCCGCGAGAGGCCGTCGAGGGGCGACTCGAAGATGCGCGACTTGTCTTCGGAATTGCTGGAGCTGGCGGCGCTGATGGCTGACTTTTGGCTGCTGCCGCCGTAGCTCTCGTGCGACGATTTGCACCGTGCTTGCTGTTGTTCCTGCTGCAGGAGCAGGTGCTTCTCCACGTCGTGGTCTCTGGTGCTTTTCCTGTTGCGCCATGCTGGGTCGTCGCCCTTAAGCATGGGTCTGAATTTCTCGGTGCGCTCGTCGATGCACCACCGCTCGTAGGGACCGGCCACGAATTCGCCGTGATGGTTCCAGCAATTCACCCAGCCCACCCCGTCGTCCAGCTGGAAGAAGCCCACTTCCCGCAATTTGCCATGCTTGTCCTTGATTTCGCCCGACAGCTTGCGGCGCTCGTACTCTGCTTCGAAAAGGTAGCGGCGGAGGACGCGCGAGTATTTGACCGGGCGCGGTTTTTCCAGACGGGTGCCACGCGAGCCGTCTGGCTCGTCGGGTCGCACGAGGTACCACCCTCGACCGGGAATGTGCTCGTAAATTCCGGGGACGGGAGACGTCCAGTGCTCCGATTCTCGAATGGATTTTCCTGGTCTCCGGCCACGGTGGCTAAACCATCTGCGTGGCGTGAAGAGCGTCTGCGTTGCAACAAAAAGATTCGGCGCCATGGGAGAGGTGCGAGGCGAGGACGATCGTCGGGGGTATGTTTTGTTTGATGTGGGTTGTGCGCAGGGTAGCGCGCGTGAGGACCTCAGGGAGCAGCGCCAAGGGAGCGTGGCTTTGGGCTTGCTGGATTAATTTGGAGGAGGCGGGACAATTGGGGAGCGGGCGTAGATATATGCAAATGCGCTGGGAAGATGGATCACGAGAAAAAAGTTCAGCGAGCGGGCGGACCAGAGGCGTGGTGCCGCGCCGTTTCGTTGCAAGCTTTTGAGGAAATGGGACCAGCCTGTCTGTTTAAATCTCGGCCAACGGAAGTGCGGTTGCTGAGCGCACTCTACCAGGGGAGCGGTGCGCTCTTTCTGGCCTGCCTTGATTACTTTGCCAGACGTCAGATCAGAGTACCGACTGTGTAGTGGTCAATACTCGAAGCCAAATCACACTTCCGCCCATGCGGTGGGTGCGGTGCGTGCAGGGGGTTTTGCAACATTGATCCGTTTCGCCGCCTGGCCTGGTGTGAGAGCAATCTGTGCCCCAACACAGCATGTTGACCTGCATGGCCGTCAAGGCCCAATCGACGAGGTCCAGGGCACACCGTGGACTCGACGGGGGAAATGGTGCGCTACGGGTGCAGGCATGCTGAGGGCTGGGATGTGACCACAGTTGCGGGTGCGTCAATGCCCGCAACGCCGGGCGGGTGTTGAGGCGGCGAGGTGTTGTTTCTTGGCTAAAGGTCCGTCCGAAAGGAGAGCAGAGGCTATGTATGCTAAGCGGGCTAACCGCATGCTTCGCAGTAAGCTGCTGGCTGGCCCATCACATGCCGCTGCTTCATGCGCCCGCGTCTACATACAACCACCACGCCCATCCACCACTCTCCCCAACCTGTGCGACACGTCGATCCTCACGGCATTTCAACACGTCAAAAAAGCATAGCCTGTACGACTCCATTGCAGATCTGAGGGGACACATCCCGATTGACTTCTGCCGCACCTCGAGCCCCAGTCACGTTTGCTGCTCCGGTCCAATTGTAGCCTTGGCCCATGCCGCAATCTCTATTGTTGATCTTTCGACTGCAACCGATGTACGGCATTGGAGCTACAGCACTGTTCCCGATACGCCTGGCCAGCCATGTGAAGTGAAGCTTTTTTCGTCATGTGGTGTGCGTACACACTGCTCTGCTTATGCCTCAATCCGAGCAAAGACACCTAGACCTCATATCCGCGCCCCGCTGAAAAGAAACCCCATTACGACTGGGTCGTGATCTTGGCCTTGGCGTTCGTGACCTTGACACCGAGCTGCTTGGCCCTCTGGACAATCTCGACGCGCTTGCGAGCGGAAACGGCGTGGGCGATCCTGGTGCCGCGTTAGCAACCCTTTCTCCCAAACCTCTCATTGTGATTCAACGTACTCGGCGGCGTAGGTGCGGTGGTGCATGAGCAGAATGTCGACGTCACCGACGTTGTGGACGAGGAAGACCCTGTGGCCCGAGGGGATCATGTGGCGGGTCTTCTTGTTGGAGCCGTAACCGATCTATTGCAGATTCGTTAGTCTCTGCGTCCTTCTTCCGTGCTTTCGCGTGTATTCTCGATGCTTTTATTGTCCGGGCTCGTGGGATTTCGGGGGTTTCGTACCTTGGGCATGACGGCCTGGCCGCTGAAGCGACGGCGCATGGCATTGTCGATACCCTTGGGCTTGCGCCACGAAGGGGCGACGCAGTGGAATCTGTCAGACTGGTGCCTGTTGAAGCGCGCAGTGCCTGTTGTAAAGTTGATTAGCGATGGGTCGACCGTGGGAGTTGTCCGGAAGGTTGAGGAGGTGCAGAAGCATATGTGAAGGCAAGTCGTTCCACCCGCCCCAGGGACTTGAAAAGCGACTCGGAACAGAGTAGATGGGCAAGAAGAGTGAAAAGAAGCCGTGGACAATCGCTGAGAAAGAGGCCTGGGCGCAAGTGGTCATGAGACCGTGGGCACCCATCACGGGCAAGTATCCCTCCAGAACCACGAGAAAAGACCATCTTTCAAGATCCCAGTCCCAGACCTCGATCGAAACGCTTGTCCAACGGCTTCCAAAGGTGTATTGAGGGTTCGCAGTGTTCGATTCTCCAGGGCATCGTGGCAGGGCTCCTCTTCGACTTCGCAGGGCAGGGCTCGAAGGCGTGGAAAATGGCATCAAACGTACGCTTCTTGACGATCGGAACGTGCTTCTTGGCGGCAACCATCTTGTCGACTGGGGGGTTTGTGTCGTTGGGTGGTGAGGGAGGTCGTCGTCGGCGTCGTCAATATCGATTATGGGCCGCGATGCAAAATCCAAGTTTCGTGGGGCGACGCGAGCCTGGACGGAACAACTATCCTCCGCCCACGCGCAGCTGCCCTGCCAATTGCGAGGACCGAGACGACCACAACACCAAGCACCTGGCTTGCTTTTACCATTGCCCTCGCCTCTTGTTTATGCGTGCCGTCTCAATGCCCGAGCAGACTGATACAGGTGCCCTCCCATGTTCTGAGGTCGCCAATTGAAGTTTGCGCGTTCACTCCAGCAAAACCACAAAGACCCCCAGTCTTTTGCAACTTGAACGGACCATTTCAGCTATGTCGAGGTATTCTTCAACAGCTATCCACATCGGAAAGAACGACACATAAGCCTATACAAGCAAATAGGCGCAGCCCGCGACTTGGTCTCAAAACTCCTGCATCACACAACAAGAAGTAGAGGAGCGTCCATACGCTTCATCCATAGTTGACTGACAAGCAGTAGCCAAGCTACCTGAGGCCAGGATACCCGTGAGCGTTCAAACTCCAAGTCACGGAGATTCCATGTACTTGTGTGTACCATGCACGACCTTCATATATTCCCAAGTGTCAGACCCTCAACACAACAAGGCGAATGATGCCACAGCAAAAATCGTGGATGGTCCTCCTGGGTCACTTCACAATTCCAGCAAAGGACCATTCTGTCTTAAACCTTGCAAGATCAGTATCTTCAGGAACAGGTTACTTGATTTTCCGTCCAAATGCACGTCTCTGCAATCTCCGCGCGCGGAACAAATCAGTAATGATATCCAAGCGCAGAGCATCAATGCTTTTTCCGCAAGTGAGCCGATGGTACTTAGCCACCAGGACTGCTACAGACATCAAGAGTACACAGGGGCATGTCTTCTACAAAAAGGTGGCCAAATGCTCCTACTTCATAATTGACGAGTCCGCCCTATTTCACAAGCGCCGCATCAATCTCCGCGGCAGCCTCACAGATGGATCAAGCATACAACACCTAGGTGATGCAGCTGGTAGGGCCTCGATACTCCCCGTATTTTGATGAATCTTCTACCTTCCCAAAGCAGACCTGGGTAATCAGGCTGGTTGATTTTGTAGGCGAGAGCAAGACTATTGAAGCATAGGGAGTACAGCGATAACACACTGACTGACTTGTGACTGGTGTTTTGTCTGTTTGCACTCATCAAAGGTACATGGCTGGTCCCTGGCACACAACCTGACAACAAAATTCACCCATGATCAAGCCTGTCAAAAAGCAGGGCCAGCCTCCTGTTAGCCAACGACCAAAGCCCGCCGGAGACTTTTCAAAACTGCAGGGGAAGCCAGGAACTTTGAGAGAATCGCAGTTCCTGCAGTAGCGGCAGGATAACGCCGAGGCGCGCCGCCACCACGATGCAACCAAGCTACCAACTACAGTCAGACGGGAGCGGCTCGGAGAGTGGGCTCCAAACTGTAAAGCGCTGCAATTCTGACCTGAGCTGACTGCACTTACGCACGCAACCGCTTTGACTGATGGGAAGTTCATGCAGGGACGAAGGACTCGCGAAATCACAAGAAAAAAAGACATGAAGCACGCCTCGCTCACTATGCACCTCTCAGTGCAGCGCCTCGGCAATCACACCCACATCATTTGCATCTTTCAAGCTCCAACAGACGCGCGAAGCGTTCCTGGCGCCCTCGTCTCCCAGGACAGGCGCGCACTGCTCGACAAACTTGGCCTCGAGCTGCTCGTTGGTCATGGGGACTTCGAGGCTGCCCACGGCGTGGCGCACATGCTTTTCACTCACGGCGCCGCTACCGAAATCCACGCGCACGCGCGCCTCGTCGGAGCGCAGAGACGCGTCGGGAGTCGCGCGGACCTTGTCGCGCAAGTGAACCACCGTCGGATGAGTGGCGACGTCGTCAGCGAACTGGGCGAGTCCGGCGCGGCCGAAGAGTAGGCCTACGGCGGCGCCGTGATAGACGCTGAATTTTGCTTCCAGTCCCGTCCGCGGGTTGCGTTTGCCCGTCAGCTCGAGGACTAACGGGTGCACGGAGAGTTGAACGCTGTGGATGTTTACGGCGTCGAGGTCTTGATGCTTGGTTTCGTTGTGGATTTGGATGGCGCCGTCGATGGCGGGATGGATGACGATGCCTGTGGGATTTCATCAGCGTGTTCGGGGGTTATTTCCGTCGCTCCTTTCTCATTTGCTTTTGGCTTTTCACTTCGCCAAGGGACGAAAAAACAATGGTGTTGGATGTACCGCAAGGAAACGGCTTGAACGTGTTTTGTTCAGTCTCCCACGTGTGACCCAGCGCGTGGAGCACCGTTTCGAGCTTGTGTGAGGCGCTCACGACGCTGGCCCAGCCGCGCTTAGCCTCGAGCGACGCGAGGGAGCTGTCGTAGCCGTTGCTCGCGAGCATGGCGGCCAGCAGGCCGTTTTGCGCGGCGCGTCCTGGATGGAACGACTTGGTCATGCTTCCAAACTGCTCCCGCAGGCCTGTAACTTGGGTTGCGGCGATGCCAATCGCCCACTGCATGGGCTGCACGTCGAGTTTGAGGAGTTTGGCAACGGCCACGGCGGCGCCTATGGACCCTGCCGTGCCTGTAATGTGCCAGCCCGCGTCGTAGTGGTCGGGATAGACCGCCAGGCCGACTTTGCAGGCGGCCTCGATGCCCGCGACCAAGCCGACGATGAAGTCTTCGCCGCTGACGGGAGCGACATTTTGCATTTGGGCGGCGGCGAGCAGGGCCGAAGCTACTGGGCCGGCCGGATGGATGACAGTTGCCAAGTGCGTATCGTCGTAGTCGTAGACGTGGCTGCTGATGCCGTTGACGAGAGCGGCCGTTTGCGCATCCGTCTTGTCTGGGGAGCCAAGCATCGACGACGTGGGAGATCCGGCGAAAGTGGCCAGCGTCTTGCGCGCAATGGCGGTTGCTGGGTGGGCGCTGCCGCCTACAGCGCAGCCGGCCCAGTTGTGGAAAGAGCGCGCGGCGGCTTCGACCACGGAGGCGGGCAGAGAGTCAAAGTCAAGGTTTATGGCCCACACGGCGAGGGTTTTGGTTGCCATGTCGTCGGCTGCCCGAATAGGCAAGTCTCGTTGGAGCAGCAGAAAAAGAGGGGCCAAGCCGGCTCACGGCGGAAGGGCGGCGGTGAGACTCCAGTTGAGAAATGGGATTTTGTTAGGATGTAATTGATTGACTTGACGGCATGAGGCAGAGGCGAGCGGGGATGGCTGGGCTAGGCTCTGAGGTCAACGCTGTCGCTGTCGCAGTCGAGCCGAGTGGAAGGCTAGGCTAGGCTAGGCCAGGGCGCTAGGTTGAGCCCTGGCCCCGGGGCGGTGTGCCCCTGACAGCCCCAGAGAGAGACGTACGTAGGAGTAGAGTAGAGAGCGGAACGCGGCCGGCTTATCACCACCCGGACGCCCGCCCGGCCCAGACGTGCAATTTCCATCCTGCGCTGACCTGAACTTCTCTCTTTCTTGCAACTCGTCCTGTTGACTTAATTCTCGTTCCTCGCTCTCGTCTCATCTCGTCCGTCTCGTCCTGCCAGGTCGGCGTGCGTCCGGCTTTCGTTCGGCTTGCCCGCGTGCGTCACGTCTCCGAAAGACCTCCATTGCAACCATTTCTCGTCCCGGCCGGCACACTACACGCATCGCAGCACAGGGAACGCAGGCACCGCACCACGCCACATTTGCCGCCTCTGCCCCAGCTCCGTACCACCCTCAACGTGGCTTTCCTTTTTTCACTCAAGGGCTGATCACGACCTTCGCTGACTGTCGCTGGTCTGGGGAAAAGGTATCTCCTTACTTCCTCTTTCCCCCGTGCATTCCGCTCTTGCCTCCGGCGCATCCGGCACAAATACATGCTCCTCCGCCAGACTCCCGTCCACGTCCACGTCCCCGCCCATCACATCACGACCTGACCTTTTTCCTTATCCACGACCAAGCCCTGCGTCACCGTGCCGTGTTACTGACATTACACAGTCGTCAGGGGAATAGGCGCCACTGCTGCAAATTTCACGCGCCTTGATCAACTCGGCCGGGCCTCTCCCGTCTGCACCTTCGACCCCCAAGAGCCAGCACCCGGAGCTTTCAAGGAACCGCTCTCCGCCCGTCTGGCCCCTGGAATAATCCTTTGCAATGCCTACCCGCTCGATAAACCTCTTTTCAAACAACTCCTCCATCTCCTCGCTCGACGAGAAGGCCTCTGCCCGCTCGTCCGCCTCCAAGAACAACAGATTCAGCGCCTTCTTCTCGTCGCCAAAGTCAAAGAGCCCCGACGCTGCTGCGCTCCAGGCCGCGCTTGCAGCCCAGCAGCAGGCAATCCTCAAGTCCTCTTCTCCTCAGCACATCAACTCCTCGACTCTGTCGCTACCGACCATTTGCCTGTCTACGGCGACCGGCGAAAAGCACGACGGCACCAAGATGGATGATTCGGCGACGACGACAATGACAACAACTACCGTGCCCATGACAACTACCTTGTTCCAGCCGCCTTCGCCAGAGGAGGCGCGCCGCATCGCCAAGCAGCACGCCGAGTTTGCGCCACTTGCCTCCAAGGACCATTTGTACTCGAGCAAGTTTCTAGAGGACCATTTCCCCGATCCGATAGAAGACGAGCCGCCGTATTACTTTCTCCTCACGACGTACATTAGCTACCTGGTCCTGATCATCTTCGGCCACGTCCGCGATTTCTTCGGAAAGAGGTTCAAGCAAGATAACTACAAGCATTTGCGAGCTCAAGATGGATATGCGCCCTTGAACAGCGATTTCGACAACTTTTACGTCAGACGCCTAAAGATGCGCATCAACGACTGCTTTGCTAGACCAATCACCGGCGTTCCGGGACGGTACATCAACCTGCTCGATCGTATCTCGGAAGACTACAACAACACCTTCAAGCTGACTGGCACCACCACCGAGACCCTGAATCTGAGCTCCTACAACTATCTCGGCTTTGCTCAATCCGAAGGCCCGTGCGCCGACGCTGTGGAGGAGGGCGTCAAGAAGTACGGTGTGAGCTTGTGCAGCCCGCGCTCCGATGTCGGTACCAACAACCTGCACCTCGAGGTCGAGGACCAGATTGCCAAGTTTGTGGGCAAGCCGTCAGCCATGGTGTTTTCCATGGGCTTCGTGACAAACGCTACCACTTTTCCGGCGTTGGTTGGCAAGGGATGTCTGCTTATCTCTGATGAACTGAACCACTCCTCGATCCGGTTTGGTTCTAGACTGTCGGGAGCCATGATCATGGGATTCAAGCATAACAACATGAATGATCTCGAGCGCGTCTTGAGAGACGCCATTTCGAACGGACAGCCCCGAACACACCGTCCCTGGAAGAAGATTCTCGTTGCCGTCGAGGGACTGTATTCCATGGAAGGCACCATTTGCAATTTACCATCGATGATCCAGCTCAAGAGGAAATACAAGTTCCACCTCTTTGTCGACGAAGCCCACTCGATTGGCGCGCTGGGACCCAACGGCCGCGGAGTCTGCGATTACTTTGGTGTCGACCCTGCCGAAGTCGATGTTCTCATGGGCACTTTGACCAAGTCATTCGGTGCCAATGGCGGTTACATTGCGGCTGAGAAGCACATTATTGACAAACTGCGTGTTTCCAACGCGTGCAACATTTACGGAGAAGCGCCTTCGCCACCAGTCATTATTCAGATTCAAAGTGCTTTGAAGCTGATGAACGGTGAGCTCATGCCCGGCCAGGGTGAAGAGCGTCTGCAAAGACTCGCTTTCAACTCTCGCTACCTTCGTCTCGGTCTCAAGCGCCTCGGATTTATTGTCTATGGTCACGACGACTCGCCCATCGTTCCAGTCATGCTCTACAACCCTGCAAAGATGCCTGCCTTCTCGCGCGAGATGCTGAAGCGCAAAATTTCCGTTGTCGTCGTTGGCTATCCTGCAACTCCGCTAGTGTCTTCTCGGGCTCGCTTCTGTGTCTCTGCCGCCCACAACAAAGACGACCTGGACCGCATGCTTGCGGCCTGTGACCAGGTGGGCGACATCTTGCAGCTCAAGTTTTCCAGCGGCATCGCGGGCGGTGCTGCACCCATCCCTGACGGTATGATCAACGAAGAAGAATATCAGATTAGGCAGGAGATGGAAAGAACTGGCAAGATGCCACCGGCAAACCCACCAAGGTGGCCTCTTGGGGAGGTAATCAAGCGGGGTGTCGAGGACGTCAAGATGCCATTGAGATGAGCGAACTCCTCTGAGCAGTCCTCTCTCCCGTAATACCTGCCTGTCCATTGTATGGCGTCCTTAGACCGACACCCACGCTGGAGCAATTGGCCCGCGCTTTCACTGGTTCGGTCGTGCATCATCTGATTCAGAATAGACAGCGCGCTGCCTCATGTTTGACGGTTCCTCTCTTCTGTAACGATAGCTTTTTTCCTCCTCCGATTGGCGAAATCTTTTGAGAGGCGCGCGCCCACCCCCCCCCCCCCCCCCCCCCCCCCCCCCCCCACCTTTTCTTCGTTGCCGTTTTTTCCATTCTTCGTCGTCTTTTCTTCTTCTGTTCCGTCATCAGTCATGATACCTGAGGAGCCCCCCCCCCACCACTGCACGCATGGAATGCATTCGTCAGGTTAGCCACCACTACACCACTACAAATTAACTGTAGCATTCGAATTTTTAATCCAGCCTCTGTTTCTCAAACATTTTTGCATGGCTCGACGATGAGATGAATTGATTGGTGGTCGATCGACTGGGGCATCTTGGGTATTGTTAATGTGGGGATTTCTTCGCGCTGGGCTACAGTTGTTGAAGGATGCGATCGAGTTGGTGCAGCTACGGCGGGCGGGCGGGCAAAGCCGTCAATGTCACTCTATTTATGAAGGGCTTGTGTACACTGCCGTGCATGTACTTTTCTGGATACCGAGCGTCGACTCTGGGATCTTTTTCGAAAACACCTCCTGCATCGCTTCTCCAATCTGGTTCTCTTCTTTTGCGGATTCAAGAACAAGAGTGATGCTCTGTTCAACCTCCTTTGTCAATTCCACTCGCCTCACACTCTTTCCACCAGTGGCCAGCCAACACCGACGAGACATCCGCACATCCGCACATCCTCAAAGCGTCTTTGCACACCCACGACAGAAGCCAAACACGCAACGCCATCGAGCTCCATCAAGCGCAACGCAGGCGCTCCTAAGCTCCCGCGTTCCAATCCCCCCGCCTGGCTATCTCGCAGAGCGCGTCTGACACCAAGCCCTGCCTGCGGTTCTGCGGCAAAGCAGACGCCCGCCGCCCAACGCCACACACACCGGCCATTCGCGCTTTTACCCGCATGCGTGACCGGCCAGGGCCTCCGTTGATTGGGAGTGCGCGGAGAGTGCGAGGCGGACTGCACATCGGCCATCTTGCACATCTTTTTCGCGGGAACGCAGTCTGCTGGGACTGATCTGATCGGCCAGCCTTGCACCATATCCCTTCGCATCTCCGCGCGAACGAGCAACCCAGAGGATCCGGCCCGCTGACGCTACAGCGGCGCTGTTTTGTTTTGCGCGGACGTGGGAACGCGTCTGTCCGGATGCTGCTGCTGCTGCTGCTGCTGCTGCTGTTTGTTGCTTGGCCGCCTGTCTGTCTGGCTTGTGGGAAAGACAGGGCGTGCAGTCATCGCGCTCACCGGGGACACCTCGACGGCGGCCGAGGTGGTCGACTGTCGTCTGATTCGCCGCTTTGGCTGGCTCTCGTCGTCACTGTCCAGTCGTAAGGCAAGATGCAGGGCGAGATGTGCTGGGTTGCGGGTTTGCTGCAGTGAGTGAGTGGGAATTGGGGGGAGATTGTGTGAAGAGCCCGGTCGGCGGTTTTGCGCGCGCGATCTTGCGGTCAGAAGTGGTGAGTTGCTGCTGTATGGCTTCCGTACAAGCATTGCGGCACCTGCGAAAAGACGGCGGCCGAGTCTTTAAATACGTATGTACTCGGGACTGTACTGATGTGCTCGTGCCCAAGGCCTCATGTCCTGCACTCGCAAACTCTTATTTTTCTGGCAGGTATATCACACTGCATGACCATCCACTCGTCTTTTGTTCCTTGGGCTTTTTGCTTGGTCGGTTACGCCACAATCACGCACCCATCAGAGCCCAAAGCCGATTCCCAAGCGGGCCAAACGATTGTCTCCCGCCACCGAAAGAGAGACAGGATCCACCCAGCATCCATGGCACCAACCAACCACACCCCTCCCAATACCAGGGGCAACGGGCGGCCCCAGGCCAACACGCGGCTCCCCCTGAAGGACGCCCACCACATCCAAAAGACGTTCCACGGCTGGTACTTCCGGCGCGCGAGCGAGCCCGGGGAAAACGCTACCTGGACACGCTACCATAAAGTGCCCATGGCCTACAGCTCAGACGAGCTAGGCCGCATGGCGCGGCAGGCCCTCGCCGCGACGGCCAAAGCCAAACGGCCGGCCAGGAGCGCCGCCGAGCAGTACCAGCGCCTGGGCGACCGCAAGAAAGACATGGTCGATGCGCTTCTGGAGGAGGTGCGGAGGCGGGAGGGGAGGTCGGGTGGAGTTTGGGTGCTGGCATGCGTGACGCAGGATGCGAGGGCGGTGGTTAAGAGGGGGTGTGAGGGTGGGTTGGTGCGGGCGGAGGAGGTGAGGCAGGTTGATGTTATTTTGAAGAGGGAGGAGGGTTTGGATGATGGGTTAAGGAGTGTGCGGAGGGAAGACGAGGTCGTGGATGCTGCGGTGCTCGTTGCGGGTCCAGTGCGGACAGCAAGTCCTGTTGACATCGATGGGCACATCGGCGCAGCAGCAGCTGCCAGACAAACACCTTGGCCACCGCTGGAGAGTCATGTCTCCAGACCAACGGGAATCTTGAAGGCGTCGAAACCACAAGCTCCTGTGCTTCCTCCCTATCCAACTGATGAGGGTGATGGAGGCCACTATGCGTCAGTGTTTCCGGCCGCCGTACAGCCTCCACCTCTCGTTTCAGTGGACTCCAGTGGCGGATATCCTCCGCCTCCTCCGACGCCGCCTGGAGCCAGACACGCAGTCCCTCTGGCAAGAGCCCCTGAATCACCGCGAGCCAAAATGCCGAGTCCCCCTTATCCTGCGTCGCCACCTCCCATTCTCCCTGCGTCCGTCGCAAGTAGAGCGTTCGAAGGCCAGGCCGAGGAAATACGACCAAGAACAAACGCCCGACCAAGGGACCCGTCAGCTGCAATGCTCGATCTCGTCGACACGGATTTTTGCGAGTCTGATGTCGAGTTGCCTCCACCGCCGCCGCCGATACCACAGCCCAAATCCGCAAAGTACAGCCGCTTGTCGCGGTCTGCGGCATACGACGGCCGTTCAAAGCCAGACAAGCCGGCCAGACACTCACTGCAGGAAAGGGTATCCGCTTCAAAACACGGAAGCCCCAATCCCAACATCACCAACATCAACGTACCCCACGGCCCCGTCCCCACCCATAACCGCCACAGCAACTCCCCACAAGACCAAGCATCTCGCCCACGCGATCGTCGCCGCGGCCGCAGCCGCAGCCGCAGCCGCAGCAAAAGCGTCGAGTCGCTCTCTCGCAGCAGTAAAAGGGCGTCTTCTCGTTCGCGCAGCAGCAGCCGCCGTTCTTCCTCGACGGTCAGCACGCGCGTCCGGACCATCTTGTCGTCGACCGCGAGCGAGGGCTACAGCTCGCCGCCTTTGTCGGCCTCGCGCGCGCCGCGTCATGAACGCTGGGTCGATTGGGCAGAGCCTGGACGCAGGACGTCGTTGCGGAAGCACAATGACGGCGCGTCCGTCCCGCGCGGAGAAGAGGAGCGGCGTAGGCGCAGGCGCCGAAGCAGTAATAGCAGCAGAAGCAGAAGCAGAAGTCGAAGCAGAGATGGGTACCGCTGGGCCGCACATCGGTACGACGGCGACGACGGCGCCGGAGCCTTTGACGCCGTCAACCACGGCCACGATAGGCGGGACTACCCGCCGCTGCCACCGCCTACGCAGCATGGCAGTGCGATGCTGCGGTCACAGCCGCTCGTGCGGTCTGAACGGTACCACACTTCTCACCGTGGGAGGCCGGCGCCGCAGATGCTGGCGCTGCCGGTTCCAGCACCGTTGCCGCGTCATGGCCATTCGCACGCTCGTATCCAGACGCAGCTTGCACCCTGCGAGGAATGGGTGTGGCAAGTATCGCCGGCTGGGCGAGCGAATGGACGAAGTGATGGGGATAGGGGTGATGCGAGAGTAAATGCAGTACGTGGGTTGGCCCGGGAGGGGCCGGCTCGACGGTCCAGATCTAGGTCTAGGAGCAGAAGTCGGAGTAGGAGTAGAGTGACATATGTACGGCGCCAGCGCCAGCGCGAAACGAGGTCGCGGTCCAGATCACGAAGGCGGCGGAGGAATGGGGAGTGGGTGGCGTACGTTGGTGGTGAGCAGGGGGCGGTTTGGCCGTGGGGGTTGAGTGGGCAGGGGCCGGGGCAGGGGCAGGGGCAGGGGCAAGAACGGCGGAGAAGAGAGGACGCGTTGGAGAGGGGGCAGTGGAGGTCGTTTGCCGTGGGTGGATGAAGGGTCTGCGCTATTTTCGAGCACACCTGGGTGCATGAACTCTCCTACGTACAACTAACTACCTTGGGTTTCGTTTCTGCTGCCATCAACAACTCATACAATCGAAACCGTGCTTTTCTGAGACGAATTGTGCCCATTGGCCATGACGGACTGTTGAGATGATGGCGGAGACGCTGCGAGGACAAATCTTCTTGCCGGCCACTCAACTGCCCAGTTGCTTCGGCGCCGGCGTCTATCGAAAGTCCGTCAGCACATATCGTTTGAGCTCGCATGACGACATCGGCCACGGTTGCACAACCTAAGTCCACTGAGCTCGTGCCAGCTCACCGTAGATGTACTGCAGCATACTTACTGTACGTGTACACCGACGGGCGCTGCAGCTGCAGGGGAAGAGAGACCAAGAGGCCAGCGGACTTTGTTGCGCGGCTGGCTACAAGAGAGAGCAGCATGAAGCAGCAGAGGGCGCAGGAATGAATGAATGAATGAATGAATGAATAGGTGAGCTGAGCTGTCTGGCCGCTAAACGCGGGAGCCGTCGAGTTCGCCGCGACTCGGCCGTGCCCCGCCAATGACGCCTGGAAAGAGCTTCCTGTGCCCGGCCCATCTCACATCATAGCTGGCACCGTGTCCGAAACTTCTTCGTCCTCTTAAGCTCTTCGATCTGCCTTTCCATCGCCTCCACAGACACTCAAGATACCCATTGCAATCCCTCTTCTCCACACTTACACCAACATCAACCCCCACAAACCGCCATCATGCCTCGCCAATTCTTCGTCGGTGGAAACTTCAAGATGTACGTCAGATGCCAATTGAGCCAGCTGCATCTCCATGGCACGAATTGACATTTGCTTTGCAGGAACGGGACTATCAAGTCCATCACCGACATCATCAACAATCTCAACAACGCCAAGCTGGACCCCAACGTCGGTGAGTTTAGTCCAACAAACCCTCACCGCATGCCTGACACCCTACGACGGTGCATTGGAGGGACAGAGTGAGCTGACTGGGACGAAACAGAGGTCGTCGTTGCCCCGTCTTCGCTGTACCTTTTGCTCGTCCGCGAGCACCTCCGCAAGGAGATTGAGGTTGCGGCCCAGAACGTCTACGACAAGCCAAACGGTGCCTTTACCGGCGAGATTTCGGTTGAGCAGCTCAAGAGCTCTGGCATCAATTGGACGCTGCTGGGCCACTCGGAGCGTCGGGTCATTCTCCAGGAGGACGACAAGGTACGTGACGATCACTTCCCCGCCCCAGACAAGCTCGGATCAAATGGGACGGCTGCACAAGCAAAAAGACGGGAGGTTTCGAACGGACGCCCTGGCTAACCAATTGATTGCACGCAGTTCGTCGCCAGCAAGACCAAGGCCGCTCTCGACGGCGACGTGAGCGTCATCCTGTGCTGCGGCGAAAGCCTCGAGCAGCGCGAGGCCGGCAAGACGATAGAGGTCGTCAACAACCAGCTCAAGGCCGTCGCCGCCGAGATCAAGGACTGGTCCAAGATTGTCATTGCCTACGAGCCCATCTGGGCCATTGGCACGGGCAAGGTCGCCACGACCGAGCAGGCCCAGGAGGTCCACGCCGCCATCCGCGAGTGGCTCAAGAAGGACGTCTCGCCCGAGGTTGCCGACAAGACCAGAATCATCTACGGCGGCTCCGTCAGCGAGAAGAACTGCAAGGAGCTTGCCAAGCAGCCCGACGTCGACGGCTTCCTCGTTGGCGGCGCCAGCTTGAAGCCGGCCTTTGTCGACATCATCAACGCGAACCAGTAGACGGGCAATTTTTGCATCGATAGTCATGAGACGTGTAGAGAAACGGCTTTGATGGCATTTCAAAATACCAATACATTTCCTTGCAACCCTGCTTTGCGACTCTTTTCGAGCCATTGATCCATGATATTTCGCGAACCCTGTAGACGCCGCCCAACCCAATGAACAATTGCCCTGCTGTCCCGTCGTCTAGATCTTATATCTCGCCCCGTGGAACGGACTCCAAATGCCTCTGACGTTCTCGTTGAGACTCTTGACGGGCTTGTTGGTGTTGCGCTTGTTGATGGCGCCGGACGAGTCGCGCAGCAGCTCAGCCTTTCGCAGAATCTGCGACGGCTCCAGCTTCTTGACGCAAATGGCCCTGGTCTGCTTGTTGACGTAGTGGCCCTTGATGACCGGGTGCTTGTTCGGCCGCGGCGACACGGTGATTTCGATCTGAGGGTTGGCCTTGGCAAAGTCGGGCAGCTTGTGCTTGAGGAAGGCAATCATGCCCTTGGATGATCCGGCCCAGTCGCAGTAGTGGAAGTCGAGCCGCTTGCACTGCTTGATGAAGGCGCCGACGCCGTTCTGAGCACACGCACACGTCAGTTATTGGCGGGCTTTGCGGTTGTGGGCGGGGCGCAGCGACGTACCTGGCTCTGGGCCACGGCCTTGAGCGCACCGAGAGGCATCTTGACGGTGATGGGCGGCGAGACTGGTGGCAATGGTACAGTCTGGACAGGGCACCGGGCGTGGTGTTTTCGAGATCCTGCCGCTGCTCACCGCCTCGAACTCCATCACGTGGTGGTGGTTCGCGCGACCCCGGGCGGCCGGGCAAGAGCCGGCTGTGCTGAGCTCTCGTCTGCTTGAATTCCTTCCCTTCGCCGGAGCGCGCAGGGCAGCTTCCCACACAACAACGTCAACACCATCCCAACCATCTCCTCCGCTCGCTCCTCGCCGGCTCTCAAACCGCGGACGCTCCCTCGCGGCCGCCCCGACGACGAGCATTGCCTTTGATTCGAGACGGAGCACAGCATCTTGACCGACCATGACGGACAAGCTGCCCCCCAACCTGCTCGCACTCTTTGCGCCGCGCCCTCCGCTCCGTTACCTGCCACCGTCCGACCACGCGCCAGAGCAACGCAAGACGGCAAACATTGATGGCGTGGGCCAGTATCTGCAGGCGCTCAAGGAATACGACGACCATTATGTTCCAACCGAGAGCTGGCTCCAGCGCAAAGACCGCCTCAAGCAAGAGAAGAAGGAGAAGGTGGCCAAGACACTGACCGATGGCGTTGCCAACTGTGTGTCTTCCTTATGGCCCTCTGGATTCGAGACGTAGACTAACCTTTACAGTCAAACCTGCGGATGATCCAAATGTCAAGGGCGACCCTTTTAGGACGCTGTTTGTGGCGCGCCTTTCGTACGACGTCGAGCCCAAGGATCTGGAGAGGGAGTTTGGCCGCTTCGGCCCCATTGAGAGGGTACGTACAATGCACCTCCTCCGAATCGTGTTCTGACGCGTCGCAGATTCGCCTCGTTCAAGACACGACTGCCCCCGAGGACGCGCCCAAGAAGAAGAAGAACCGCGGATACGCCTTCATCGTGTATGAGCGTGAGAAGGACATGAAGGGTAAAGCATCCTCAATCATCCCCCCGTTTTCCCCCAGCTTCCCAAGGTAAAGGTCTTTTGTATCACTAACCCAGTTGCTTTACCAACCCTTACAGCCGCCTACAAGGAAACCGACGGAATTCGCATCAAAGACCGCAAGGTATTGGTAGACGTTGAGCGTGGCCGCACCGTGTCCGGCTGGCGCCCGCGCCGCCTTGGAGGAGGTCTCGGAGGACGTGGATACACCAAGGCCGTGCCGGCAAGGCCTTCTGGCCCAGGGTTCGGCCCGCCAGCTGGACCGGGTGGCTTCAGCAGGGGTGGGTTTGGCGGCGGCATGCGTGGTGGTCGTGGCGGCTACCGAGGAGGATTCGACCGAGGCGGATTCCGTGGTGGCTACGGCGGCCGCTCTGGAGGAGGAGATCGTGGTGGATACCAGTCCAACGGCTGGGGCGGAGGCGCTCCCGAAGGCGCACCTGCTGGTCCTCGCGGAAGGTCGGGTGGATTTGGCTCTGGTGGGTATGGAGGCCGCGACGGAGGACACGGCGGCGGCAGTCGGTTTGACGACAGAGACCGCGGTGCTAGCGGCAGCAACCGCGAGCCGGTGGGCTCGAGACGCGAACACGGCGGATACCGTGACCGTGATCGCGATGGTGGGTATGGCAGGGACAGCAGAGACGACTATCCTCGCAAGCGCGGCTACGAAGGAGGCGACAGCTACGGCGACTCGAGGAGCAAACGCCGCTACTAAAGGAAAAAGCCCCAAACCAACCAACCAAACCAAACCAAACCAAACAAGCCCAAACAAAAAGCCTACCTACCTACCTATACCTTTTCAGAAATCAAGGGGGGGTTGTCGATCAAGTAGGGCAGCCTCCCGTCCTCCTCTCCTCCGTCCCTCCACGGGCCAGCCACACCGGGGGTGGTGGGGTGAGGTCCTTTCCTGTCTTGCGGGCACGGGTTTGTTGCAAAAAAGGTTACCTAATTTTCCTCCGTCGTCGTCCTCTTTTCCTTTCTTTCTTCGCTTAAGTATCAAAAGGCCGTCCCCTTCGTCAACAAGGGTAAGCTAGCTTCTCTACCTTTTTTTTCTACGTGTGTGCCGATATCCCATCTACACGCACCACCGACAAACACGTCCGCGTATGAGCTGGAGGCAAGCTGAGCTGCTGTCATCTCCGCACGCACGCATGCACGGCACCTTAAGCCGACGATGCTGCCTGCTACAATCTTGGTGCGTGCGGCCTGATGCCTCGTCCGAATATGTTCATCGACCGAATCTGTATACCTACCACCACCCTAGCGTGCTCTCTGGTGACCCGAATGGACGAAGGGATGGATACATGGACGGATTGGAACGAACGTCGTCGTGTTGGGTCGGTCGGTCGGTCTGTCGGTCTGGTAAGCGTGCCGTGGTGGCGGCGTGACCGTGTGCTCTTGTACCTCCTCTTCTTTCTCGGCTAAGATCACGTCTATTTTTTGCATTGACGGCGGCGGTGGGAGTTATAGCAGTAGTAGTGGTAGTGGTGGTTGTTAGGTATGTATGTAGTAGTGGCATTGTATCATAGGGTAGGGCAGGGTTGGGTAGGTTTGGGTATGGTATGGTATGGTAGGGTGAAATGGGATGTGCGTTTGGCATGTTGATGTGGTATGCTATGCTATGTTGTGCCACGTGCCGCTTGATGTTGCCTTGACTTCCCCGTTCTTGGCTCTTGTCTGTGTCTACGTCTATGTCTGTGTGATTAGACGGGGGGTGAACCGGAATAGAGGAGAGGAGAGGAGCGGACGCAGCGCAGCTAGCTACCAAGTACCCACATACCCTAAGGTAAGGTGAGGAAATATGGGTGCGACGTAAGCACGGTGATGGATGAGATTTGCTATTCTATGATGTAGTGTAATGTACTAATTTAATCAAGGATGAGGGATCAGAAAGGTAGCTAGTCTCTTTCTCTTTCTCCCTCTCTCCTACCCTTCCCACTTTTCTCTTTTCCTTTCTTTTAGTTTTCCATTTCTTTCGCCCTATTACTCTATGTAATTATCGCGATTAATACGTTCATCTCATACTTGATTCGCCCTCCTGAGTGGAGAAAAAGTACGTATTTTTATTCAAAAGAAGATTGTACCTGCCGTTGATGTTAAAACTTGACTATCACTCATCTCATTAGTATTTACATCCTTATCTAGTTAAGGTTGTAGGTAGGTAGGTCGAGCAACCGTATGTGAATATAGTAATGAGCAGGGCGTAGAAGCATAGCCCCCACGCCCCCCCCCCCCCCCCCCCCCCCCCCCCCTTTTCCCTACTTTCCTCATCCTTCTTCTCTTATTAATGCTTGCACTGGATCGTCGCTTCTCTCTGAATTGATCAGGCAATTGAAAAGCAAGACAGGAAGCGAACAAGTACGGGTGGGTAGAGCGAGCGAGGACAGGCAGACGACCTCAGACAGACAGACAGACGCAGAGCTTTGTGAACGGGCCTGGCCATCTAACGAATTGTTACTTGGCTAGTGATGTCCAGTCCCGTCTACTGCAGTCAAGTCAAGTCAACTTCGAACATCCGCAGCAGAGCGAGATAGCCTCGCCGTAGGACTAATGACGAGTGATTCTAAGGAACAGCTGTCGCGAGAGCGAGAGCAAGAGAGCGGAGTCACGCGATGAAGTAGTAGTGGCATATTGAAAGCTTTTGAGCTTGGTCTTTTTTCTTGTTATGTTTTGTTGGAGGCGGAGAGGTGTCGAGTGAGTGGGTGAGGTGAGTCTATATAGGAAAGATAGGAGAGGGGAGGGGAGTAGTTCAGGAGAGAGAGAGGGTTTGAGCTTCGGTCTCTCACGTCTTCGTCGACGTCTTCTCTCTTTTCATGTCCTGCTGTTTTGCAATTGAATGATGTGGGTGCATCTGTTCGTCTGTCTGTCTGCCTGCCCGCCCCTGCCGTCCCATCCTATTATACAGCAACACCACACCAAACAGACAGAGGGGCAGTAGACAGCAGACGAGCTCGCGTCACCCCCAACCAGGTAGATCTTCCAACAACTCTACCGCCTCCCCAACTTCCACCGCGCAATCCTCTCCTGAATCTCGCCCCACTCCAAATTCTTGCGCCCCTCCGCCGTCTCGCCATCCAGCAGGCCCTCCTGCAGCACCACAGTCGGCGCACCACTACCCTTACCAGGATTGCCGACGGCACCGCCAAAGACGAGCTTAGCGACGCGGCGAATCTCCGCGACGTCGACGGCGTCGATGCGCTCGCACATTTCGCGCGCGCCGACCTTGCGGCCGTGCACCTGCACCTGGCGGCCCAGGTCCTCCAGCTCGACCATGCGGCTCTCGAGGTTCATGAGCAACGAGCTCTTGAGCTGGTTCTTGGCGCGCCGCACCTCCGAGTTTTTGACGGCCGCGTAGCCCGACGTTGCGCTCAGCGTGGCCAGCTCGCGGCACATGACGTCGAGCATGCTGGTTACGGAGCGCGGGTCGCACGCCGCGCTGATGCCGAAGAGCCCGCTGTCGCTGTACGCGTGGTTGAAGGCGACGCACGACTCGACCCAGCCGTATTGGTTCAGTACGTTGGTGTAGAGCCGGCTGTACATGCCTTTGCCGGGGCCGCCGGCGGAGAAGGAGCCGCCGCCACCGAGCAGCGTCTGCAGCGTTGCCAGCGCGTAGACGTCTGGCGACGAGATGCCAGGCGTCTCAAAGGCGATGTTGATGTGCGTGAGGCGGGGGAGAGCGAGGTTTGGCGGTGGTTCGAGGAGCGGGAGGGACACGAAGCCGCCGGTGTAGTGCGCGGGACGAGCGAGGTCGGAGGATGTGGGTAAGGAAATGCTGTCGGGGGAGGTTGCGGGTGAAGAGCGCGCCGAGGCGGCTGTGGTGAGGTTCTTGAGAAAAGGAATCTTGTTGAGGAGCTTTGAGGGTTCTTGTGGCGCACTGTACGGGACATTCGAGGTTGGAGCTTCGGGATGCGCTGCGGCATCAGCGTTTAATGTTGCCTCTGAGCCGGTCTGTGAGAGTATGGGTTCGCCCTTCATGTCGCCAAAGTACTGCTCGGTAAGCTTGACGGCCTCTTGGTGGTTGACTCCAGCGTATGCCACAACCATCCTCTCTGGCCTGTAAAACGCCCTGCGATACGCTTGCACCGTTGCGCCATTTATCTCACCCAGGCGGTTCTGCGGGCACAAGAGCGGATTTCCCAGCGTGTTGTCCTTGTACGCGGCCATATGGACCAGCTCCGGCAGAATGAGGTCTGGCTTGCTCCAAATCTCGCTAATCTCGTAGGCCGCCGTCTCCAGCTGCTGTTCCACCTCCTCGTCGGTAATGAGGGGATCGCGAATCGTGTCCGCAAAGAGGCTCACGCAGTCCTCCACTCTGCTGTTGAATGTGGCCGACTGGTACATCAGCGACTCCCTGCTCGACGCACAGGAAATGTTGCCTCCCAGCGACTCGAGCGTCTCCAGCATTTGGTCCGAAGACCGGTTCTTGGTCGATTTGAACGCCAGCCGGTCGATTATGTGGGACACGCCGCGCAGTTCGGGAGTCTCATACCGCGAACCGGCGTCGACGTAGACACCAATGCCAGAAAAGTGACCGGGAAGCGCTTCGGTGGCAACGCGGATGCCATTCGGGAGTGTTGTTATTTGGTCTAGCTCAGCGGGGTCCTGCAGCGCGTCAACAAGGTGCCGATGGAATCTGTCATGGCAAGCTCTAGACGCACCTTCTCCTCCGCTTTGACCGAGGCGAAGCGCTGTGCGGCGCATGTTTTTGAGGCTGTCCGTGGGGTCGCGAACCGTGTGAGTGCCCGCGACTGGAGTCTTGACGGGGCTGAGCGGAGCATGGTAGATTCTGTGGTGGATTGTGGTGTGAAGGTTGGCCATGGCGCTGCATGGCGATTTCTCGACGCTCGGTCCCATCCGGATGACGTTATGTAAGCCCGAGCCCTGGTAGACGCACGGCAAGGCCCAGGGCGCGCAAAACTTGCCCTTGGGAACACCAGGGTTTGGTTACGGGTAGCCATGGGTTTCGAATAACAACCGTCAAGTACGAAATTTGCAACAACTGCGCGTACTTAGTAGGCAGCCGTTATTTCCTGTCGGGTACAGCCTCAAACACTACTCTCATCTTTTGAAACCTGCGGAGAGTATGAGCTCATAGATTTTCTATCTCGTGCAAGCCTAATGATTGCACGCAAGTAGTACAGCCACACCGGATGGCCTGCGTCGGGCCAGCGCGTGGGGCGTTGCCTTGCTCCGCTAGGAAAACAAGAAAAAAGAAAGAAAAGATATTGCGCCAGCGTCACCGAGATATCGAAGTTGGCCACTACGGTCCACATGCTAGGGGAGAACAGGCTAGTAGCGAGAAAAGGAAAGATGAAAAGAGACCGACCGGGTAAAGGCGAACAGCGGAAGGAGAGTTGTAGTCATATGCTGTCCTCCGCCGCCACGACAACGCTGCCGCCCGTGATATCAGCCGTAAACGCCATGCTCGCCTATTTCCAAAAAAATTTGAAAAAAAAAAAAAAAATCTGCAGATGGAGGTATCGATCGTGTGTGCCTGTTTTTTCAATTGCCAACGCCTGCGTTTTCATCGGCGCCGCGTTCGAGAACCTCTGCCGCCTCGTCCACGCTGGATCTTCGGTTGGAATTCCTGGTTCCACTTCCGTCGAGCACAAACGGTCCAGCGTCATTCCTTGGAGTCATGGGGCAATCCAAACCTGTCGAGGCGGCTGGAGTTGGCGTGAGTGCATATTGCGTCCTCGGATTCGGTGTGTTGAGGATCGTGCTTGATCCGAAAGGCGTAGCTCCGGAAGTGCCGTTGCCTGGCGTTGCGATGGGGATCGGCCCCGACGTGGCAGAAGATGAGCCAGCAGTGTCATCTTGAGAATCTTCGTCCGGAGGAGTCTGAACGCCTCCATCTGATGCTTGATCTGGGTCAGATGATGGCCCTGATTCCTCACCAGCCAGACCGACTCTTTCAAGCGCTAGCGAAATATCATCGTCTTCAGAAGTAGAGGCTGGCTCAGCCCCACTCACAGCGGCTTCTACCGCAGGATTTTGAGTGACGCCACTTGGACGAGGCGTTGCAGTCCCCTCAACCTCCTCTTCAATGGCCAGGCCATTCGTGGTTGTAATCCTCGTCTTTGCCAACACCTCGTCCAGGCTTTCGTCCAATTCGTCATCGAAATCTTCGGGCTCGCTGACGTCCGCATCCAAGTCATTCACCATCCTGCAATTGGGACACATGAACTGTGGGTAGCTAGGACCGTTGATGACTCTCGAGATGCACTTGTAATGCCAAACATGCGAGCACGGAGCAACGAAGAGAGCTTGGCAAGGGCGAATCGACATGAGACAGATGCTGCAATCGGTGCTGTGCACACTAGCGGTGTCCGAGTCCTTGACTTTCCCTGTGCCCTGGGCTAACCTCCTGAGGGTCTTGTGGGTGGATTTGCTAATTTTGTCAGCATTGTCCCACACGACAAATCCAATGTACTTACTTGAAGTTGTTCAGGGACTTTTGCCAGTTGCGGTTGCACTCGATCCTGATCTTGACGCAGCGAAAGATCATCTCCTCACCCCCTCTAAAATCAATACCAAGCTGAACCACGTCCCCATCCCCGACCTTAAACGGTTTGCTCTCGACGCCAGGCTGAGACAACCTAATGTGGTTCAGAAACGTGCCAGAGCTCGACTTGACGTCCTTGATCCACCATTGTCCGTCCTTGCACCAAAATTCGCAGTGGCGCCTCGAAACGACCTTGGACTTGAAGCCCACGGGGGCGGCCGAAGGAATGTTGGCCGGCACGTCAGTCGGTATGGAGTCCTTCTCCGAGTACCTGCCGACCCGGATGACGCTGTCTTCATTGGGCAGGGTCCTCGAGATGACAGGAAACTGGAGACTCGGCCGAGTAGCGCGGGGATCGTCGTGGGGTATGAAACGAATCGAAGGCAGCTGCTTTGTGGGAGTAGCAGCGTCTCCCACTGCACCATTGCTGGCTGCACCCAAGGCGGGTGCGGCGGATTCTGCTCGATTGCGAGTCATTGATGCGGGCCGCGGGGAAGTGGCAGAGGTGGTCGAGGGTTCGGCGGAAGAAGCGACGCGCGATAGACCACTTCGGCCAACAACTGTAGGGACCCAACCAGCGGAAGCGCCGTGATTGTTGTTGCTTCGTGACGAGGCCAGGTCAAGCTGGGGCGAGGGGTCGCTCGAGGTTGCGGCGTGATTTCTTGCGTTGCGAGCCGAGTTGGGGCTGGACTGCGACCTGGATCTGTGAAGGGATGGGCGGCGGATAGAGGCGGCGGGCCCGCTCGACGAGCGATCGCTCGAATGGGAATGGAGGTGGTTGTGTGTGTAGCTCCGCAGATAGCTCAGCCCACGAAGCCTGCCAGAGCGAGAGGGAGAGGTGGGCTGGGCGGAGGAAGTCGTGGTGGACAGCGTGGGTGCCGAGGGCGCAGGCGTTGTGAACATGATCTGCCGGACAAGGCTGAGTGAGAGGCGTGAGGAGTGAGGGTGCTCGAGGAGAGTCGAGGCCTCTTTTCTCTGGCGGAAATGTCGTCGCTCGCTCGCTCGCTCGCTCGCTCAGTTCAACGCTTGTCGGCGGCGGAGGCGAAGGCGACAGCGCCTTGGTTGCGGCGGTGCCAGGATGGGCCCAAGTGACACGGACAACAGGGATCTGTGGCCGGGACAAAACGCCTAGCGACACAGGACGACAAGAAGACGTAGACGGTCAAAGTCGAGTCGCGGCGGGTCGAGCCCAGGGGTGGGCGCCAGGAGCAGCGAGGGGGAGTGAGGGCTCCGGCTGACCTGACGATGGTCGCGAGCAGGAGCGGCCCGGCGGAGCAAAATGGGAAGCGGTAGCGATGTTGGTGGTGGTGGTGATGTGATGGTGGTAGAAACCGAAACCTGGTTAGGTTGCGGTGCAAGGAGGAGCGTTCGCGGCGAACAGAGGCACGTCACGTCTTGGGCACCACCCCCGACGGAATTGCAAGACGGCCACAAACAGAGAAGAGAACTGGCAGAGAGGTGGCGCTGTCGAAGTCATCTCTCTGTCAAGTTTTGACAATCGACCGACCGACCGGCGCGGCGTCAACATCACGTGGGGTCCCTCGCCCGGCTCACCTCACCTGCAGCACCTCACCTCAGGTCCGTTTGCACTGCATCAACCGCAGCGGTCTTCGTTGCGATTGACACATTGCCACGATGGACCATGACGCCGCCGACAAGGTCCACGCCCTCAGCAACCTCGAGCTGGCGGCGCTGCTCTGCCTGGTCGCCGAGCAGCACTGCATCGTCGAGGCCGACCCGTCGCAGCTCGACGCCGTGGCTCGCGAGCTGCAGGTGGTGAGTTTTGGCAGCATCCGCACCAGGCGACGCTTATGCCTGCGCGCAGTTGACGGCCAGCGTCTTTGGCCTGTCCAGCGCCGTCCTGGACTGCTCCGACAAAACCACCGTCGACCATTTCGGCAACGACCTGCTCGTCCCTGACAGCAACAACGCCCACGACGAATCCTACTTTTCTCCCCACGTGCCCTCTCACCCGCATCCTCGCGTAAGCTTACCTCTCGGCTCCCCCACAACGTTCAGCCTTGCCCGGACCCTTTGTCTCACTGCTCCCTCCATTGTCAGGACGACGCTGGCCCCGTGAGCCCGGCCTACCGTCCGAACAATCGAGCCCTCTTGAGCCCCAAGTCACCGCTCGAGGCCAACAAGTCCATTGCCAACGTTGTCATTGCCAAGAACTTGAACCAATCACGCAGCCAGGTCCACATCCAGGCGCTAGAGGTACATGCTTTAGACTGCCCCGATTACACCTCCAACACGAAGCTCTAACTTCTGCCCGTAGCTAATTAGGAACAAACGCATCTACACCCGCAATGCCGTCCATGCCGCCCCAAAGCGCTTCGTCTTCATTGTTCTGCTAGCACCTGACTCGACTGATGAATTGGACGTCCACTTGGTATCGAGCCACACATTGCGCTTTGCAGCTCCTGAAACTAACTGTGCTCAGCGAGACCAAATCTTCATTTCCCACTACCACCAGCCAGAAGATGGCCTGCCAAACCTAGACGAATGTGGCTCTGTCGATAAAGGCGACGACTTTGATGCCGCATCTCTCTCATCAGTCGTGCGTCCATCGACGACTAGAGTGGGCCGCAAAACACCAACCTTTGGCCAAGACGTGAGCTAGCAACAAACAGAGGCAAATCACATGATGCGTCGCATGCTGATCTGTCTGGGTGCAGGAAATCTCGTCCCTGACGAAGCGCATCCCGCACATTCGCCTCAGCTCCGAGGTGCGGGCATACCTGCAAAACATAGTCGTCTTCATGCGTCTGCACCGGGCCGTCGCTGGCGGCGTGTCACCGCAGGCGACGCGCCACTTTGACCTGCTTGTCCGGTATGTACAAAGGCGGGCGAATCGAAACATGGCCGTCAAACGACCAATCAAGCCAGTCTTGACGGTGATGGGCCCCCTGGCTAACACGCAGTAGCGCCCTGGCCCCCCTACATGGTCTCGATTTTGTCACGCCGTCGCTCGTGGCGCTGGCGGCGCGCAAAATCTACCCGCACCGCATCATTTTGACGACGCCCGAAAATGAGCGCAGCTTGCAGTGGGGTAGTGACATTGAAGCCGTGCGGCAGATGCTAGAAGGCGTCGTTGTCGAAGACGTCATTGACGACGTGCTATCGCAGGTCGAGGTGCCGTTATAGCCGAAAGAGCGGTTACGTGGGAGACTAGAGAGAAGAACAAGTCAAGAATGTCCCATCTCTACGAATAGAGATGCGAGAGATTTCGGTGGCTATGCACCACCAGTGAGTGTGAAAATGTGGTTGGACAGAGTCAGAAATAGCCAGCAAAGTTGCTACTGTTTTTAGACGGACGAGTCCACAAACCAGGGCAGTGGGTGAAGGATCGCAAGGCCCTGGCTATGTGCGGGCGGCGGGGATCCAATCCATGGCGGATGACGACGGTTATGGAAACTGGTCGGCAGCTGTGGGGGCCGGCCGGGCCATGTTCCTCTTCCCCTCATCAACGACAATCCCGACCTCTTTGCGGCAGGCACAATGGTCTTGAACAAGGTACACATGTGGTGGCTACCAGTGTCTCGGCCCAAGGCAGTCCAATGGCATCGGCGGCTCCGGCGGCCACGTCGAATCGGCACGCGAAGCCTGTTTCTGATGCTCGATTTGGCACCGTCTCTGGCGATGCGATGCAAGTGATTGGCGCGTCTGGCGCCGACTTGTTGATGGACCATGAATTCGGCTGCGCCGCGGCTCGGCTAGAGGAGGAGTGAAATGAAGACGAGGCATCACGCGACTTGGGCTATCCATGATTGCAGTAGGCTGTGGGTCAGGAAAAAATCAAGGCAGCAACAGAGGTCGAATGGTTGGATTACGGCTGTGATTGGGTTCGTTGGGGCGATGAGAGAGGCTGAAAGTGCGAGGCGAGGCTGTCGACTTTCGGGGATGTGCCCTGCTGGCTGAGGCATCGACAGGCGCCATGATTCGTCCGGGCAGCGGCTGGTTTTGGTTTGCAGCCGAACATGTGGATTCTGATGACGGCAGCAGTGCGTGAATGCAAGAGGCGCCATGTTGCGAGGGCGTGAATGCACTGCCGCATGGATGTATGGGTGATGATGATGATGATGATGATGGAGCCTGCACGTAAGGCAGCAAACGCGGTGCGGGCCGGCGAGCCAGAGGACGAGGATTGCAAAGGAGTGCCAGACTAGGGCAACCGGCACGTAGGTTGCTGTAGAATAGAGGAGTCGACACGTGGGTGGGTTGGTGCAGAGGGCGTCGAGGACGTGGATCGCCCGGATATCTCGACAATCGCTGCGCAGAGGGCGGGAGGTGGCTCGTTGTTGGGCTGGCGGCTGCCATGGCGGGCTGTGATTGGGGCCGCGGGGCCGGGGGGCCATCAAACACATCACGACCGTCAGTCGAGACTCCGCCGACACGCAACGCACACGCTTCAGGAGAAGACGGAGTGCGAAGGCGAAAGAATGGACATGTGGACGGAGAATGGAGAATGGAGAATGAGAGAAGAGTCGGTGATGGTGGTGTCGTCGAGGTTACTCTCGCAGTATTTCTAGCCGCGGCCGTGTCCCCCTGCCAACAGAACAACACCCGTCAGCCAGCCAGCCAGCCATCCATCATCGCCGTCCACTGCCTGCAGCGGTACGGTACGGTACGCTAGAGGCAGACAACCCAGTCATCCCATCCTCCACCCCCGTGCAGCTGAAGACTGCAGCAGTTCCCACCTCCACAGCCCAAAACCTGCAAGGGTGCCAGCCCAGGAACCAGGCTTCTGCGCGCCTGTACCTCAGGTCTCACAAAGCCCTCCTCCCAGCCAACCCTTTAAACACAAGCCATTATTTACCTACCGTTGGCGCCTCTAGTTGCAACTTGCTTCTGCTGCCTCGACGACCTCCCGACTCGGTCCCTCCCCCCCCCTCCCCCCATCATGGAGGCGCTTCTCGACCTCTCCTTCGACAACATCACCTCCAACGACGTCGCCAAGATCCGCAAAGGCTTGCGCCAAATCGAGGGCCTCCTCGCCCAGATATGTCTGTCCAGGGCCGAACATGTCCGCCAAAAGCCCCTCAAGGCCCTGCATCATGATCCCGCCTTTCGAGAGTTTTTCCGCCTGCAGGAAGGCTTTGAGTGGAACGGTACGTCGTATACGCAGTGCCAACCACCAAAACGCCTCCAGCTAACGACCCGCCAGTTGCCACAAGGCTGACTGCCTGTTTGGAGCACCTGCTCGGCATGAGGTCGAGTAAGTCCCATCAAAGCTCGCAACCCCCATGGACCCCCTGACTAACCGCGAACCCACCCCAGACAGCCAGAACAACATCCTGGTCGTGGCGGCCCTGGATCTGCTGCAGGGCATCCTGCTTCTGCACCCGCCGTCGCGCTCCATATTCAAGCAAGAAATCTACATGACTGTACGTTGATCGCCCCGGCAAGCCGCCACCCGAGACATTGCGGCAACAACTGACAAGCCATCCGTGTGACACAGTTGCTACTCGACCTCCTCGACTACCAAGAATGCCACAAGGTGCAGTCGCGCACACTCCTCGTCCTCGTCACGGCGCTCCTCTCCCATCCGGCCAACACGCGCACCTTTGAAAAGGCCGGCGGCCTGCAAAACATCACCTCGCTGTTCAAGGCGCGCGGCACTCCCAACGCCCTCAAGCTCAAGATCATGGAGTTCCTCTACTTTTACCTCATGCCTGAAGCGCCAGCCGGCGACGTCAGAAGCAGCAGTGGCAGTAGCAGCAATTCTTCTTCGACCACTGCCAACGCAAACGCCGAGGGCCCCCGCAAAACAACGAGCGCTGAGCATCGCCGCCGGACGAGCAACGAGGCGCAGCCTCTGCCCGGCGCGACGCGCAGCACCGAGGAGAAGCAAAGGTTGCTCGGCCAGTACCTGAGCAACGTGCAAGACTTGGTCCAGGACCTGCGAGAAAACGCGCCGTTCATATGCGCAGGCGGTGGAGGTGGCAGCAGCGACAGCGTCGCCGCCGCTGCGTAGATGACGTCTTCTCCTTGTTCTTGAGACAGGGAGCAGTGTCTTGCCCTCGTTCGAGTGCAGATATCACATTCGGTCTGCCCGCAGGCAGGCAGACAGACGAGCGGCCAGCTCGCTCTTGACGACAGCAGCAGCGCCGCGTCGCATCCCGTGGATCCGTCGCCTGCTCGATTACCGCTATGGCAGCGCCATTGTGGCCGCCGACTGGGGCGTCTTCTCTTTCCTTGCATTGCTCTGCGCCTCAGCGTGCAGCAGCAGCACTTTCGGGCGTCATTTTCGGCATCATTTTTACCATCAGCAGCATCATCATCATCAGCAGCAGCAGCATCGTGCAGCCAGTCCTGCACCTCCGCCTCCTGGTAGCCGTCAGCTTGCGCGGTGAAGCCCAACGACAAACCAAAACAGCGACGCTGCTGGCTCAGCCTTTTCCCATAGATTGTCTGTCCTTTTTCCTCCAGTCTCTCGTACGCGCATCATCATCATCATTATCATCATCACTACCGGCATCCTCATCCTCATCAGCATCCCTTCCTCCCCTTCGTCCTTTTTCCAAGCGAGCGAGCGAGCATGCATTTTCCGGCCTTTCCTTTCCTTTTCCCTTTTCCTTGGTTTCCTTGTCTGTTTTCGGCATTATGGAGCGAGCGAGCGAGCGAAGCATCATGGCATGGCATGGCATGGCATACACGGACGGACGGGTCAGGTGTTCATGGGGCGGCGGCGCTTGGGTTGAGATTTTGCTTTTTTCTTTCACGGTAGACTTGGTCGTGTTGTTTCTTTGCACTTATTTTTTGCTGGGTAGGGGAGGAAGGAAGGAAGGAAGGGAGAAGGGGACAGAATAGCAGAGAGCGAGAGTGAGCGCGGAGGAGAGAGCGCGAGAGAGAGAAGAAGTGCGTGGACGGCAGAGTGAGCAGATTCAAGGGGCGCGAATGGCATGAGAGATTGTTGACTGAGAGTGCTTTGCTTGTGCGTGTGTGTGCGTGCTTGTCTTTTTTCGCGTGGGTATTGGCCTTAGCATTGTTTTTTTGGTGCCCGCCTCTTTTTGAGTGAGTGGAGGTGAGGGTGGGAAGGTAGGATACCTGTGAGATGCTTTGGTGGACGAGTGGGCGTCCTCTCATCTTTGAAGGTCGCGTGACTATATACATGTAGGTACGTACATGTAGGGGTGTCGAGTGGTGGCAGTACTACATCATCGAAGCATGCCCCACTCCTTCACATAATCAACATCATAACCACACAATCGGAATGCAAACACCAAAACCAAGAGTTTCCTTGAAACTATCACATTAAAAGGTCTACACAAACCAAAAGACATCACACACGTCTATATAAATGTAGCCCCCCACACCCCATCCGCCGACCCCTCTCTCCTTTTCAAGAGGCGCATAGCCGGCAGAACGAGGTGGGATGCAGGGGGTCCGCCACAGCACGTTTTTAAAGTGCGTGACGAGGGTCGTTGCTCTTGCTTCTCTGTCCACACTCGCTCATCCTGGAACATGTAGATGGCGGGCTCTAGCATTTTCGAAGCGGGGTTTTGTTTTTTTTCCTTTTTCCTCCTCTTGCTCTTTTTCCTACTGCTGGAGTAGTCATCAAAGCCATATCCTCTCTGGGAGCATGTTCTGTGTTTGTGTTGTGTTGAGACGGGGGAGCAGAAGGGGAACGGGAACGGTGGTTTGAGAGACGGGAGGGAGGGAATTGATGTCATTGATGACGATGGGAAACGGGAGCGCTGGGTGCATGTGTGAGAAACAACCTGAAGGGCCTGACACCGGCATTGTCGCCGCGTCTTGCCAGCGATCTGCGCCGTTGCCGCTGCGTTGAGCGTGAAGTCTGTCCGTCTGCCAGCGCAGCAATGCAGGAAGGCAGCTAAGCCCAGCAACGTGCGTGCGTCCATCCGTCCGTCAATCAGGCGTCAGTCGTCAGTCGTCAGTCTCTGGTGTTCGCCTCTAGACGCAATAATGTAGGCAGCCGTTCATCTCGGCTGGCTACACGTACGGCACCTAGCCGCGTCGGCGAGAGGGCTCGGCATGTGAGCGACGCGGACAGAGACGTAGACGAGGGGATGGGAGTGGTGCGGATGCAAGCAATGATTGCGACAGACCGGCGTGCGTTGCGCGGGGCGGGCGTGTCAAGAGTGTCTGAGAGGCGATGGAAGAGGGAGAAGACGGGAGGAGAAAAAAAGTCGGAAAAGGTACATGGCGGGCGGGTGCGCTAGCCGGTTGCGGCGTAGTGGCGTTGGCAGTGATGACGTTATTGGCCGGAGACTTTGTGGTCCGTGCTGTCGCGGATTCCCGCTTGTGGATGGAGCTTGGTTCGGTATGAGGATCTGGATACATTAGGACATGATCAAAGACTCCCGCATGCATACATCTCTCAGCGCTCGCTCGCCCGTCCGCTCAAACATCCAGTCGCCATGGTATGCTACCTCCGCTCGCTATCCCACACATCGCTCACACCTCACCCGCAGCCTCCACGCCGCCGTCCCGCCAACACCACAACAACGACGCCAACACCCCGCCGCAGCGCCCTCGCCCGCCAACACTCGCTCTCCGCCGCCCAGGACACGCTGATCCGCGAAGCCTTCAGCCTCTTCTCGCTCTCCCACCCCTCCTACAGCCCCGGCAGCACACAAAACATGGGCGTGCTGCGCCGCGGCGACGTGCGGCGGTGCCTGACAGCGTTGGGATACAACCTGTCGTCCGGCGACGCGGCCGAGGCGCTCGACATGCTGGATCCGGCGGCCGAGGGCTTTGTGCCTTTTACTGCGTTCTACGGTTATGCGGCCGTGCTGATGCACGAGAGGGAGGCGCAGGGCGGCGACGGCGACGGCGATGACGACGATGCCGAATATAATGAGGGAGATGGAGAGGGCGCGGTGAATAGGCGCGAGGTCAGGGAGGCGTATCGCTTGTTCAAGGGCGCCGGGCAGGCGCAGGGTCCCATCACCGTGGCCGATTTGAAGCGCGTTGCCCGCGAGCTGCGAGAGGACGTCGACGACGACACGCTGTGGGACATGGTGCTCGAGGCGAACGGAGAGGCGCGGGGCAAGGCCGGCGTGGCCAAGGGCGTCACGTTGGAAGAGTTCGAGAGCGTCATGCGGCGCGCTGGTGTTTTTGGCTAGTCTGTGATGCTGCAGAGTTTGTGGTTGCTACCTTACAGAGGTCTCGTACAGCAAGGCGTTGGGGACATATGGGTCATGGTGTTTTCAAAAGCGGTGTTTGCGCTTGGGGGCTTTGTTCTATCGGTTTGCCATTTCATGGAGAGGCCGTAAACGGTATCCGCATTCTGCCTGCCGCTCCGGACGCCGTTCCACCAAGAATCAGAGCCACAAGTCAATTTCTCCATGAAAATCCTTCGCTATTGAGGAAAACGCCGACGTCGAATGGCCGTGATGAAATCGATCCCGTGTTTGCGAGCTCACAAAAATCCATCACACCAGATCTTCCCTCACTTCTCACCACCCGCCGTCGGAGGTCTGAAGCCCGTGTGGTCGGAATGCTTCTTGTAGTAGTACTGATTCTCCCTCAACGCAAGGTCGGGCGAAATATTGTCCAGAACAACCTTCTTGAGCTTCTCGATGCCCTCCGTGTTCTCACAGTCGCGGTTCCAGATGCTGATGAGGTGCGAGTTGAAGCGCACGCTGTAAGAGATGCCGCAAATGTCGTCGATGAAGGTGAAGCGCTTCTTGCTGTTGTCGATGGCGTCCTGCAGCTGCGAGCCAATCCCCATGCACGCCACCTCCTTCCAGAACTGCGCCGCCTTCTCCTTGGGTACCCGGAATGTCCACGCCCCGCCCTTGACGTTGCGCGGATCTTCCCACACCGGCTTGACTCCAGTATGGAACAGGTGCACGCTGTCGCGCAGCTTCAGGTCGCCCAGGTCGAAGTTGTTGAAGAGGGACCAGAACTGCTTGGCGTCGGAGATAGTCTCGAGCTTCACCAGCCGCGACTCGTATTCGACTGAGCCGTCGCCGCCGTTGGCGTTGTCGCTGCTGGGCGCGTTTTGGCCCTCGTTCGCCCACGACGGTTTCTTGTCACGGCCCTGGCGGTCATGCCAAAAGTCCCAGCTGTACTCGAGCGGGGGCGGGCGTAGCTTTTGCAGTAGGGCTTCCTTCATGGCTTTTCCGCGGGCCGGGGAAGCAGTATCGGCGGCAACATCCTGCGGTAGGACGGGGAGGCCGTTGGTGGCAATGCCGGGGACTGTGGGGCGCTCCATGGCGGGAAGATTATAGCGCTGCTGGATGTCCTCGTGGATGGTATCGGCTTTAAAGGTCAAGTAGGAGTTGACCACGGATTGTAGGACGGTGCCTTGGTTGACGGCGTTTTCGGCAATTCGACGTGGCGGATTCTTCCTGAGGTCTCCAAGATTGTCGATGACCTCTGCGAGACCCTGCGATGTAGAGTTACTGTGCGTCTTTTGCGAATTATTCTGATGAAAGTCGGCAGTGGTAAGCCGAGCATGCTTTGGAAATGACACAGAACGAGAAGAATAAGCAGCAGCAGAATCAGTAGAGAAAGTGTTCATGCGGGCTGTGTGATCTTGAACCGGAGCAGCCGCATCTTCGAGGGAAGCCGTCACAACGATTGCTGGGACAGTCGTCGGAGCTGGACAAGGAGACGTGGTCGTGACTGGAGTCGTATGCTTGGGTTTCTTCTTGAACATTCGTTCGAGGTCTTCAACCGTGAGGGTTTTGGGGGACTTGGGACGGTGCTCGAGGTGCGCCATGGTCGATGTAGTTTGAAAGTTTGCAATGAAGAATATGGAGATGGCTCTGAGGAAAGGAAAGAGTAGAGAGGAGTAATGTAGAAGCCGAACATGACGGGGAGTTGAGGTTTTGCACGCCGAGAAGCAGTGCAGCGAAGTGAACGCGAATCTCTATGCCCGCGCAATGACGAAGCGAAGGAAAGCGAACAAATACAAGAGCATAGTGACAAGAGGAAGCGAAGGGAAGATGGGCAAGTCAACCAACCATACTCCTGATCGGACATTCTTGCACCATCCATCAGGACAAGATACATAGTGCGTATTGAAGCCGATGTACTTGGTGTTGATTTTTGGTGCACGTCAAAGCCAGCAAAGCAAAAACGAAACAGGGACAGACTAAAGAGACGGCGTGTATAAGCATATGCCACGTACCTGTCTTCAGGTGCCGTTGAAAGTCCGGATAGGCTTAAGGAGATGGTCCCAGGGTCCAGGAGTTGATGATTCGACAGGAGTGGAGGAGGAAAGAGAAGGATGAGGCCCGGTCAGAAGCGCAGAGGAAGAGTAGAAGAGACGGGCGCGGACAAAAGAAGAGAAGAGAGGAGAGAGAACAATGAAGTTGAGAGTGTCTTTGTGGTTGATGCGGGCGCGCGAATCCCTGCCAGCCCAGCGGCTCAGCCCTGAAGTGGCGGGGGGCCCATTGGACAAGGAGCAGTCGTCGTTCGAAGCCTCAATGCGTCGTGTTTCAGCTGTCCCTGGCGGCACGGCACGGCCGTCGCCCGCCGCAGACGACATTCCATGGACGACACGGACGCTCGCTTCGAAATTGTCGAATATGTCCAGCAGAGCGAGCGCGCGTGTTGGAGAGAGAAAACGTGCAATCGTTTGAACGGTCTCCCAACCATGTTCCTTGACGTCGACAACCCTCACCGCCTTGGCAGAACGAACCCCGGTCAAAAATAATCGACCCTCAAGTCCGTCCGCCCGCTGCTGCACTCCTCACACGCCCGCCATCACGGCATCTGCATCGCAACAAGCCGCGTCGACGTCGTCATGGCCGACAAACGCACATATTCCGACCCCCTCACTCACGAGCTTCCACGAAGAACTCGCCCTCAATCGACTTCGACTTCTGCTCCCAACGCCAACAACCCCGCCTCGAACGCCAAACGCAAAGTCGAGGATGCCAGCGACGCCGAATCAGACAGTAGCGTGCTGAGCACATCTTCTGAAGAACCAAGTTCCGACTCCGAGGACGACTCGCTCAGCCAAGACGAAGATTCCGAAGCCGAGGTGCCCACCCTGCCTCAACCACCAAACGCAGAAGCTCGGAAGAATCTCTACAAAAAGGCCATGCCTCGAACCTCCCTGCTCGGCGACCGTCTCAAAGAATTCCTGCCTCAGCTTGCCGCCGCAAATGAAGAGCTCGAGCGCGATCGTGCCGCTGGAAAACTGGCGGAAAAATCCTTGGAGCAAGTAGACGACAACGGGCAGTACATTGAAATGGACCTTGGCTTGGGAGTCTTGGAAGAAAAGGATCCAAACAAAATGGATCAAGACTCGGAAAGCAGTGACGATGCCGAGGATGAAATGGAAACCGACGCGGATGCCGCAGAAGACCAGGAGCGAGACGTTCTGGGCAAACTTATGGGGAAGAAGAGGACCAAACCAGGTGCCGGAATCCAGGAGGTGCCAGAGACGTGAAATATCTGCGCCAAGTCATGTCACTGGCTCCAAAGTCTCCAGAGCTAGTCCTGAATGGCCTTTCGCCGATGCAGGCTCGCGTTTGTCAACTGCTGGTTGATTCAGGGCTCTACGCACGTCACGGGCGCAAGGAGTAGACCCCGTTACTTGTTCTCAAGAGTCCCACTCCGACGCCTCTTTGAAGGCGACTTCGAGGCGACTTAACTTTCCCAGAGGGTAGCTTGATCCGAGATAAGGGGCATTGACTGTTCCTGGCAGTAAAGGCACCCATGACTCCCGGCTAAGCCCAAAGACACACCTGGTAAATTGGAAAACCGCCTCACCATAACAAAGGCATGGTGCGTGATGAGCTCTGTCAAGGGAAGGCAGCCTTTCTCAGTTCAGATCCTCTTACTCGATCCTTTGGTTTCGCATAAGGACCGCAGGACAAGGTGTCTGCGGCTTGAACAGCTGCTTCCCCACTCGTATTCAGCACTCGGGATACGTCAGCTCTAGATTTTCATGGCATTCAAAGAGCTCGGTTCCGGGCGAAAGGGTGATTTTCATACGTCAGTTCGGCCCCGTCCAAGGTCGGAGCTCCGCCTCTTACATTACCGCAAACCCGTGTGTCTGCGAGCTTATACTCGGCGAGGCTCTCCGGAGAAAAACACCTCTGTAAATACCCAAATCAGACTAGCTCGATCTGACTAGGGTATTGATTTTCTCAGACTCTACTGGCTATCAAAATCCTGAAATACAATAACCGGCTTCGCAGCTCTTGGACCGCGTCGTTTCGTTTCAGTCTGTTTTGATTGCCTTCCCCATCAACCCCCCCGCCCCTGCAGTAGAAACCTTTCTTCAGTGGCTGTGGAGCTGCAGGAGGCTCATCATCGCCTCTACAAAAGCGCGCCTTATCCATGACAATTGACCCGCAACAGAAGTGGGGTACATGATAATCATGGCATGGTTCCTATCTCCGCAAGAGACCAACGATGTGTCCAAACCATTCTGAGATCCACCAGTTTGGGGTAGCGTCCATTCGGACTTGTGGTTATAAGATGCTCACTTGATATCTCGACTTTGGCTTCGTACTCATACTGAATTCATGCCCTTATCCTTCCCCAAACGTTGCCACAGAATAACGAGCAGCCGACAAGTTTGACCTGATTACTGCAATCGCCATGGCTGATAATTCCGATTTTGAAAAGGCTTCGGCGACCAAAGCGGACTCGGCGGACTCGGTCAAGGAGGGCGAGATTCTGGCTGATGGGCCCGAGTATGCTGGAGCGTCTGAGGCCCATCAGGGCCAGCTGAAGCGCAACTTCAAACCCCGGCACATGGCCATGATCTCCCTAGGCGGCTATCTAGGTAGTGGAGTCTTTGTGAGCAGCGGCAAGGTCAGTTGCGCTGCTTGTCTGAACTTGGAGCTTGACACTGACAAGTTGTTAGGCGCTCCGTTATAGAAGTTTCCCCGGCTTCCTCATCGGATGGGTTCTCATAGCTGTCACCATGATTCTCGCCCTACGCGTCTTGTCTGAGGCGTCCATTTTGTTCCCGACGTCTGGATCTTTCATCGACCACGCTTCCCGTTTTGTTGATCCAGCGCTTGGGTTTGCATGTGGGGAGTCTGAGCTTCTTGGTTTGAGGTCCAAGACTAACCGGTCATCAGGATTCTGTCTCTGGCTTGCTTGGACTGTGTCCTTAGCCTCCGAGGGCGCCATCTTTAGCATTGTGGTATCGTACTGGACGGATGCCATTCCAGTGCCAGCGCTCATGACCATATACCTCCTCGTCGTTTTCTTCATCCACGCCATGCCAAACACCTGGTTTGGGGAATTCGAGTTTATCGTCAGCACCCTCAAAGTGGGCATTTTGCTGCTGGTCATCTTTGCCCTGATTGCCTTTTTGGCTGGCGCTGGACCTACGGGCACGACACAACATTATCAAAACTTTACGGAACTTGACGCCTTTCCGAATGGCTACAAGGTATGTACAAAAGATAGACTGGTATTCCTTGGTCTAGCTCCAAGGCCAAATCAACTGACTTTATCAGGGAATCGTACAATCGATGATTCTTGCGGCATGGGCCATTGCTGGCCTCGAGCTGATTGGTATCACCAACGGCGAGGCTTCCTCCCCCAGGGTGTCTCTCCCTCGGGCTCAGGGCCTCCTCATGACGCGTATCATCGTCCTGTTGACTCCAGGTATTCCCGCCTACTCGTCTTCGCCGATTGCGTCTGACTATCAATAGCTTTTGCATTCGTCCTCATGCTAGTTCCCTATACGTCGCCATCCCTCCTCGGCACATCCAACGCCGCCTCCTCCCCCTTCGTTGTGGCCATGAATCAAGCGGGCCTCGTGCGCGGGCTTCCCGACCTCATCAACGCCATCATCATCCTCTCGCTCTTCGCCATCGGCGCCGAAGCGCTGTATCTCTCCTCACGCATCGCCATGGCCATGGCCCGCATGGGCATGTTCCCCGCCTTCATGGGCAAAGTCGACAAAGCGGGCCCGCCCATCTGGAGTCTCGCGACCGGCGCCACCATCTGACTCGTCCTCACCTACGTCAACTGCAGCTCGGGCGGCGCGCTCATGTTCACCTGGCTCAGCAGCCTCACCTCGATCGTGTTCCTCATCGTCGATCTCGCTACCGCTGACTTGGTGTCGGGTCGCCGGGCTGTGTCTGAGGCTGATATGTTGGCGCTCGATGCGTATGCGACGCTGCCGTTGTGGAGGCGTGTGGTGAGTTATTTGAAAATGAACTAGGTGGGCCGAAAAGGATGACTATGAATGTCACCACGCAAGCAGTTTCATCTCAATCGATGGCACAATCCCTAACCCAAACATCATCTTCGATAGCATACCTACGTAGCACACTACCCAGTCCCCTACGACTGAAAAATCAAAAGCGGAAAAATTGGTTCAATCACCTTCCCCTTCTTGATCACTTCTTCCATTTCTGTGTGCGTCGGGACGTGTGCTGTTTCCCGCAGGCCATGCAGTGGACCGACTGCCGTACCAGCTTATGGCGTTGCTGCGGCCAGCGAGAGGACGAGTGATTCCTTTGCTACGTATATGTGTGGCAATTGCATAGATGGACAGGTTGGGTTTCTTAGTTGATGCCGTGTGAGTCGCGATCAGTGAGCAGTGAGCAGTGAGTGGGTTGTTTGTTCCCTGTGTGGACAGCAGGCGTGCAAGAAGCGTGATTGGAGCAGGATGGTTGCACCGATGTCGCGATCCACCATGTAGATGAGGTGAGCGACTGACACGGGTCGCGTAGGTATTCAGTGTGTACACTGACAGACGTAGACGCAATGAAGAGGTGGAAATGTTCATCAAACGTTAATCGTCCCCTCCGCGCTTCTCTGCTCTGCGTCCGTCCACCACAGTCCGTCCAAACAACCACCAGCACAGCCAAGGGCGAAGAACATGGCAGGTCATCCATGGGAGGGCCGGCCGGCTTGCCGCGCGCCCCACGCGTCCGCCCGCTCTTCGAACCGTCAGTAGTCAGTGGGCCAGAGAGCAGCGACTCAGTTGCGTCCTGCAGCCCCTGCCGCTCAACCGCGGCGTGCCCTGCCCTGCCCGGCCCTGCCCTGTTCTTCCCGAGCCGTGTCCGTCCCAAGTCCCAACCTAGGGTACTCCACAATGGTTCCCTCGTTGCGGCGAACCGCCAAAACGTATGATGAAGAGGAAGTGTGGTGCCCAAGCAGACAGATGCACCCACCGCAGCCGTTACCAAATAATGCCCAACCACCCCCATGCTGCCTCCCGTCATGCTGTCATGATGTCGAATGTGCAATTTTTAGTCTTTGTGAGCGCGAAGTCTGGAGCACATCCTCGCGTCGTCTCTCTCTATCTCTTTTCACCTCCTCCGCCTCTTGCCGTACTCCCCTTGCGGATCCAGGTACGTCCCCGCCGCGCTCGAGCACCGGCTGCCGGCACGCGGGACTCGCCGGTCCAAGCTGCCCGCGAGCATGGCGTCGCGCGCGATGAGCTGATCGCGCAGTGAGATAGGCCGGGCGATTGAAGCAGCAGGGACTTGCATTGGGACCGCAACTAGAACCGGGACCGGAGCAGAGGCCGCCGCTGCCATCGCGGGAGCGTTGGGTGGCGGAGGAGGAGGAGGAAAGTAAAAGACGCGAGGCTGTCGGTCTGTCTGGGGTGCAGGTATATGCCGGGGTTTTGGATGATGCAAGTTGCTATGCTGCTGCTGCTGCTGCGCATCACGACTCGGGTGCAACACATAATCGCCGCTTGCCACACTGCTGGTGCTGCTACTCCTGCTACTGCTACTGCTGTCGATTGGCGAAACCGGGGACGCCGTGCCCGAAGAAAACGAAGAAGAAGCGTATGCAGAAGAACTGTCGGAACTGGCGGGCCGGGCATCATGCCTACCGGGGTGGTGGAGGTGGCTGGGACGGGGATCCGAGGAAGAATTCGTCGTAACTTTGCGCGTGTTGGAGCTCGACAGGGAGCTGCCGCGCGGGACGGGACGCGGACGCCGATACGCTGCCGCCAAGCTGTTGTTGCGGGAAGTATTCGCTGCAAATGAGGGGTTACTCATGTTCGGCGCGACAGTGGTGCTGGCTGAGACCCCGTACCTGGGCATGGCATAGCCGGTTGGACCCACTCCAGCGCGCGGATCTTCGTGGACTGGCGGCGGAGGAGGGGGAGGGGCCGCAGCGGCAGGGTGGAATGCCTGTAAGTTGATGAGCAAAATGTCTCTGGGAACACCATCACTACTTACAGGTCGGCCATATCCGTAGAGTTGTCTGTTTTGAAATTGACTTGGAAGCGCGACTGGCATGGGTGGGATGCCTCTTGACTGAGGGACTAATCCTGCGTGCGGATCCTGAACAGAATGCGAACGATTCAAGGACCGCCGCGCATCGTTGAAAGACTCAGAGTGCAATGTAGGTTCAGAGCTCCGGCGTTGATGCCGTCTTCTCCTGCGAGATTTGTGGCCGCCTTCGTCCGAAGTGTCGGATTCATATTCGGAATCGGCAAACTCTTGATCGATATTCTCAAGCGCCTCGATGAAGTCGAGTACCTGGGCTTGTGCTTCGAGAGGTGTTGCTTCGGCGTCGGCGATGGACTTTTCAACCTGAAGGCAGAATGAGGTCCACTCCTTCCTGGTCAAAACTCCGCGGTCGACAAAAGTCTCGAGCTCATCCAACAGCTGCTCGACCTTTTGTGTTTGTCTGGATTGCCTCCTCTTGTTTCGAACCATTCGTGTGAGCTCCCATAGTGACCTGGTGGCTGTAAACAATGAGCCCGCCTGGGCTATGGTTGCGAGTTGTGCCAAAGGCATGATGCATCAAAACAGTGGGTTAGGATTCAAGCTGCTGAATAGGAACAGGGCAAAAATAAGAAAAAAATCAGCCCGGAGTTGCAGGGAATTTTCGGGACAGTTGGAAAAAGGACGGCTTATCACTATGGTCGAGGAAGTATCATCTATCAAGGCCAATCGGTCCAGCTACGGGGTTCCAGGATGGATCAGAGTGCACGTGGAGCCAAGGAGGGCGAGGCCGTTGGTTCATTTGCTCTCGTGGACAGGGAACAAGTCCGCAGCGACCCTGTGGTTGTGACAAGAACCGCAGGTACTTGGGATGTTTGAAAATTTCTTGTGGGAAGCAGGCTGTCAGATGTCCGGGAGGGCTCAGCATGGGCTAGAGCGAATGATGGAAAAGGATGACGCGACCTGGCGCCTCCACGGAGTTGACTGTAGGTCTTTATGCCTGCATACCCCCCGCGCAGCAGAAGCAGCTTCACATCATTCGCAGGCCAAGTGACGGAGCTGCAGTGCTTGACTCGTCGGCAGCGGAGATGTTGGCTCTCATGTTGCATGACGGCAACGCGTGACGGTCGACTTTCTCAGGCCAGACGCGGGTGTCTAGGAGGGATGCCAATCCTGGCAAGCCGCAATTAAGGTTGAGGATCCGCCGAGTGCAATCGTGATTCTTTTTCGTGGAGTAGATTGAGACGTCAAGATGAAGCCGTCAAGTCAAACAAGGCGCACGGTAAGACGAGAATTTGGGCCGCTTGCATGGCGATGCATGATTCTGGGTTGGGCTGCAGACTGCGCGGTTCCTGCGGTTGGAGGCCTGGTGGTGAGATTTATCCAGGTCTGGCCGTGACTCGAGTATGACTGTGGAGCGTGGCTGCCGCTGCCTCGTATGAGGTGAGTGAGACTGCTTACATGGTCAGAGGCGTTGCACCGCCATATAAATCACAGCCGTCGCTAACCTGCCTCTTCTCATTCAGTGCCTCCTTGCGACTTTGATATGACCATTTGTAGTCTCTGTTCCTGCCAGTCTGACCGCTGGTACGGGTACGGGTAGCCAACACCTTCGTCCCTCGCAAAGCCGGCCGCTGGAGTTGTGCATTTCGCTTCGCAGTGTCGCCCAGATAGCACTGGTTTGGACCGAGCGGCCTGTTGTGCCTCATCGAGACACTTGCCTGGCGTGGGTGTTCGCAGAGGATGTCGATCCAAGATGGATGTTTTGTCGTGGCATGGTGCTGCAGTTGGGGCTCTCGTTTGGCAATCCCTGCGCTAATCAGGAAGCAAGCAAACAGTGTAGACATTTTGTGCATGGCTTTGTCCAACGCCAGGACCGCATTAAATACCAGAGAAATGTCAAGCGAATAAAATGGGAGTCAATTCGGGAATTTCACCTCTCAACAGCGCACCTCGTGAAAACATGCAGTCGTGAACCACGCTTCCAATCTCGCCTGCCAACGCAAATTCTGCCGCGTCCACGAAACACAACACCAACAACAAACCTCAACCACCATGGCAGCTGAAAGATCCTGCGTCGTTGATCCCGCTCTCTTCGAGCAGCTCCAAGAGCGTGTCGACCAGGACGGTGCTGTCCGCGAGGTGAGGACTCGTCTCTTCGGTCAACATGTCGCAGCAATCTGACGTCTTTTCGCCACCGTGCACAGGAACTCCGCGACATTATCCAGACTCTCGAGAAGCACGGTATGCACCAAGAATTTTCGGCCAGAAAGTTTCCATGTTGACTTCCTGCAGGACGGTCCGCCCAATCGATACTCTCGCGGGCCCATTCCACCCCGCTCGCTCAGCGTGCGTGCCGCTCCCGTCATGCTGCATGACATTCAGCTAAACCAACCTAGTACCCACCGTTATCACCGCCGCTGAGGGTGCTATTCGTGATGAAGTTGCTACCGTGCAAAAACTCTCGGAAGCGGCTTCCAAGCACCCCTACTACAAGTTCAATGGCATGTGGAGCCGCCAAGTCCAGGACACGGTTAGCCAACCACGATGTGTTTTTTCCCTTCATTTCTAACTCCATGTGCAGGCCTTTACCGTTCTCTACTGTGGCTACTTGGGAGGCTTTGCTTCCGAGGGCGGCAATGCAAAGTCTGGTCGTCTCCTTCCCATTGAGGAAGTTGGCGCCATCATGAACGGTGAGCCGAGATGACGCGTATCTCAATGGCCTTCTGTACTGACTACACTCTGCAGTGCCGGTGAACCTCAAGGAGAAGGATGCCTTCCACCTCACGATCGAGGAATATCTCCAGGCACTCATTTCGCTGATTGACGAATTGGTATGTTGTTTTTCCTTCTCACTTTTCCTTCTACAAAACCACCCACTGACTCAACAGGCCCGTCTTGCGAGGAACTCGGTCACTCTTGGCGACTACAACCGCCCCATGCAGATTGCTCAGTTCATCAAGGACATTCATGCCGGTTTCCAGATTCTCAATCTCAAGAACGACTCGCTGAGAAGGCGGAGCGATGGTATCAAGTACAGGGTATGTCCAGCGCCCGGGACCCAGCCCAGCTCTTCTGATAATCGAATAGGTTAAGGAAGTCGAGGATGTCGTTTACGACTTGTCTCTGCGCAACCTCGTTCCCACTGAGACTGCCTGAGCCGCGGGGATGAAGGAAGCTGTCAATGGTTTGCTGGGGTGCAGTGAATGAATTGGCGCTACTTTTTTCTCAAAAAGCATGAAGCCAAGGGCTAGGAGCTTCAAAATGACCGAAATTCAGGAATAGAATACCCCAATCAATCCATATTGCTGCCATGTTTGCAAGGGTTCAATTGAATCCTCATGGTCCCGACAATGCGGATCAATCCCCCGACTATCTCCCGCCGCAACCCAAACCTTGCCGTTGGATACCTGAAGCTCCAACCCACCTCCAACTCCAGCAACCTCCCGCCACAGCCCGCATGGCTCACCGGTAGCAGCAATGTCGCAGCAGCCGCAAACAATCTTCACGCGCATCGAGGAGCCTGCGGCCAAACCTGCAGCCCCGGCAGCAGCAGCGCCGCCCTCGTCCAAGCCCATCGAGCCCCTCAGCACCGATCTCGCCCGCATCTACACGCAGCTGCACCCGGTGCTGCTCCTCTCGCTCTACGCGCTGCAATTCAAGGCCATCGTCGCCGACCCGGTCGGTGCGCTCGCGTCAGCCCTGCTGCCCCTCGCCGCGCTCCAAGTCCTCTACGCTGCCATCTGCTTGCCCGCCGCCGGGTCGAGTGCTGCTTCGCCGTCGAAAGCTGCCGCCGGCAGGCGCAAGAAGGATGGCAAGGGCGAGAAGGGCTTTGGAGGCCGGATCACTGTATGCCGACCTGAACCTTTTATCTCAAGTTCTTCCCGTCCATTCTGCTTGCGCTGCCGTCTACGATATACCCACCGCCCGCACCACCTCCACCACAACACCACTCTCAACACCAACAAGCAGCAGCAGCAGCAGCAGCAGCAGCAGCAGCAGCAGCAGCAACAGCAAACCCCAAACTAACCCACCATCACCAAACAGACAGCCATCCTCGCCCTAACCCTCGCCACCATCGCCGGCATCCCGCTCCTCTCAGTGCTGCTCGTCCTCTTCGGCGCGCCCGCGACCTCGCACCTCCTACACACGGCCCTTGCCGCCGCGCACATAGCCTACCTGGCCAGCGTGCCGCTCATCCACGCCTGCGGCGTCGACGGCGCGAAGTGGCGCGCCCTCGCCTCCCTCACGGTGCCCGCCGACGAGGTGTTTGGCGCCGCCGTCGGCGCTGTCGTCGGCGCGTGGGCTGGCGCTGTACCCATTCCGCTGGACTGGTGAGTTCTGCTTTCTTGCTCTTTCGCCTTTGTATACACGTGAAGAGGCGCACAGGGTGTTGTCGTGAGATTGGCATTGGAATCAGCGTTGTGGCTAGACTATGCTGTTTTGGGGATTGATGGCTGACTCTTTCCGTTGCGCGCACACAGGGACCGCGAATGGCAAAAGTGGCCCGTCACCATCGTCTGCGGCGCGTACGCCGGCTACGCGGTCGGCAAGGTGCTGGGCGGCTCGCTGCTCAAGGGCAAGACGTTCAGGTTCGATTGATTTGCTCGATCGCTTGTCGACCCGTGTCGGAGCCTGTTGCTGCATAGCGATGTGTGTACGGATAGGTAGACAAGCAGGCGGTATGTGGGCGGACAACAGGTGGGGATGAGTGAGTGGAAGGGCGCGGTTGTAGCGCGTCAGGAATTCGCTGTAGGAAAGGGAAAAGTTGAAATGAGTAGCTCATCATTTATGTGTAGAATTCATACGTGCAAACGAATCGCTCTATTGCGTCTTGCTCTGCCTAAAATGAGGTCGAATGGGGAAAGGTCTGCACTAAACATGAACTTGACTTGTAGCCCACGATGCGTTTTTGTCAAATGCTCAATGATATGTTCAATTGCACTTCTCCAAATTCCCGCGCTGTCTTCTCGTCCACATGCCACACTACAGACCCACCTAACGCCTAGACCCACGGCTACGGCTCCTACTCCTCCGCCTCTCGCTTCGGTCTGTATCTCTCTCTCGGCCCCTCTCCCTCTCCCGGTCTCTATCGCGATCCCTATCCGACGGCGCGCCGCCAGGAATGTAGCGGTCAATGTTGTCCGAAAGCCTGGAGGAGCGCGGGGGCGGCGCATAGTCGCGGCTGTCGCGGCGGCGATCTCGGTCTCTATAATCGCGGTCGCGGTCTCTGTCTCTGTCTCTATAGTCGCGGTCGCGGTCCCTGCTGTCTCTGACGACGTCACGGTCCCTTTCACGGTGGTGGTGGTCCCTCGAATCGCGGTCTCTGTCTCTATAGTCCCTATCACGCGTCACAAATCTGTCATCCTTCAATGCTCTGCTGTATGCCGGCGGCGGTGCTGTCGTCGAAAAAGGAGCAGGAGGATGAGGAGGAGGAGCCGCGGCGCTGCTTCGATTGACGATGCTGCTGCTGCTGCTGCTGCTGTTGCCTGGGACGTACCGGTCAATGTCTTTTGGGCTCCGGCTGCGGGAGCGCGGCCGGTCGCGGTTGTAGCTGCGCCGAGGAGCTGCAGACGACGTCGCTGCTGGCGCCGGCGACCTTCGCCTGCTGCTGCTGCGAGAGCGTTCTCGCTCGCGGTCACGGTCGTAGTATCGACTAGAGCGCCGGTCGTCATATCGCCGGTCAGGTGATCGTCGCGTCCGGCTGCGCGAGCGCTCGCGGTCATTGTATCGACTTGACCTCCGGTCGTCTCGATCACGGTCGTAGTAGCGGCTGGAGCGGCGGGCGTCGGGTGTAGGGCTGCGGCGGCGACGATAGTGGCTTCCGCGCGACAAGGAGCGCGAGCGGGCGCGGTAGCTTTCGCGTTCGGCGCGCGAGGAGCGGACGGATGGGGCGGCTGACGGTTCGCGGTGGTGGGTACGCGGCGGAGCGTCTTCGTGATGGTCTTGTCTGATGGGTGTGCTTTTGATCTCTTCCTTGGAGGGAGCGGCAGGCGGCACGAACTTGTAGTCTTGCTTGGACGAGCGTGCCGCTGGATCGCGTGGTTGGATGGATTTGGGCACGAGGGACTTGCGAGCAGGCGGGTCAAGAGATCCGGATCGTTCGAGTTCTGGACGTTGGAGAGACTTTTCAAGCGCTTTGCTCTCCTCAAGGAGAAGCGCCAGGGCGTCTTCATCTGTAATCTTCTCCTCGGTCTTTGGCTTGGGCTCTTCCTTTTTCTCGCTGGGAGCAACGCTCGATCGACGCTCTGGACTGCGTGAATGACGAGGCACTCTGGATCTGTCCCGCTCGCGGTCTTTGCTTGGAGACCGCTTCTTGTACCGGTCCTGGCGATCGCGTTCTCGCTCTCTCTCATACCGTCTGGCCCTTTCGCGCTCATATTCTTCTTCTTCCCGCCGGCGCTTTTCACGACGTTCCTCCCTCTCCCTCTCCCACTGCCGCTCTCTTTCTTTCCGCTCTTCACGTTCTCGCTCGTACTCACGCTGCCTCTCCAACTCCCTGTCTTCCCGCTCTTTACGGCGCCGCTCCTCGCGTTCCTCGCGTTCGCGCTCTCTCGCTTCTTCCTCCTCCTGTCGGCGGCGTCTTTCTTCCTCTGCACGCTCCTGCTCCTGCCTTTCTCTTTCGCGTTGCCGTTCTAGTTTTTCTTCCCTCAGCTTTTGCCTTTGTAGTCTCCGCTCTTCTGCTTCTTGCAGATAGTCCTCGTCTGTCTTGCTGCCTCTTCGAGCCTCATCCAAGGCAGCCTCATCGCCAATGTCAATGCGGCGGATGTCTCGCATCTTGGACTCTGCTTGCTCATCGAGAATTGATTGAATGATGGTGCGAATGTGTGTTTCGGCGGCGCGGTAAATCTCACTGCGTTCTGCGGCACCTTCGAGGAGCGGAGCGGCTATGCGGCGGTCTTTCGACAACAGTGTTGGGTTGCGCGTTGTTTCAAACTCGCCCAGTTCTTCGAGCGAGGAGAGCAGCTTCGCTTTGGCGTCCTACTTGCACAATTAGCTAGGATCTGGGAGACGCACGGCGGACGTACCCCATTTTCAAACTGGGTAAAGGCCTTTTTGCGCAAGACATCAAACTCGCCCTTCTTCTTGAATGTGTGCAGAATGGACTCGATGGCGGATCGTTTGTTTTGGGTGAGAGGCAGGTCTGAAGTCCTGAGTCTCTTGCGCACCTCGACGGGATCAATGGTAGGGCCATCTCCCGCGTGTCGCTTGCGGACGTCCATGGTGTGGTGGGAAGAGGGAGTTGAAGTTGACGCGCTCAGGTTGCAGTCGCGAATCGCAAGGGCGCCGAATGCCATCACGCTGCCCCGGTCGGCCAAGAGCCGGTCCGAGCGCCCAATCGCAGCTCCCCCAGCACCCACCCGTTGCTCAGCGCCTTGAAATCACACATCAACCCAGACCTGCTCCATACAGACACTGCCAATCGCTGTGCAAAACTCAGCGTCCTCCTTCACTCTCACGACACCCGCGCAAAGACGCATCACCATGGTCCACAAGATCCTGTTCTGGAGCGGCTTCGGTAGGCCCGTCCGAACACCCACCACCTCCGCCGACTCCACACCGAGTGTCTCCAGACGCCCCAGACGGCAAATGTGCTAACGTGCGACGTCTCCTCCAGGCATTGCCGTCCGCATGTGGCAGCTGGCCATCGAAATGCGCCCCCTGTTCATCCGCAACCAGTTGTGGGCTTACCCGTTCTTTGCTACCATCGGCGGAGGGTTTGGCTACTGGCTGCAAGGCGTCGAAGCGAGCCAGTTCAGACTTTTGAAGGAGAGGAGAGATGCTCTGATGGAAAAGCGCCAGCGCAGAGCTGAGGCGGACGCTGCCGCCAAGGAAGAGGCTTAATGGATGAGCTCTGGATGCGTGACCATCAGGAGACCTGCGCCGCGATAAATTGGGAGCAGTACATTGACGACGGCCTCTGAAACATACGGGTGCGGCTCACTGCAAATGCATCGAGGGGAAGTGATGACAATGGAAAGGCCAGCAAAAGGCCAGCCAGCTGTTGGCGGATGGGCGAGGGCACGCATTGTGCTTCACTAGAAATAGAGAGGATGGAGATGTACAAGTCCAAATGCCTCCCAATGCCCAAATGACCAGAAATGTGTTTGATATTGATCTTCCCGTGATGTGAATTTATTAATAGATGGGCAACGGCTGGCCAATGACGTTGCGCTTTGGGCGATGACTGTTTACTACGCGTCGTCGCGACCGCTGAATGCTCTTGTACTCCGCCACTCTGTCATTGCCGTCGCGCGGAGGATTGCATGGTCGATTCCAACTCGGGAAAGCCACCATGCTCATGAAAGGTGTCTTTTTCGACATTTTCAGCACTACTTATTGGATTCTCCTCTCTTGAAGCCATCTTCGACCGCGGCGCTCTCTTCATCTCCACGCACAACCATGTCTCTTTCCGTCGCTCCAACCACCAAAAACCCCAAAGGCATCGTTGTCTTTTCCGGAGGAAGTGCTGCCAACAGTCTGGTCGATGTCTTCAAGACTGTTGCAGAACGAAAGCACTGCGCTTTGAGCTACGTCATACCCATTAGCGACAATGGTGGTAGTACCTCTGAACTGATACGCGTCCTTGGAGGACCGGGTGAGTACTTTTTCGCTACACTGTGAACTTGATACTGACTTCCCACAGGCATTGGCGACTTGCGAAGTGAGACTCCCGTTTCCGTCCTTGCGAATGTTCCTAAGTTTTTCCACAGGTCGGCTGGTTCGCTTGATCCCCGAAAATGGCAACACTGAGAGGGCTGCCATCAAGACCTTCTTCAATCATCGTCTTCCCAAATCGGTCAATGAGGCAAGGCATGAATGGCTTGACATTGTCGAGTCACGTCACGCTCTGTGGCAAGGCATATCGACAGAGAAGAAAGAGTTGATCAGGTCGTTTCTCAACCTCTTCAACCTCGAGGTCGTGAAGAGAATCAGGCCAACTTCAACGTTTGACTTTTCCAGTGCCAGTGTCGGCAACTTGTTCTTGACTGGGTGAGTGCATTTGCTGACATATTAATCTACTTTGCTCAACGATGTTAGTGCTCGCATCTTCTCTGGATCGCTCGAATCCGCCATTTACCTCCTAAGCAGCATCTGCGGTGTCCCAGAAAATACGGCAGTCCTTCCCGCTATCAACACCAACTTCACGCACCACATCTCTGCTGGCCTTCTGGACGGCACCATCATCACTGGACAAAATTCCATCTCCCATCCAAGTGTTCCCACTGCGGTCCCAGACGTGCTGTCCCCTACCCGCGAAACCGAGGAGCATGATGACATTGAAGACGCAAACCTTCCCGGCTCCTTGCCTACTCTTCGAAAGCAGAACATCATCTTTTCAAAGGAGGCAGAAGAAGATTTTCCCGCGCGCGTCGACCGCATCTGGTACATAAACCCCTATGGTCAGGAAATTCGTCCTCCGGCAAATCCCAAGGTCCTTGACGCCATCGCCTCATCTCAGGCAGTTGTGTATTCGATCGGTTCACTATACACTTCCATCATCCCCAACTTGATTCTCCGCGGTGTTGGCCAAGCCGTTTCCAGTCCCGCTATCAAGCACAAAATCTTGATTCTCAACAGCACGCTCGATCGCGAGACTGGCCCATCGTCATCTCCATTCACGGCACTGGACTTTGTCGCGGCCATAGCTAAGGCAGGTGCATCCTCGTCGCAGGGTGAAGGCTTCGTGGACGTGCCACCTTTCCAATACAAGAGCTATGTCACGCACGTTTTGCATCTGGATGGGCCAGGTACACCCAAGGTGGATCGTGCCGAACTGACAGAGCTCGGAATTGAGACGGTTCGTTTGTACGGGAGGAGGACTGATGGAGAAGGCTTCTTGAGGTACGATGAAAATGCTCTGACCCAGGCGCTTGAGGTGGTCATCGGTGGTGGAAAAGACTTGAGACCGGACAGGAGCAGGAGGAACACGCTTGACAACTGAAAGATATGAGTTACTGGAAGCCAAAGAGAGATTAGACATGGAAGACGAGTTGGAACGATGCGAATGCTCGAGGTTATATATTCGAAGTGCTTGGTTTGTGTCCAGCCAAAGCATCCTAGGATTGACTCTAATGTCGACGCACGCCGTTTTCGACATTTCTCTCTTGTCAATGGAAGGTGGTTGAATTCCTTCCCCCGGCAGGGCAGCTTCCATTCTCTGGTTCCCATGACGTCATATCTCGCTTACCCACCTCACCGGGCAACCTTGAACCACCTCTTACATGCACTCCTCAACCGTCAACAACAACAAGCCCATAATCACGCCCATGGACCGGAGACAATGACAGCTATTCTCTCGTTCAACCTCCATCGTCCTCATCAATACGTCACCAGTCTACGCCTAGAATCATGGACACGAACGTTTTCTCTCTTTCCCCAACCGAATCAAGCTCCGTCACGCCCTGTGGACCCTCGCATCACCGATCTTGGAAGAGAAATCAAAGATGAATATGCCGAGATCCGCGCAAAATATGAAAAGCCCAAGCATCCTGTAGTCCTCGCCCATGGCCTTCTGGGCTTTGACGAACTGCGGCTTGTCGGACAATACGTCCCAGGAATCCAGTACTGGCGCGGCATCCGCGAAGCACTCGAAGCGCGAGGCATTCGCGTCATCACAGCTTCTGTATCGCCCTCAGGAAGCATCGAAGCCCGCGCTGCTATGCTCTCTGAGCGCATCCGCACCGCATTGGCTCCAAACCCAGACCAACCAGGCCAACAGGATCGACCCCAAAGCGTCAACATCATTGCACACAGCATGGGCGGGCTTGACTCGCGCTACATGATCAGCCGTATGAAGCCCGCTGGCATCGCTGTTAAATCTCTTACCACCATCGCAACACCGCACCGCGGCTCCGCTTTTGCGGACTACGTCATGGATGAAATTGGCGAGGCGAATCTTCCACGTGTCTACGGTCTCATGGAGCGCTTAGGGTTTGAAACAGGCGCGTTTGCTCAGTTGACTCGCAAGTACGTGTGCGAAGATTTCAATCCCAAAACCCCGGATCTAGAAGGAACGCGGTACTTCTCTTACGGTGCAAGCCTGGAGCCCACGCGGTGGAGCGCGTTCAAACCGAGCCATGATGTAATCAAAAAGATGGAAGGAGGCGCGCCAAACGACGGCCTCGTGAGTGTATCCAGCAGCAGGTGGGGAACGTACAAGGGCACGCTTCTCGGCGTGAGCCACCTGGACCTGATCAACTGGACGAGTCGCTTCAAGTGGATGCTGTATAGCATGGTCGGCACACGACCAAACTTCAATGCGGTGGCGCTGTATCTGGACATTTGCGAAATGCTTGCAAAGGAAGGCTTTTGAAAGGCGGGCGTTGAGTTTTGGTTTCTCCGTCAATGCACGTTTGATACCCCTCTCCAATCTCGATCATATCCAATGCTCTTTTGTTTGACAAAAAGATTCCCTCGTCTTCTCAAGCAAACTTTCGAGTCATTTCCAGTTTCGACGCACTTACAATCACTGTCCAATCCCGCGGTTTGTCTGGGAACAACCCCACACCAGCCAACAGACACACCACACGACGTTGGATTCATCCGAATGCTGTAAAGAATTTGAAGGTCGTAAGACCAACAACGGCGTGTAGAACGTCGAAGGGAACGCATTCCCGCCAGGCCAAGGTCATCCAGGGCGAATCTTCATGAATTTCCAGCGCTCTGCCGACCATACATCCGGATGGCGCTTGAATAGCACCTATAAGGAGGGGCTACTGATCGCCTTAGACCTCGCATACCACACCTTCACGTTCACCAAGACTCCGCGCATGGAAAAGTATATCCGCTGACCTCTAGGAAGATTCCGCCAGCTTCAAGTCGGCTGGAGCCTTGGCATCGTGCCCGTCTGAATCGAGCAAGCCCATTCAAGCTCAAGCGGGAAAGCTTCCGTCATGCGTTGGCCGATAGTGGCTAGCGTGGTGACCTGAGGAATCACAAATTCCAAGTTGAATATGGAGAATTCGGACAACACGAACAGCAACAATCATTACTCGCTCCGAAACCGACATGTATCGTGTTTGCTGCTGTGCTGGCAAACAATCCTTTGCTGTATTACTAGACCTCTCATGCTGTTTCCGTATGCGAATTCTTCAAAATCAAGCAGATTGTGACATGTAGGTTCAGCTCAAACTCTCTCGTTGCCGCCAATATTGTAGATATTCGCCCTTGCAGCTCGGTTGGCGGGATGACAAATTGGATGCGTCCTGTAAGCGTTTACAGTTGCCGACAGGAGTTGAAGGACAGCATAAACCTACCTCTGATCTCGCTTAGGGTGTTACTTTGGATGGCTCATGCAGGTTGGCCGTTTGAATTGAAGTTCTTCCTCAAAACGCGAAGGGGTCAATGTCCATTAGAGATGTTCATGGTGGTTAACTTGCGCTCAGAAGATGGCAGACAAATCTTAGGAGCTTGGCCAATCACACATCTTGCAGCGCCAAAACCGGCCTCGTGTCAATGTGTGCCAAACAGCCCAAGGCGAGCTTCGCTGGGTCATTATTGGGCTTGGGAAAGATTTACAGCGAAAGCACCTGAACAGAGGTCGTTTTCGCAGTCCATGTACAACTGCTACAGTGTTCAATGAACGCGAAACCGCCGGGTCCCTGTTGGCACAGAGACACAGTGGTAAGCGAGCACGCGTCGACCTTAGCGCTGTGTCAACATCGTCTCTCAACTCTTTCATCCTCAGGTCTTTTCCATCACGGCTTCAGCGGTCCGTGCCTTATCCCTCGACTTTCCGCAACCATGCACGGCACCTACCACGCCCTGACCTTCATCTACACGGCTCGCAAAAAAAAAAAAAAAAAACGTCTCTATGGCCATAATACACCTATTATATTGCCATCACTTTAGTAAGGATAGTAAAATAACTACTAATACCCCTAGCAACAGCCCCAGCCACTAGACAGTCCCTTAACCTAATATCACCACTCATACTAAAGCCACTATAAAAAATTTTATAGCCTTATTTAGAACTAAGAAACCCTCTAAAACTACCTAAGACTACTAGAACCACCTCTCCCTATCTATAAACCTTATACTAGAAGCCTATAAATACCTTAAAACTATTACCTATACTACTAGTAGCCCCCCTCTACCTATAGCCTCCTAGAGATCCTATTAATAGGTACTTAATACTCCTATTATCCTATCTATACACCTAAAACCCATATCTACCCTAGCAGCTATCATAGTACATATTAATAACAAGGAATAGAGACTTAGAGTTACTAAAATAACCCTAATAGTTATAATTAGTAGCCTTAAGACCTAGAACCACTTCTTAATAGTAAAAAAGATTATAGTAGTTTAGAAACTCCTAAGTAGTAATCTAAAGATCTTTTTAGTAGATATAATAGCCTAAGACTCCTTTATAAATAGTTAGTTATAGAATTAAGCCTTTATAGCTACTAGACCTATTAAGGAGACCTACCTAGTAATAGTCTATAAAATTAGGACTAAAGGTACTCCCACCATCCTAGAACTCACCCTTACTAACTAAGGCCTCCACCTAGGTATCTATATTATCTATATAGGCTAGCTATAGCCTACTAGGCTTAGAAATAAGACCTACTTATTAATAGTCCTCTACCTCTCTACCCCTATAGCTATAAATACCATTATTAAATAAGGCCTACTCCATAACTATAAGCTCTACCTAGCTTTATACTATAGTAGTAAGTTTAATATTACCTAGTACTTTAAGTACTAGGCCTATAATTATATATCTATCTTATATAAGGCTCCTACTAAGTATACTACCTATATAGGACTATATAACACCTATAACTATATTAGGTAGGAGTAGTATAAGTATACTAACTACTATAGCTCCTACTAAGTATAGAGTAACCTCTATAGGATTTAAGATATATAAAGGGCTAAAGCTATAGAGGCTTATACCTCTACCCTAAAGTTCTACCCTATACCTATCTAAGTCTATACTAATACCCTATAGGGCCCTTCCCTATCCTATATACCTATCTAGGACTCCTAGGCACCCCTCTAGGCTATAAAGAAGTAATAGATAAAGGTTAGCTATATTAGTAAAAGAAAGAAGGCTACTAAAGGTACTATATAATAATTAAACTAAATCCTAACCTAGACTATATATATAATAGAGGTAGCTACCTAGGAGAGCTACTTTAATACCTCCTAGAATATCTATAGGACCCCCTATAATACTATATAGACTTAGGAACTAACTAGTACCCCCCTAAATATATAGCTACCACTATATAATACCTAATAACTATCTACTCCTACCTCTCTATTATATAGTATAATATTTAATATAATTAAAATAAGGTCCTCCTACCTCTTCTCTACCTTCTTAACCCTAAGAAATACTATATCCTAGCTATATAGGAACTATAGGTAATACTAGGTAATAAACCTAGACTCTATAGGTCTCCTACCTATTATACTTCCCTCCTATAGGGACTAAGGCCTAGAGTAGCCTTCTATATTAGCTCCTAACTTAATCTAGATAACTAGAGTATTATAAGCTACTCCCTAGACCTTATAACCCTTATACTTATACTTTTAGATACCATTATTAATATCTATAACTACTACTACCCCCCCCTAGCTCCTATATAACTACTAAGTCCCTAGGACTACTAGATATAGAAGCAGCTCTTTAGATACCTAGTTAGTATATTCTATATAGGGACTTTAACCTATACTACTAGCTCTAGGGTAAAGAGACTATATAGAATACCTATAGGCTCTCTAACCTACTTATTAAAACTACTACCTACTATAACCTCTCCCTTACTCTCCCTCCTAGAATAACTACCTAGGAGAATAAATACTCTAAGAGTACTATTAACCTTTTATTTACTAACTAGTACCTATAATAATAGATCCTTAAGTACTAGATAGACTAGGACCTAGAATCCTCCTTAAACCACCTCCTAATTATAACTATATTCAGCCTATAGACCCCTACTCTCCTACCCCCTCCCCCATAACTATAGTAGAAAAATATAGACTAAGAGGCAACTAATAAGGACCTCTAGGAATAGCTTAAGGATATAGAGCAGCTTACCTACTAAGATTAAGGGGAGATAGATACCCTAATAGGAGCTATCTAAGTAGCCCTTTAAGCCTTAGTTAAAGCTATAATCCTATAAGTATACCTATCTCCTAGATCCTATCCTAGCTAGTTTAAAGAGTACTCTATAGTAGTATAGGCTACCTATAAGGCTTAAAGGAAGTAGTACTATACTAGTAATAGCTAGGATTATATAGAATATTAAGCCCTCTATAACTCTAAGAAGTATAAGATATACTTAGAGAGTAGATAGTAATAGAAAGATACTATAACTAGACTAATAAAGGATCCTAAAGTAGCTTAAAGGCTAGCTAAATAGGGCTAAAATACTATAAATAAGCCTCCTCTACCCTAATTCCTACCTATATAAGATAGGGAGGGAGCCCTCTACTATAATAATAATACTAAAGTATACCTACTTATTAAAGTATTCTTCCTATAGCCTACTCTAGCTAATCTTTAGGATATTTATAGATTCTAATACCTAGAGGTAGTCTAAATTACCTAGGAGGTAACTATTAAAGATATAAGATAAGTAATCTAGTAGGTCTCTTTAAATAAGGCCTTAGGGCTAGATAAAATAGCTAATAGATACCTTTAGTAATATAATAAAATACTAGCTCTATACCTTACTTAGCTCTTCTAAGTATACCTCTAGTAGGGCTACCTCCCTAAAGTATATAAATACTCTTATACTATAGTACTATATAAGGAATAAAAGCCATCCTATATAGTAGTTAAAGCATATTACCTAATTATATTACTTAATACTATAGGCAAGGTACTTAAGTAGATTATTACCTAGTAGATATCTAAAGTAATAGAATATTATAGACTACTTCCTAATATATAGATAGGAGTATACCTAGGGTACTCTACCCTTATAGTACTTAAATTACTTACTAAGTAGATCTATTAGGCCTAGGTATTAGCTAAACTAGTAAAGATTATCTCCCTACTTAGTTTAGATATCTCTAGTACTTTTAATTATATCTCCTATACTAGGCTACTCTATAACCTTCTAGTAGCTACCCTCCCTAAATAGATAGTCTACTTTATCTAGTCCTTCCTTATAAATTACTATACTAGTCTCTCCTTTAGCTACTATTATACCTCCCCCCTAATAGTAATAACTATAGGAATCCTATAAGGGTCCTTACTCTCTCCTATCCTATTCCTCTTCTTTATAGCACCCCTACTTTATAGCCTTAAGTAGATAGGAACTAATACTATAGGATTTATTAATAATACTAACCTACTAGTAGTAGGGGATACTATAGATAATATAACTAGGTAGCTTAAGGAAGTATATATCTATTATACCTAATAGATAGTAAGGTATAGAGTAATCTTTACTCCTAAAAAATACTTACTTATCTACTTTACTAAGTATTAGATAGTAGATACTATAATAGGGGTATAGTTAGGACTAGTAATAGTCTAACCCTCCCCTATAGTATATATCTTAGGCGTAATCCTTAACCCCCAGCTAGGCTAGAAGCCCTATATTACCTATACTAAGGTAAAGGTACTTAGTTAAATAGCAGCCCTAATAAGGATAACTATAAGTACCTAGGGAGCCTCTATACCCTAGGTAAGGTAGGTCTATATAGCTATTATCTACTCCTCCCTACTATACACCTCCCCCATCTAGTATACACCCTATAAGCTTAAAAAGGGATAAATACTAAAGGCCTAGCTTACTACCCTTAAAAGAGTATAAAATACTAGCCTATAGATAATTACTAGTACCTACAGGATAACTAATACCTACCTTATAGAGTTTAAAGCCTCCCTCCCCCTAATATAGGCTATACTTAATGGTATTATAGCTAAAGACACCTAGAAGGACCTACCCCTTACCTATATAGCCCTCCCCTATAGATATAATACTAAAAGGTAGTAAATCTACTAGGTACTCCTAAATAACCCTAAGAGGGTTCTAAGGGATAGATAAAAAGTGTTAGAAGCCTAAGAATAAGCCTAAAGACACTAGGCTATTTTATAGACTTCTACTATTATAAATCAACTTATTCCTACGGGTTCCTTAAGATTCTAGACCTTAGCCTAGATTGTCTTATTACTAAGGCTAGAATCTTCTAGACCAGATTGATTATAAATCTCTTTCTAGTATTAGGAGCCTAATTAATAATATACTAGAGGAAGAAACCTCTAGAATACTAAAGGCTCTATTATATAAAGGTCCTTAGGTAGCTAGTAGTTAGTCCTCTAAGGAAGAACTCTTATAGTAAAGAATCTACTAAGTTCTCTACTATAAACCCATCCAGAGGTGAATAATAAAGATATCTACTATCTTTATATTACTCCCCTCAATAAAAAGTAATCTAGAACCTATATATTAAGAGCAGTCCTAGTAGCCCTCTAATAGGCCTATAGTAGTAAATAAACACCTATACCTTATATATAAGCCTTAGTCACCCCCAGGTAATAATAGCTACCCTACTATAAACTAGGCATATAGGGCTTTAAGACTACCTCTATAAATATAAGGTACTAGGCTATAATACTCCTACTTATCTATACTACTATTAAAGAAACTAAATAGTTAAATATATCCTCCTCTACTACCCCTAGTATAACCTATTCTAGCTAGCCCTTTTAGGGGACTCAGGCACTATAAACCTCACCTAAATACTTAATACTAAATAGGGAATTAAGGCTACTATAACCTAGATACTCTAAAGAGGCCTACTATACTAATTCTACTTAGTCTACCCTCCTAAGGCCCTATTATTATCCTAATAGAGTTATTATTTAGCTACTCTATTACCCTACTCTTTATATATACTACTCTACCTACCTACCTCCTCCTCCTACTCTCTACTCTACTCTATAGTTCTTAGGAGTACTAGAACCACTTTAAATAACTATAATAAGCCTTATTATACCTCCCCCTTTACCCTCCTAACCCCTAATAGCACCAATAGGCTATACTAAAGCCACCTACTAGAAACCAACCTCCCTACTCCTAGGTAGGTCATAGGATAATACTAAACTTCTCCTCCTATAACCTATACTTACCTCTATAAGCTAGCTTAAGGGTAATAAGCTCTTTAGATACCTCTTTACTATTAGTAATAATATCCTTAATACCCCTACCCTTAATACTACTATTAATAAGCTACTTAGTAAGGCAGGGGGTTATATTCTATATAATAATAAGAATAAGGAGGACTACCTCCCTACCTACTATATTATTAATAATAAAGATAGGCCCACCTATAATATAGGTAGCCTCTACTAGGAGGTCTAGAAGGATAATAAAGACTACTCTATATTATATATCCTAGATTTAATAGTTCTAGTATAGCTATATATATAATTTATACCCTACTACTAGTACTATACTAGAGGTTCTAAATAAGGTAGCTAAATAGCTCCTCTTATTTAGTTCTATAGACTAGTATATCCTAAAGTATTTTCTATAGTATAGGGTTTTTTATACTAGAAAGGGAAAATAGTTATACTAGATTTTAGTTTTTCCCTACCTACCTATAATTTAGCTAGCTACTATATAGACCTAATAAAGGGAACTAATAAGGCTTAATTAAATCATCATCATCATCATGCACGGCACCTTCCAACGCCTCCTCCGCTCTCCTCGTCCAGTCGCAGCGCACCCGCCTGCAGCCAAATTCTTCACCTGACTCGAGGCTAAAAGCATGGTCGAATGAAATCGAAGCTGGCTTGCTTGGCCTTGACAACTCGGCTCCTCGCCGACCACATATCTCTTTCGCGAGGGCACCAAATAGCACCGGGAAAGATGTGGAGGAGCCACAAGGTCGGGCGAGGCCTCGAGCTGTTATGTTGCTGCTCGAACTGACGTGCAGATGCGCTCTTCGACCGGCCAAACCCTGGCGCAAGCACGCGAAATGCAAAATTAAACACGCAAATTTTGTTGTCGGCCACAAATCTTGACGGGTTCATGAATCCGCCAAAAGGTTCAGTTCCCTCGCAGCATTGCAAGGTTTGACTCGTGTATGAGGCACAGCCTTTTTGATTCCTGCGATTTGTACCGTGACTACTGCTTAGCCTTCCGCTCCCTTATCGCGAGGTATATATCGTGTCATAGGGCCAGCCGAACCGGGTGGTATTTACCAGGGCCAAGCGAGCCTCTCACGAAGATTCTAGACCACGCACATCTCTCAAAACCACAGCCAACGTACAACAGTGAGTCCAGTGGATTTTCAAGTACATCAAACGGCCAATTCTGCCCGTGGGGGCCCCGCACGCATCGGAAGAGCTGAAGAAAAAAGTATATAAGTAGGGACAAGATCGACCCCTGCCCTACCTTTGCCCGCCTGTCCAACACCAACCGTTCAACATATCTCCATTCCCAACCTCCACTTGAAGTGCCACAACTTTGGCAGACGAGCCTGGCAAAATGGCGCCCCACTCGGCAGACAGCGACATTACCGCCCATCATGCGCCTATACACTACACGCACGAGGATCGGCTCGAGCACTCCAAGACGATGGAGGCCGTCAAGCACAACGCCAAGGCCGCAACCGAAAAAGAGCAAAGCATGACCCTTCTCGAAGGCATTCGGCTCTACCCCAAGGCCATTGGCTGGAGTGTCCTGATCAGCACCTGTATTGTCATGGAAGGCTACCAAATTTGTTTGCTGGGCAGTTTCTACGCCGTCGACGCTTTCAACAAGAAATACGGCGAGCTGGCAAAAGACGGCTCATATCAGATTCCCGCGCGATGGCAGTCGGGTCTCTCTAACGGAGCCTACTGCGGCGAAATCATAGGTCTCATGATCAACGGATGGGTGTCTGAAAGATTCGGATACCGCTACACCGTCATGGCCTGCCTGGCTCTTCTGACAGGCCTCATCGCCGTCTTCTACACCGCCCCGAGCGTCGTCGAACTCCAGGTCGCCGAGGTTCTGGCTGGCATGTATGTCCCCGTTTTGTCTCTTCCTTTTTCGATATGTCTCGCTTCAATTGTGTGTGCTGACTGATGCGTTGGTCACAGTCCCTGGGGTGTCTTTCAAACGTTGACTATCACCTACGCGTCCGAAGTCAGTCCCGTTGCCATGCGTGGTTACTTGACCACATACGTCAACTTTTGCTGGGGATTGGGACAGGTTGGTCACCCCACCATTTCATGATGCTGCAACTAACCCAAACCAGCTCATCGGTGTGAGCGTAATTAAAGCGAATCTTTACCGCGATGACCAGTGGTCCTACCGCATTCCGTACGCCCTGCAATGGATGTGGCCCGTTCCCCTGTTCATAGGCATAGCCTTTGCACCCGAATCGCCCTGGTGGCTAGTCCGCAAAGGCCGCACGGAAGACGCCAAAAAGAGCTTACTACGGTTGACGAGTTCCAAGGTGAACAAGAACTTTGATCCCGACGAAACGATATCCATGATGGTGCACACGACGGCGCTCGAAGACCGGATTACCAAAGGCGCAAGCTACCTGGACTGCTTCAAGGGTTGTGATCTCCGCCGAACCGAAATCGTCTGCATGTGCTGGGCGATGCAAAACTTGTCCGGAAACTCCTTTTCCAACTACTCGACGTATTTCCTCGAGCAAGCCGGCCTCTCATCCTCGTCCGCATTTGATTTCACCATGGGTCAGTACGCCATCAACATGGTCGGTACCATCGGCGCGTGGTTCCTTATGAGCTGGGGCATCGGACGCCGCAGCTTGTATCTGTACGGACTGTGCGGCCTGTGTTCGATGCTTCTCATCATGGGCTTTCTGGGACTGGTTCCGGACGCTCACAAGAAGTCGGCGTCGATGGCCACGGGGAGCATGATGATCTGCTGGGCCATGGTATACCAACTGACCGTCGGCACCGTGTGCTACTCGCTCGTCGGCGAGCTGTCGACGCGCCGGTTGCAGATCAAGACCGTCGTGCTGGGCCGCAACCTGTACAACGTCGTCGGCATCATCTGCAGTGTGCTATCGCCGTACATGCTGAACCGTAAGCCTCCCTCCTCCCATCATTCCCATCCAACCCTCAAATTTGAAGAAGCAAACACCAGCTGACGCACGCTCCTCTCAACAGCCGACGAGTGGGACTGGAGCAACTTCACCGGCTTCTTCTGGGCCAGCATCGCCTTCTGCTGCATCATCTACACCTATTTCCGCGTGCCCGAGCCACGCGGCCGCTCCTTCGCCGAGCTCGACCTGCTCTTCGAGCGCGGCGTCAGCGCGCGCAAGTTCGAAACGACCCAGGTCGACGTCTTCGACGAGGAGGTCGACAGCTCCGTCGTCAACGACTACGGCCGCCAGCTCAGCGTCAGCACGTCGGGCAGGGACCTCAAGACACAGTATCTGGCGTCTGAGAAGGCTGTGTAAGGGTGCGTATGTCGCGTGCGGTGGGGGTTTGGGGGGTGTGGGTGGAGTCGGGATATTTCCCTCTGTGCTCTTTTCTCTCTTTTGTCTCTTCGCGGCTCGGTTTGTTTGACTACGGTTACGTGGTACGTCGTTCATGGTTGGGCGGCTTTGGACGCTGGGTGGACGGCGGCCTTTGGTGTGGAGGTCTCTGTCTTTTATATTGTAACCAACCAGTAACTTAATGACTTATCTGAGCTTGTGTGGCCCATTCATGTTCGTTCGGCGTGTCTCTTCCCCAGCTAGATAGACGTTGCCGATTGGTCTCTCTGGGGTAGATTGCGTCACAAAAGTCCTGGCTGAATTGCTCGGATTACATGTTCAACCACGACGCGGAAGTGGAAATTGCCTGCCTTGGGAGCGGGGGAAATCATTCTTGGATAGCGTTCACAATGCGACAGAAATTCTTTCCACCCTTTGCATATACTTAGCTGCCGCTCCTGTTGATCAGAGTGGCTGACATGAGTACCGCTTCACGTACTGCTCCCCCGTGTTTGCGTAACTTGACCGGCTTGAGTTGAGCATCTCTGAATTTGGATACGAAAGAACTAAGTACGAAAATGCAAAATCGTCCAGTCTACCAAGATTCTAGAAAAAGAAAAGTTCCACCAACTCCAAGCCAATCATCTGAGCAAGAGCGAGAGTGAGTCTTCGTAAAAGATCGGTCCAAAAGAAAACGATTAACGCTCCAAAAATTCCAACCAACGGAAAGAGATAAGGCGATAATCATTGAAAACTTCAATGTCCACCTAAGCCAAAGCTTTTTTGATGAAAGCGCCCAGTTCCTTCACCGGCTTGCCATGCATCATGGAGAAATGGTTCGCGCCCTCCAAAAGCTCCATAGCAATCTTGCTCTCCGGCACGAGCTGGTCCCAGCCGTTGGGGCCGCGCTCAGTGCGGTCGTTGAGCAGCCACTTCATCTCGCGGGGATCGTCATCGCGCTGCTCAGGCAGAGGAATAAGGCCGTCGCCATCGCCGCAGACGCCATCGAGCGCCCACACGATGCGCGTGTCAGGAGCCTGCGCGGCGTCGGCAAACGGGACGGGGTCATACGTGTCGAGGACGTCGATGAAGGCGAGGAAGTGCGGCAGCAGCCACGCGGGCGCCTTTTGGCCACCGGTGCTGAACAGGTCGACGCTGTCGAAGAAGTCGTACAGCCGCTCCGGCAGCTTCTGCAAGCCGATCGGGTTCGGCGAGTCGAGGAGCAGCAGCCGCTCGACCTTTTCGCCGTCCGCAATCAGCCGCTGCGCCGCGTCGTAGGCGCAGATGCCGCCTGCAGACCACCCGCCGAGGAAGTAGGGGCCGTGTGGTTGCCGCCGACGGATCTCGGCCAGGTACGGGTTAGTAAGCTCGCGCAGCGTGCACTTCATGTCCTCTGGGCGCTTGAGGAACGGGCAGTTGAGGCCGTAGATGGCGATGCAGGCGTCGAGCTGAGGGAGAGACATGTAGGAGGTTGCGCTGCCACTGCCGTCGGGGAAGAGGAAAAGGGTCTTGGTAGCGGTGCTGGGGCGCCCTTGGAGCAGAACTGAAGTCGCAGGCGGAAAAGGCTGCTCTGTGAACGCCGGCCCTGAGCTTTTGGGCGCAAGCTTCGCCTTGATGGACCCAAGCGTGGTGTTGGCCATCAGAAAGTCCGAGTCAACATCGATTTGCAACTCCTCGCGGATGCGACTAGTGATTGTGAGCGACATGAGGGAGTCGAGACCAAGGTTTGAAAGCTCCTCATCGTCTGTGAGCTCCGAGACGGAGACACCAATCTCTTCGGCAAGTAGCTTGGTCACAATTTCCATCAGAGCAGGAGAGTTCTTGCAGTCGGTGCTCACCGGGTTCTCGGCTTCGCTGACTGACGTCTTGGAAGATACAAAGGACAAGTCTGACCCGTCGTCCGCATCACTAGAGGAGGAGTCTGACGTGTAGGGAGAAGAGTCCTTTGGAGGTGCTTGTTGCTCCTGCTTTCCAAGGTTCAGCTTGGAGAACAAGTCCTTGATCGAGGCAGCTTCAATGATGACAGACGAGTCAATATCAATCTCCAGGTCCTCGCGGAATTTGCTAACAACATTCAGAGCGAGGAGCGAATCAATGCCGTACGCTGCGAGCTCTTCCTCAAGGTCTAGTTCAGGGACAGGGACGCCGATCTCTTCCGATAGGATTGCGAGAGCCTTTTGAGACGCAGCAGAAGCCCCCGATGTCTTCGAGGGGGCGGCTTTGCGGGAAGCTGATGCCTTCTTTGGTTTCGACTCGGCCGCCTTCGCGGCCAGGTTGGCCTTGGTGACAGGAGCGATCTTGGGGGCAGGAGCAGAAGTTTTGACTGCGCCGCCTGTAGCCTGGGACAATGCCATTTCCATGGCACGCCGGGGGACCTTAGTGAATGTGACGCCCTCGTACACGGCGACAATGACACCTTGGTCGAGGACGAAAACATCGCCAGAGTATTCTTTGTCGTTCTTAGGCTGCATCTTGACGTATGTGTGGTACTCTTTGCTGGCGTCGAACGGAACCGCGATGCGCAAGTTATCCCAACTGTGGTTGAGGTAGACAAATTGCTTCGAATCCGTGGCCTCGTTTGCGTTCATGGTGAAGCCAGTAATCTGGCCGATGCTGTCGATCCAGTACGGGCTGACCGTCCACTTGCCGGCGTCGGGACCGACTGCTTGGAACCTGACACGACCAGTACTCTCGTGGTCGTCGCTGCGCATGATCGCTTCTTGATGTCCCTTGAAGAAGTTATCGTACTCGACAACGGCACCAAAGAGTTTGTAGAACATGCCGCTCTTGATGAGGTGAGCGCTGTCAGAGCCATTTGTCAAGCCCTGGCGCATGTCGGTAATACGGCCTTGGATCAAGTGCGCGATGCGTTTCCACTCGTTGAGCCAAGACTGCTTGTTGCTCAGCCTAACAGTGCACTTGGCGTGGTCGATTGTCCTGCGGCCTTCGGCGTTGACGCTGTATATCTTGACAGCCATGGTCTTTTCAGACCATTTGGCAGTGGCAGTCATCCGGATTAGCTGCGAGGGCTGCCCGTTCGCGATCAGTGGCCTCTCGACGACCATGTCGGTCACCGCGGCACCGAGCTGCTCCTTGTCCGCGACAGGCGACTTTTCAAGCATATACTCCGCAAGACTCAAAGCAACATCTGCCCAAGCCGACGAGGTGCAGATGGCGATTCCAATGACCTTGTGGGCATGCAGCAGCCTCTGAAGGTCGGGGTGAGCGATGTCCGATTCGGCCAAGACAGTTGCTTCGTGCTTCGAAAACTTTTCCTCGAGAACCCTATGAACCGACGAAGAGAGAATAGGAGCAGGGACTGGAGTCGGCTCCGGGGGAGCTGGGAGAGCCTGCACGGGGGCATCGCCCTTCGTCAAGCACCAGTCGTGGACGTAATCGATCCAGTAGTTCTTGAGGTCCCAGTTGTAAGAAGGCAGCCTCAGCACAGTCAAGCCATTGCGGAAGCAACGGTGATACTCGTGCCAGTCAATGTCAAGACCGCGCTCGTATAAGCCCGTGAGAGCAGCAGTCAGAGTCTTCCAGGCATCTTCGCCGCGGCGGAGCGTGGCAAGAGTGGTGCTTTGAGCGCCTAGGGTAGCCTTGATCATGCCAGAGCAAACAGTGTGAGGACCAATCTCAACCCATACTGCCTTTTCAGAGGGCGTGATGCGCAGAGCCTCTTCAAAGCTGACTGTCTCCCTGCAGTGACGACTGAGGTAACGTGCAGGAGAACCGAATTCCTCTGCCTTGGTGATGACTTTTCCAAGAAGGGGGGAAACCAAAGGAATGCTGGGATCCTTGAACTGCACGTAACGAGCAATCTCCTCATAGGCATCAAGCATGGGTTGTACCTGTGCCGAGTGGAATGCAAACTGAACGTTGAGTTTGACTATTTTCATCGACTTTGCCTTCAACTCTGCTTCAGCAGTGTTGATGTCGGTCGCCGGCCCGCTGAGCACCGTAGCACTCGGTCCGTTGATGCAAGCAACCTCCAGAGTCTTGTGCGAATCGAGGTACTGAGACAGGCCCTGGACGGAGGAGTCGACTGAAAGCATGGAATGACTTCCGACGGTGCAATGCTTCTCAAGAAGCTGCGCCCTCTTGCCAACCAGGTATATGGTGTCGAAGTCTGACAGTACGCCAGCCAGGTTGAGTGCAGCATATTCGCCAAGCGAATGGCCGATGACTGCCTGGGGCACAGCTCCTAGGGTCTTCATGAACTTGCCAAGGGCCATTTCGAGACACGCCATCGCCAACTGAATGGTCGAAGGAGGCAGAGTAGCGAGATCCTCCGTACAGGTTCCATCGACAATTGGCATGATCTCTTGGAATCCGTAGCTCTTGATGATCCCGTCGAACCTCTCAATGTCCGCACGGAACTGGGGCAAACACAAGAGCTGTTTTCCCATTCCGAGGTACTGGGAGCCTTGGCCTGTAAAGGCGAAGATGGAATGGACGCCAGGGGCGACAGCGGTGTACTTGTCTCTGCTTCCTGCAGAAAGCAGTGCATCCTTGACAGCGCTCAGGTCTGATCCGGACACCATGACGCGGAAGTTGTGGTGAATGCGACGGGCTGTGGTCGTGTAGGACAGAGAGGGCAGAGACACGGACGGATTCTGGGCGATGAACTGGGCCAAGGTCTGAATGTTGTTCTTCAGCGAGCCCGGGGTTCTAGCAGAAACAGCCACCAAGTGTTGAGAGCGAGCATCTTGGACCGACTTTGGGCCCAGGATGGGGGCATCTTCAATGAGGACGGATGAGTTTCCTCCGGCCGCAGAGAAGTTGTTGACAAAGGCCCTGCGGGGAAGAGCCGCGGGCCTCTTCCAGTCCGTCGCCTTCATCGCGATGCGAATGCCGCGCTGTTCCAGATCCGTCGGGAAGTTGTGGTTGATCTTGGTCTTGATGCCACAGTGCGGAGGAATGGCGCTGTTCTCCATCATGAGCAAGACTTTGATGAGGGAAGCGACGCCAGAAGCCGACTCGGCATGTCCAATATTGGACTTGGCTGAGCCCAGGTAGAGAGGATCAGACCGAGGCGAAAAGACGTTGAGGACCGAAGTCATCTCGACGGCATCGCCATGTTGCGTTCCTGTTCCGTGCATTTCGACATAGCTGACGCTGGAAGGATCAGCGCCTGCAGTGTTGAGAATTTTGCGAAACACCGCTTCCTGGGCACCCGAATGCGGTCTGGTGATCGAGACTGATTCTGCAGAGTGGTTCGTACAGGCACCGAGGATCGTTGCGAACACTGGGTCGCCGTCCGCCAGGGCATCGTCCAGGCGTTTCAGAATGACGGTACCGACAGCGTCTGCTCTGCAGTATCCGTCCGCACCATCGTCAAACGTGTTGCAGTTGCCGGTGCGGGAGAGGAAATGGCCGCGGTCGAGCCCGGCGAAATTGTCCGGATTGGTGATAACGTTTGTTCCGCCGGCTATGGTGGTATCACATTCCCCTCGCCACAAAGCATTGCATGCCAAGTGGATTGCTGCGAGACTGGAGGAACAGGCAGTGTCCACACTAAAACTGGGGCCGCTGAAGCCAAAGTTGTAGTTGATGCGACCAGGAATGAACGCGCGATTTCCGCCAGGGATGAAGTAGGTGTCAATACATTGTCCACTGTTCACCTCTCTGTAGTCATCACTCGTCTGTGGGAATTAGTCGGATATCTTTCGAAGTGTGCAGGCGGTTCTGGACTTACCACTCCATAAAATACACCAACTCTGTCCTTCTGGGTCGAAGGAGAGCCATTTGGAGTGATACCCGCCATTTCGATAGCTTCGTAGGCAGTCATGATGGCCAATCGTTGAGCGGGGTCGGCTTGAGCTGCCTCACGTGGAGACATGTTGAAGAAACGGGCGTCAAACCAACCGGATGAGGGATGAAACAGCCGTTAATGACGCCGCTGGTGTTCTTTTTCTTTCCAGTCGGGTCGAAGTAAAGCTTGGGATCGAAGCGATCCTTGGGAATCTCCTTGTGTACGTCAAGACCAGCCATCAGGAGTTCCCAAAAGGCTTGGTTGCACTCGGACTCTGGGAAGCGGCCTGAAAAGCCGATGATGGCAATCTTGGACTGCTCGCGAGGTCTCTTGGCTTCGGACTCGGGAACGACTGCTGGGTTATCCACGTTGACCTCGCTGAGGCCAGAACGCTTCAGGGCTGAAACAAGACCCTGGATTCCACTTGCGGCGAAAGGAACCACGGAGCATCCGGAAAATATGGACGCTGCGACAGATCGGGAGACACCCTCGAGCATCTTGTCCCACCTCAGCTGCTTGAGCAGGGACTCGGACAAAATGGCACGAAGCAAGCTTCCATAAGTTTCTTGCTCAAATGGAGCTCCGGTTTCGTTAGAAATCAATGGGATCGTTGGAACTGACTCGAAAATATCAGAAGATAGGTCCAAGAGGTTCTCGATGTCCTTGGCAGAATAGAGATGGCTTGCGTGGAAGGGGCCGTTGATCGATGTTGCGGCCGGTTTGAGCTGGGAGTTTTGAGAGAAGAATTCCTGGAGACTGTTTGGTGGTCCAGTCACGGTGACGCTTCCATGGCCAACCGAGCTGATGTACGGACGAGAAGTCACTGGAAGGCCAGACTTGTCGGAGAAGTCCTTCAAAAGCTCAGACGCCTTCTCTTCGGTGGTTCCAACGACCACAGACCAAGAGGATGTCTTTTCAAGGTCGGAAGTGAGACGACTCTTCATTTCCATGACAGCAAGACCAAGCCGGAATGCAATCTTGATCGCCTCAATGGCAGTAGAACTGAGGTCAGATATGCTCTTGCCGCAGCTGATTGCTGCGGCTGCAAGGCCCCCGATGCAGCTCCCCAAAGCATAGGTATTGGCTTTGGTAGGGTAGGGACGCTTCTTCTCACTGTAGTGTCTGCAGCCAGCCAGTCAGCGGAAGAGAAAAGAAAAGTGTGGGTAGCAAGACACTTACGCAATGAAAGATGCAACCTGGTATATACAAACAAGAGTAGAGTCGATGGCACAGTTGCCATTTTTCGATTGTTGGTGAGCAAAATGGAGCTCTTGTAGTGTCGAGAAGCGTTGGAAGGCAGTTCTCTGACTGGCCGGGAGTACGGAAATCTCGATCTTCAAAGCAGTGCAAACTTCGTTGATGAAAGAGGTCAACGTTGGGTTGTCTCTCTTTGAAAGCAGGCGCTTCAGGCCAGAGTCGTAAGGGACCGCGAGGTCGCCGAACACAAGGATCTGCATGGTGTTGTCCATTGTGATCTAAATGCGGGTAGTCTTTGGAAAATCTAGTTGAGAAAGACAATTGAAAGAAGAGTAGAATGTTCAAGACGCTCAATCAATTCGAGATGCTCAAGAGAGTTGATTGAAGTCGAGGAGTTGGTGATTCGGATGATGGAGAGTTGTTAGGGGTGACCCCTAAGGGACTGCAAACAGTTGAAAAGAATGGTTGAATTCAGGAGGAATCTCTACCCTCTCTACCTAAGTAAATTCTCCCCTTCCTTATAGTCTTACGAGGCCCCCTAGGGCTAAGTCCTTCTATCTTGCCAAGGGTTGTTCGTCTCATGTGTCGCTCATCACTTGCTACCCGATATTAGTTGTTCGTGTTGAGCAGCACTGTTGCCAGGTCTCAGCATCACGTGCGGGCACCAAGCCCGAAGAGCTCCGTCTTGGGCCATTTTGTGGAAGTCTTAGCTCTCATGCGCGCGAATGCTATATTTACAGCAGCAATTTCTGGATACTGATATATAGCGGCTTGGATACCTGGTCTACGGTCAGCATTGCACTTCGTTCTTACATTTTTGAGAAAAATGGAACACGAACAACAATTACTTTGCCTTAGCATCCTGGGCTACAAGAAGGAGGGCATTTCTGAGGACGAGTACAGGAACCACATGGTCAACACCCATGCTCCCCTTGTTCGCGGCTTGATGGAGAAATATGGCTTCCTGTCCTGGTCAATGGTATGTCGCCAGCCGCTTCGTCCCACCGCGGTGCCTGACAAATATGTCGGAAGGCTGATTGGCTTAGACGCACAACACTAGCAAGACTCGGCCCCTGATGGGAAAGTTGTACGATCCGCAGTTTGCAAATGTTGCCGACTATGACGTCTGCATCCAGATTGTCTTCCCAGACATTGACTGCTTCGTCAAGATGAAGCAAGATCCATTCTTCAGGCAAAACGCGGGGCCAGACCATGAAGAATTCGCCGATACGAAGAGGTCGCAGTACGTGCTGTTCATCCACAGTAGCACATGTTTGTTGTGTGCTGACCTTATTCTAGAATGACCATTGGCTGGTACACTCCGATCCTGCAGGACGGAAAGGTTGTGGCGTTGAGCTCCATGTAGGGGCGGCGGGACTTGGGTTAGCGGCAGCCGCTTTAGGGAACATAGCCCCACAATGTTGTTACCGGATTCTGGCTCTCGTGGCGGGCGTATTTTTGGGTAGCAGATACCGCAAATCCAGATGGATCCTCATCATCACAGTCTTTGCAGTGTAGCCTGGTTGTGCCACGTGGGGGCAGCGTTGGTCTCGACATGTGAAAGTTTCGTTTTGACCATTGTGTCGTGAGCTCTGACTTGGCGCGTAAAGAACGTATTCTCTGGCATGCATGAGTTCGAATTCTCCCTGTTAATTGACTGTTGAAGCGTATGTATGCTCCCAGTCTAGTCAGAATATTCCATGGAGGTGTCGGATTTCCTTCTTTTGAAATGCACCTTGAGCGTCCAAAGTGAGAACGCTATCAGGTCATTGGCAATGGCTCAAAGGGACTCCGAACATTGACAGTCAAATGTTGCAGGTAGGCAGGCCTCGATGTTGAGTGCTTAGTGGTCATCAGATTCCGTTCCAGGTTGGCGATGGCTCCGCAACTGACCACGCCGGTGTGGACGCGCGGGGTGTTTGAGTCTTTTGAAAGTTCCGAATAACATGATCAAGTGTCATAGACTGAGAGAACTTTTGCTTCCAGAGATATGCCAAAGTGGCTCCATGATCCGGACTAACACTGTGCATTGCTTCAGACCGTTGGAACGACCGCACTTTTCCCACTAGCAGTGGACGGGCATCGGCCAAAACCATCGATATGCAAACAATGGCACAAGAGAAGACAAAACGTACCGCTTGCTCCGCCAGGCCATCAGCCGTGCAAACGACACTTGGCGCCGCCCTGGAACCACACGGCGAACAAAAGCACTCCCAACGGAACCCCGAATGAAGTTGCAGGATCAGAGGATTCTCAGCGTAAAGAACGTGAGAAAAGACTGAGACTCGCAGACCGCAAGTTCATCCACGTCTGCTGTCTCAGTCCGCCGTGTCCTGAGCGGTAAACAGCTCCAAGGGCAGGCCCGTTCGCAGTTGCTGAAATGGAGGGAGGTTGATACAGGTCGGGCGGCGCGCTGAAGAACGATGGGTGGAGCGTTGGCAGTGCATGTCTGCTGACGGGCGCGTCTCACAGCCGTAGTAAGCAGAGATTTCGGACAAGTAGGCAGCTCGGGATACGTAGCGGTGATGGTTACGCGCAGCGAGTGGAAAAGGGCGGAGGTTACGGCGACGCGCGTGGGGTCGAGGAAACAACGCGAGATTTCGCGCTAGGCTGGTTTAGGCAATTAGGGTCCTGTCATTCACCACCAGCACTTCATCTTGCCCGACACTTACATCAACTCTTTTTGTGTACGACATGTTTCAATCTGGACAGCATGGACGAAGTAGTTTTGCCTTAGTGAGTGGATTATTGCTTAATTCATTCACAGAACCTGACCATAAACACTGATGAGAAATAGCCCACATCAGCGTCGCTCTCCTTTACTACATTACTGTTTTGCTCATTTCTAATTATTGAGAGATACAATTTGACACACAGCCCCACTCGATGATAATGTAAGAATCTCAGGATACCAAGGGGCCCATCATGGAAGCGTGCCCACAATCCCCACTATGCCATTCCTTTTCCGCAATTACGTGAGAAACTGCATGTCGACCATCAAGGCAAGTACCACAAACCTGCCAAAACAACATGAGACAATGCCGACAGCTTTCAAAAGCCACTCATGCAACTCGAAAGTCCTCCAGTCCCTATCCACTTCGGATTTGGAGAGTCTAGCGCCTCATTCAGCTGCCTCGAGGAACTTTTCCTTCGGAGCTCGGGGTCGCCCTACCGACCAGCACTCTGAAGCTGTTCGGTGCTGATTTGTGGCCAAGGCTTGGTGCCCGCACGTGATGCTGAGACCTGGCAACAGTGCTGCTCAACACGAACAACTAATATCGGGTAGCAAGCGACACATAAGATGAATAACCCTTGGCAAGATAGAAGGACTCGGCCCTAGGGGGCCTTATATGACTACAAGAAGGGAAGGATCTACTTAGGTAGAGAGGGTAGAGATTCCTCCTGAATTTAACCATTCTTTTAAACTATTTACAGTCCATTAGGGGTCACCCCTAATACCAACAATCCAAATATCAAATCTTCCTACAATCCCATCAGCACTTTGAGCCTCACTTCAGCCTTTCACGCCCACGCCAAGGCAAACAAGCTTTCCCATTACTTCGCCAAGTATCCAGAAACCTCCAAAAATGGCCGACTCCAAGACCAACGAGAAGACTGAGCTGAGCCGCAAGGATTTTGTGCTCGCGGCTTCAAGTCCTCTTCCCCGTTCAATACGGCACTTTTCCTGGGCCTTCGGACTTTTGATTGCGTCCTTCAATTCGCGATTCTCGCCAATAGCTTTGGAGCCGGGCTCATCAAACTGCTCGGAGGAGAAGTCATCCCGGACGGCCCAGCGCTCTCCAGCGGCATCGGTGCCATCGACGCGCTCGGACTTTCGGCTTACCGACTCACGATGCTGGCCATGATCACTGTGACGGCCATCAAGCATTGGTGGTTCGTACTGAGCGTATCGGAAGAAGCGTGGACGGTGACAGGTGCCTTGGGCGTCGGCTTCTTCAACATCTTCTGGAACACGACCAACAACCTTCTCTTCCTGTGCGCGGCTACCTTGGCCGCTTCTGGTCCCGGCGGCGAGATGCTATCGAACCCACGCTTGCTGGCTGGTCTGACCTTTTTCGTCCTCGGCATCGGCGGCGAGTGGCAGTGCGAAATTCATCGCAAGGCTTTTAAGACTGACCCGCGGAACAAGGGCAAGGCGTTTACTGGCGGCCTCTTTGCTCTTGTTCGCCATCCCAACTACAGCGGCTACTCTCTTTGGCGCGCGGCCTGTGCCATGGCCGGGTCAGGAATGATTTGGTCTGTCGTTGTGGGAAGCTTCTTTCTTTGGGATTTCGCGAGCCGTGCGATCCCCGCGCTTGATGAGTACTGCACCAAGAGGGTAAGTCTGTTTTCCCCTGGTCTTGATTCAAAGCTGACTTCATTGTAGTACGCGAGCCAGTGGTCCGCTTACAAGCAGAGGACTCCCTGCAAGTTGGTCCCTTTCCTCTGGTAAAGCATGGACGCCTTGCGTTCGAGTTCCATTTGGACAATCTTATCGACTCTGGGGGCAACGAGCAAGTCTGCCTAGAGCCACTCGAATGGACTGATTATGGCCAAAAACTTCGAGATTTCTCTTGAATCAATCTACCGGTCATGTTATAGAGAAGATCATTTTTTGAGGCGACTGCGCGCTTTCGGTTTTGGAGAATTTTCTTTCGTGTCTTCAACTGTAGACGTATGGAGTTTTCGGAACGCGAAATTGACGAATCTGTGTAAGCGTTAGCGAGCCTCTGGTTTATAGATTTTTTAAAATTTCAATTTTCGAGCTTGGGATTGGATTTTGTGCATTTGGGTTGGAGGCAAAATGAATCAATATCGTAGGATTCGATCTCTGGCAACATTATCATTGAACGACCATGATGCGTCTCTGATAAAGACGAGGTGCGGTTGGGAGCTCGGACCGGTCCGCTGTCTCGTCCCGTCGTGGGGTGTGGAGGAGGTCCGTTCGTCCGTCCTGACGTATTGCCATGCGGGGCGCGGCCCTTTCAACACTCGTGTTCGTGATTTAGCGAGGAGGGTCTCCGGTGGCGTGCGGAGGGTTTGGTGGGTGGATTAAGGGTCTGATTATCTATTCGCATGCTGGCGAGGTGAAGTCGAAGCGGTAGACAGATGACTTGCATTGGAGGTGGTCGTGGATGGACAAGCTAGATGAAGGGCTGCAGTGGATGCAACTGCTCTGCAAGCTCTTTTGCGATTGCTTTGGAACCCCGGAACAATGCAGAAGATCGTCGCTGATTCTGAATTTGTTTTGAAAATGTCTCGAAGCAATCAAGGGTCGACGTTTCCACCTTGGGTCGCGTTATTGCTAGGTCTCCAAGCTCCAGTGCCGATAGTCCAGGCTGACATGAACCAAGGAGTGGTGGGAACATCGTCCAGGCCCAAACAAGGCCATCTGGATCATCGACAGCGATGAGACCGAGAAGGGCAAAAGGATACGCAAGCAGCGGAGATTTTCCACTTGTGCGGGTGCAGATGCATGCCGTCACGGATCAATAATCGGAGGGGTCTGCGGGAGCCATGACTCGCGCGTGTCGATCCGGAGAAGGTCGGCTGGAGTTTTTTTGCCCGCTGCTACGCGACCCCACCAAGCCATTTCTTGTCCGCGGGACTCACCTCTTTCTCCAGCTTCGAGGTCTCGTTTCTTCTCCACAGCTCCAATTCTCGCCACTTGACACCTCTATCTAATTTGTGTCACGCTCTCGACGTGCTCTCGTCCAAAATGGCCAACGAAAACAGCGTGAGTCTGCCGCTGTGACTCTACTCGACCATCACGAGCTATACGACCGCTGTACTGACACATGTCTTGCCTTGTAGATATACCAAACTCCGTAAGCATCTCAGAGACCGCTCTCCATATCTGCTGCTGACAGAAGATAGGCTCAACTCGCGGTACTCGAGTATGGCCCTCCCGCATCACGTAACCTTCCCTCCCACCGACGCGAGACTGATATCTCTCCCCACAATCCAGGCCAGGCGATGAAGGAGCTCTTCTCACCTCGGACTCGCTTTACCACCTGGCGCAAGCTCTGGCTCTCGCTCGCCGAGTCTGAGAAGGAGCTCGGTCTGGACATTTCGGACGATGCCATTGAGCAGATGCGCGCAAACCTCACCATTAAGGACGAGGAATTTCCGATTGCGGCCGAGGAGGAAAAGCGCCGGAGACACGATGTCATGGCGCATGTGCATACTTTTGGCCTGGCAGCCCCTGCTGCCGCTGGCATTATCCACTGGTACGAACTTCCTGGACTTTACATTTGGACATTTGTGAGAGGGAGGGGGGCGCACGAGAAATCGCTGGATTGGTTTCCAGAGCGCGTCCAGGGTCCATGGGGTGATCAGAGCATATATCGAGGAGGGTAGAGAAGAGTGTTGACGGGTTGTCACCAAGCGAAGTGCTGACCAGCTAATCTAGGGGAGCCACGTCGTGCTACGTTACCGACAACGCTGATCTGATCCTCTACCGCGATGCTCTGGACCTCCTCTGCCACAAGATTGCCAGTGCTATCCGCAAGCTCACGGAATTCGCCCAGGCCAATGCCTCGCTGCCTTGCCTGGCCTACACCCATCTTCAGCCTGTATGTACAAATTCGACAATGTCTGGACCATGCTGACACCTTTTGCAGGCACAATTGACGACTGGTATGCTTTAAAGGAATTCTTTCGTTTTTCAAGCTAACATTGCGCAGTTGGAAAGAGGGCATGCCTTTGGATCCAGGGCAAGTCATTTATGCATCACTCTATGTTTCTAAGCATCTAACGGAATACAGATCTCCTGATTGACCTCCAGAATCTTGAGAGGGCGCGCGATGACATGCGCTTCAGGGGTGTCAAGGGAACGTAAGGATTCGCGCAAACCGGTTTAAGATGGGTAAATGCTCACGCCTTGTAGGACTGGTACCCAGGCTTCTTTCTTGCAAATCTTCAACGGCGACCACGACAAGGTTGAGAGGTTGGACGAGCTCGTTACCGAGAAGAGCGGTTTCAACGATGCATTCATCATTACGTCCCAGACTTACAGCCGCAAGGTCGACGCCGACATTGTCAACGTCGTGGGATCTTTCGGTGCCACCTGCGAGAGAATCGGTGGTGACATTCGTCACTTGGCCTCGTTCAAGGAGCTCGAGGAGCCATTCGAGAAGGACCAGATTGGATCGTCTGCCATGGCCTACAAGCGCAACCCGATGCGCTCTGAGCGCATGTGCAGTCTCGGCCGCCACCTCCAAACTCTTCCTCAGAATGCTCTCCACACCTACTCGGCTCAGTGGTTTGAGCGTACGCTCGATGACAGTGCCAACCGCCGCATTACCCTTCCCGAGACATTCCTGACTGCCGATGCGTGCTGCTTGTTGCTGGACAACATTTCTTCGGGCATGGTTGTCTACCCCAAGGTCATCGAGGCCCGCGTCAACCAGGAGCTGCCTTTCATGGCCACCGAAAACATCATCATGGCCATGGTCGCCAAGGGTCACAGCAGACAGGACGTTCACGAGCAGATTCGTGTCCTTAGCCACCAGGCCAGCTACGTTGTCAAGATGGAGGGTGGCTCAAACGATCTCATCGAGCGCATCAAGAACGACAAGTTCTTTGAGCCCGTCCACGGCGAGATTGACCGCCTGCTCGACCACAAGACTTTTATCGGAAGGGCGCCGCAGCAAGTTGAGAAATTCACCACAACCGAGGTTGCACGCGCTCTGTCCAAGTATACGACGGTGAGTTTGGTGTCCTGCAGACGCCCACACAAGCTATGAGGGTTCTAATTTCCATGTGCAGAACATCCAAGCCGCCGAACTTCACGTGTAAAGATATCAGATTCTGCCATGAGCAAACGGATTTCGACGAGGTCAGCGTGGTTAATTGATGGTCGACCTTGACTCTCGCACGATGCAGGATCGACAACAGTTGAGCGTTGTCATCGATACAGAACGGAGTGTCGCAGGGAAGATGTCTGAAAGCTTCTCGACATCAACATGGTCAACCGCAGTGACCCGACTTCAACAAGCGAGGTCAGATTCAGTCCAAGTAAAGGGATTGACAGTGGACAGGTTGTACATAGCATTTAATTGGCGCTTGGATGGATGGAACTATACTGCGAGCAATAGGATAATTTCTCGATTCTTGGATCAAATGCAGCAAAAATGATTGGTGAAGCTGGTGGCTGATCTCCCCATGGCTATTCTCAGGCTGCCAGGGGCTCTTGCTAGAATTGAGTATACACATCGAAGATCAACCGCGTCTGTCCGTCGGACTGAGCCAACAGTTCCTGAGATTCAGGGATCGTCGACTTATTTTTTTGCGCGAGTCATTTATACGTCATCCGACTGCACCACATCACCGCACACATGCCGCTTAAGATGCCGAGGACTGCAGAGTAATCTGTAGACCACGCCGAATAGCAGCTAGACAAAGCCGCCAACGCGCATACCTGAGACCCTCCGCTCCCACCTCCTCCTCGCCTGCAGAACATGAACTCCATGTCTTTGTTGACGGGACATCCGAGCGACAACCGCTCCGACGAGGTACAGTTAGCTCCCCGCTCTGCCCCTCCAGGATGGGTGGTCCAGTGCTGACGCTGCCTTTGAGAGTGACAAGGAGATGAATCCCAACGATCCCGAGTTCCAGCACGCGCTCGAGGTGCATTCCAACCCCTGCCGCTGGTCGCGCACGCCGTGGCGCACCCAGCAGTCGCTGACGGAGCGCTCAGGTCGTCTTCGACAACGACAGCAACCACCGCCGCAAATCCTCCCTAGCCCCCGGTTCCGCTCATCGCCCGACCTACCTGCGAAGACCGACCAATTGCTTCGTCCACACGCTCATTGAAGCGCACAAGGATGCCGAGATCCACTCCGGAGACAACACCCCGAGCTACGAGGGCCTCATGTCGGAAAAGGCGGCGGACAAGAATCCAGACGAGCACAACGATGCCGTACAGTCGCGGCTTTTGACCAAAAAGCAAATCTCAGACATGGCGTTTGGGATCCGAGAGCTGGCCAAAAAGCTCGCCCACATTCGGCTGCGGATGAGCGTCAAGAACGTCTTCGTCCTCGCCAAGGCACACGACGAGTCGCTCATTTCCAACACGCGGGAAGTTGCAGAGTGGCTGCTCAAGCAGGATGAGAACTACAAAATGTAAGCCAGGGGAAGGCATGGTATGGCTCGGTTCGAAGACTGATGTGACCTTCAGCTACGTCGAAAACACATTGGAGGACAACAAGCTCTTCGACAAGGAGGGACTCATCGCTGGCAACGAGTCGTACCGGAAGCGGTTAAAATTCTGGACCATAGAGCTCTGCCAAAAACGTCCGCAGTCGTTTGACATGGTCCTGGCGGCAAGTAGTTCTTCTCTTGCGCTGAACTGTCTACTGACTTTCGACATCTAGTTGGGCGGAGATGGCACAGTTCTGTACGCAAGTTGGCTCTTCCAGCGCATCGTTCCGCCTGTCCTGGCCTTCTCCCTCGGGTCGCTCGGCTTCTTGACAAAATTCGACTACGAGAAGTATCCCGAGACGCTTTCGCGAGCATTCAGAGACGGCATCACTGTCAGTCTGCGACTCCGCTTCGAGGCCACAGTAATGCGATCGCAACGGCGAAAAGACGTCCACTGCACCAAAGACCTCGTAGAAGAGCTGATAGGCGAAGAAATGGAAGACGCGCACACCCACAAGCCGGACGGCACACACAACATCCTGAACGAGGTGGTCGTGGACCGCGGGCCGAATCCGAGTAAGTTGGTCGACCACCAGCAGCTGGGAGATTCTTGTTGGTATCACCGTGATTCTAACTTGTGGGGCCGTCAAGCGCTGTCGTCGATTGAAATCTTCGGCGACGACGAGCACTTTACCAGTGTCCAGGCCGACGGCATTTGCATCGCAACGCCAACCGGCTCGACCGCGTACAACCTCGCGGCCGGCGGCTCGCTGTGCCATCCGGACAACCCTGTCATTCTCCTCACGGCTATATGCGCGCACACGCTGTCTTTCCGCCCCATCATCCTGCCAGACACCATTGTCCTGCGCGCTGGCGTCCCATACGACGCGCGGACGAGCTCGTGGGCGAGTTTTGACGGCCGAGAACGGTAAACATCCCTCACTCACAAAGCAAACAAAACCTGGAGTGGTACTGAATGCTGACAATGATCGCAGCGTGGAGCTTCGTCCCGGAGACTACGTCACCGTGTCGGCCTCGCGCTTCCCCTTCCCCTGCGTGCTGCCGCTCGAACGACGCGGCAAAGACTGGATTGACAGCATTTCACGCACGCTGAACTGGAACTCGCGGCAGCGGCAAAAGGGGTTCAAGGAGTGGGATCACTAACTACTGCAGCAAACCCACAGCTCCTTTTGGCCTCCCCTTCTCCTTCAGCCTTCGTGGAACAACTTTTGTACATGATTGCGCTGCCGATGATGATCTTTCGCCATCGTCGCCGTCCGGGACGCCCCCCCTTTTTCTTGTCCTTCTACTTTTTGGTTTGGATGCTGGTTGGTTGGTTGCATGCATGGCATGGGAATGGGGTCAGGTATGGTAGGAGTTTTGTCTAAGACTGGGAAGAATGGGACTTTCCCTCTGTGTGTTTGTCTCTGTCTCTCGCTCTCTCTCTCTCTCTCTCGTTGGATACCTCTGCAACGGAGTCTTTTTGGATGTCCTCCAAGTCCTTTTTGAAAATTGGAAAGAATCGCCTTTTTAGTGATGGCTTCGTGCCTGGGTGTCGGTGACGTCTCTCTCGCCTCTCATCTTTCCGATTCTCGAGTCGACAACAAGGGTTAGACACATGCACCATTCGATCTCATCACCAACCGCCGTCACTCGAGAATAGCTTGCTCGCTGTCTTTCCCGTGCTTCGACCTCATAGGCCTGCCTGCTGGCTAGCCATCATCTCCTCGGCGCTGGAGCGACGCCATGACTGACTGAACGCGTTTTGGCGTTGCCCGTCTAAACAAAGGCCGGTTGGCTGAGGTGGTCTGCTGGGGTGGAGAGGTGGTGGTGAGGGCGGTGGGAAGCGCTGGGGCGTTCTTTATAGGGGTAGCGGTATGTCGGGTACTGGTAGATGGTATCGGGATGGTGGAGATGAGCGGTGTTTGGATTGAATGAGAAAAACAGTGAGAAAGCTATGAGGATACTACTTTTCACCACGAAATATTGACCTGGATAGCTAATGCCGCAGATCCCGCAAAAGCAATGTCCACACGAACAATTGACGCAGACACGCATCTCGCACGAATAAACAGCAGTGTAGCCCTCAGCCTCGCGGGCGCGTAGGACATGGCTGTGGAGTTGTCACTCTGTGAATACGCAAAATGCCCCGACTGCGCATCGAAGTGCGCTCTCCCCAGGCTGTTTGGTCCGTTGCGCGAACAAGAGCTAGCAGGGACTTGATGGGGGTTAGCTCCACACGCTAATTAGATTAGGCATGCTGGATATCTTGTTTTCAGTCGAATGTTTTGCTTCCTTGCTAGCAGTGAATGTGCCTGTGCTCATTGGAGCGAAAGATGACGACGTGCATCTTTAAGAAAAATAACCCCCGCGGACATGCTGCAGTTCCCCGCATTCGAGTCAATTGGCATTGCATGTTTTGTTTTCCTCATGGCTCACTTGTAGTTTTGTTGCAAACCTTGGACAGCTGGAGGTCGAAGAATCGACGATAGAAGAAAGAGATGCCAAACGAACTCTTCTGCAGAGCCTAGCGCCGAAACGTCCTTGGTCTTGATCTCAAACACCAATGAGCGAATACGAGCGGGGGGCACGGCTGGTTGAGTTCACATAAACTTTCCCAACGCAAGGGAAAGTTCGCAGTGTTCCTGAATGCACCCGCACCCGCCTGCCGCCTTGGCTGTGGGGATCGTGACCAATCAAGCGGCAACTTATTCAGCCGGAGAGGCAACCAAGCTCTGGTTGCTAAAGCGGGCAAATGCCGGCGTGCTGTTCTCCGAATGCGAGTGCGCACTGTTTCAAGTCATGATGATGCCTTGGACCTGCAGCGGTGGCAGGAGACAGCGGAGAAGAGGTCAAATGGCAATCAAGGCTTGTTGGGCTGTCGGCCGTCGGTCTTTTCGGAATGCTTGCGGAACCATGTTTGGAGACCGGTCTCGCGACCTCGGCACAATGCTGTCGAAGTGCAAGGTTTGCTTCCACGGCGAAGGTTCCACGTCAAAGACGGCAGTCGATTGCCTCTGGAAGTGGATGACGAGAGCATGCCGTGAGGTGTACATAGTGGACAGGTAGGTATTTGTAGGAAAGACACGCAGAAGGCAGCAAGCCACAGCGATGCGAGACACGCACGACAAGTGTTGGCAACGACGTCATCCCGTCAGAACAACGAGCCGCGTCGCGGACCAGCGGCGGAAGCGTCTTGGCGGACCAAAGGCTGGCGCAAGCGCGCTAAGCCGTGGCGCTGAGGATGGACTGGGCGCCTCTGGCGCCTCTGCCGCGACGCAGCCTTGTGTCCGAGAGGAGACAGGCCGGAGGATTTTGTTTGACAAGGACGGCGTTGGTGGTGTGCAAGGCACCTGGAGGCAAGTCTTAGCTCCGGACTTGGCGGAAGCTTCGCTGCCATGCCTTTCTTTTTGTAGTTATGTGTGTTGAGCGATTTTGAGGGAGTGCTAATGCAGATGCAAGCTGTGGCGTGATTGGGCAAGGTCAAGCATGGCCATTCCAGCCGTCAGCTTCCTGAGCGAATACAGGACAGAGGGCAGAAAAGAATTTGTTGACGCAAGTGGTCGGCGGCGATGAAACTTGTTATACACGTTGCAAGAAATGGGCGTTTCCTCGACGATGCAGAGTGGTATCCTGGTGGGCACATCAGCTCAGGCACGCCGGCCAGCCGGCCAGCCAGCGGATCCGACGGAGAAGAGTGGAGGTGACGATCCATCTAGTAATGACGTGCAGATGGGAGAGGTAGTGGTTGTTTTGGTTGGAGCAGACTGCGCAGCACGAGTGATGGACAAGCTGCATCCCCGCACATGTTTTCAGTCGGAAGTCGGATGCTGTGCCATGGGGCGATGCAGATAAAATGGGAGAATGGCTGTGCTGGAGAGTACGAGAGGCGCTGCTCGTGCTGACCACCAGTTGCGCCGGTGACGTGCCCATATCATGTCCGGCAACAGAAGCATTTCAGTCCTTCCAACCCCCATCTGCCATCGTCTGCCTGGGACCCTTGCCAAGCCTCTGTCATTTGCCCCTGTCCTGTCCAGTCTGTCCTGTTGCTTCTTTGACATCCCTTCGACGCGCCATCTTTCAACACCAATTCTCCCACTCCCACCAGCCTACTCCTACGCATTCCTCCCACCCTCCTCCTCCCGACACGCTCGCCGCGGGAACTGGTGGCCGCAATCAAGCTCCTTGGTCCGGGCTTCCCGCACTTGGCTCGCACCACTGGCCTCTGACTCGCATCCCAGTCGCCAGCTCCCTGATCTAGATCCTCGATTGTCCTCTGCCATCCGCTGCCGCTGGCTGCACTTCGTCCTGTTGTACCTCGCTCGCTGCAGCCGGCTTTCCCCTCACCATGGTCCACCTTTCCTCCCGACTCAGCCTCCCCAACCGGCTTAAGAGCACCGCTTCTCTACACTCGTCGTCTGCTACCACCGCTCCTACCGCCCCCACTACGGAACAGCCGCAGCCGCAGACCAGTCGCAGCACCAGCCCCAGACCCGCAATGGCCGGAGACGCCAAGAACTCGAACCTCGTGCTGCGCGTCAAGGTGCTCAAAGGCCATAATCTGGCCGCCAAAGATAAAGGCGGCACTAGCGATCCGGTGAGTGCTGTCTTCGTCAAGGGGGTGGCCCGCGCCTGGGGCCACGCCAGATTGCTGAACCGCCTCGCTGACGGAGATAACTGTACAGTACTTGGTCCTCACCCTCGGCGACGCCAAAGAGGCAACTCCCGCAATCACAAAGACCCTCAACCCGGAATGGAATCAGACCTTCGACCTGCCCATCGCGGGCTCCCAGAGCCTGTTGCTTGAGGGCGTGTGCTGGGACAAGGACCGCTTCAGCAAGGACTACATGGGCGAGTTTGGCGTTGCCCTTGAGGACATCTTTGCCGCCGGCTTTGGAGAACAAGAACCCAGATGGTTCGCTCTCGAAAGTAGGAGAAGCGGTCGCAAGAGCAGTCACGTCACTGGTGAGGTGCTGCTGCAGTTCCAGATTCTAGACCTCGCCAATCCCTCTGCTACGCCGGACCAGCTACAACAGAAGCTGATGGGGACGCTGGGCTTCTCCTCCGACGAAGACGAGGAACTGGAGCGCTTGAGCAGCGGCGAGTTGGACGAGGAGTCCGAGGACGAGTCTGACGAGACTGACGACTCGAAAAAGTCGGACAAGAAGGAGAAGAAGAAGAGGCGCCTCCGAATGGCCAAGCTACGGAGAAAGGCAAAGCAGCGCTCGTACGAGTTCAATGGCAACTCGGACATTGCCGGCGTTCTCTTTCTCGAAATTCAGAAGATTACGGATCTACCCCCAGAAAAGAACCGTAGGTTCCGTGGTTCGTACGCGATGGTCCCTGAACTAACGAGAACACAGTGACCCGAACCGGATTTGACATGGACCCATTCGTCGTCACTTCGCTTGGCAAGCGGACGTACCGAACTCGCGCAATCCGCCATAACTTGAACCCCGTATTCGACGAAAAGCTGGTTTTCCAGGTCATGAAGCACGAGACCAAATTCTCTCTCAATTTCCAAGTCGTGGACAAGGATAAGCTGTCGAACCACGACCACGTTGGTGCGGCGAACTTTCCACTGGAGAACTGCACTTTGGTCGCCCCCGAAGCCGATGCGGCCACTGGTCTGTACAAGCTGCCGGAGCCTCAGGACGCTGGCTCAGCTGTCGCGCAAGTGCAAGATGGACCCCGAAGGTCCCGATTCAGATTACCATTGTCTAGATCATCTTCAGCCGCAAGTTTGCAGCGTGCGGCTAAACCGCCGCTGAAAAAGGAGAGCTCTTTCACATCATTATCATCAAGTCTCAACGGCTCCGAAGTCAGGCCTACTGCGGACGCGCCGACCAGCAATACATCTGGAAGCACCCCAAACCGAAGCCAAAGGGACATCCCTGCAATCAATGTCGACTCGTCGCCAGCGCAGGGAGGGCCTGCGCAAGACGACGACGGCTTCCGGCTCTACACGATACCTCTGGAACTGAAGAAGAGTGACCGTTGGGAGGGAAAGCATTCTCCACAACTGTACATTAAGGCCAAGTACATGCCGTACCGGGCGTTGAGGCAGCAATTTTGGCGCGCCATGCTTAAGCATTATGACGCGGACGACAGTGGCCGAATCGACAAGATTGAGCTCAGCACGATGCTGGACACGTTGGGCTCTACCCTGCACGACGCTACGATTGACAGTTTCTTTGAGCGGTTCGCCCAAGAGAACAACGGAGAGTACGAATTGACCTTTGACCAGGCAGTCATCTGCCTTGAGGATCAGATTCAACAGACTCAGGAGCGCTCAGCAAGAGTACGGGGCCAATTGACTCCAACGCTTTCGTCTTCCATCGGCCAACAATCTGACCCGCCAACGCCGTCATTGTCGTCTAGTTCCGGAACTCCGCTCAACAATCTGTCCCACACTTCTGTGATCCCGACCATAGAGCAAGAGCACATGGGCGAAGAAGGCGAAGAGGGTTATTTTCTCGACAAGGACGACCTCGCCGACGACAAGGGTGAGGAGCACGTGGTGGAGATTCGAGAGTGTCCCATTTGTCACCAGCCGCGCCTGAACAAGAGGACAGAGGCTGATATTATCACCCATGTCGCTACTTGCGCCAGTCAGGACTGGAGACAGGTGAACAACATCGTCATGGCCGGCTTCGTCACTTCCAGCCAAGCCCAGCGCAAGTGGTACTCCAAGGTCATCACCAAGGTCTCCTACGGTGGCTACAAGCTGGGTGCCAACTCAGCGAACATTCTTGTCCAGGATCGCATTACTGGTCAGATCAATGAGGAGCGTATGAGCGTTTATGTACGACTTGGCATTCGATTGCTCTACAAGGGCCTGAAGAGGGGAGAGATGGAGGGCAAAAAAGGTAGGATTCACAAATTCTTCCAACGATCACATGCTAATATTTCACAGCACGCAAGCTTCTCAAATCTTTGAGTATCAAACAAGGCAAAAAGTACGACGACCCTGCTTCTGCAGCCGAAATTCCCGGCTTTATCGCTTTCCATCAACTGGATATGTCAGAAGTCTTGAAGCCCATCGAGGAGTTCAAGACTTTCAACGAGTTCTTCTACCGCGCCCTGAAACCGGAAGCACGACCTTGCTCTGCTCCTGACGACCCGCAAATCATCACATCGCCCGCAGACTGCCGGAGCGTAGTTTTCAACGAGATGAAGCGCGCGCAGGAGGTATGGGTCAAGGGCCGTGGCTTCACCATTGAACGCCTGCTCGGCAAGGCTTACCCAGAAGACGTGTCTCGGTTCGAGGGTGGTGCCCTTGGAATCTTCCGACTGGCGCCCCAAGACTACCACAGGTTCCATATACCGGTTGATGGCGTCATGGGCGAACCCAAGACAATTGAGGGAGAGTACTACACAGTCAACCCCATGGCCATCCGTTCAGCTCTCGACGTATACGGTGAGAACGTGAGAGTATGCGTCCCCATCGATTCTGTCTGCCATGGAAGAGTCATGGTCATTTGCGTTGGCGCCATGATGGTTGGCAGCACCGTCATTACCCGCGAGGCTGGGGAGCACGTTTCAAGGGCAGAGGAGCTGGGTTACTTCAAGTTTGGAGGCAGCACGATCCTCCTCCTCTTGGAGCCAGGTGTGATGCAGTGGGATGATGATCTTGCCGAAAACTCAAATGGCGCGCTCGAGACGCTGGTAAGTCCTGCCACTCAATCGTAGTTTCAGCTCTTCTGACATGTATAGATTCGCGTCGGCATGTCAATAGGTCACAGCATTGGACGTGCACCATACACGCCAGACATGCGCAAGAGTAACCCAACCGTGGACGAAAAGCAGGACGCAAAGCGACGCATTGAAGGCAACTTGGCGCCGCAAATGGATCTGCCGTTGGGCCCCAACCTCAAATAGACAGGGGAGTCTCGAGCCATGGATGCATAATGATGATACGAACGCTTGTGCTTTGAGCGAGCGATTGGAGGATTTGATCAAGCGAGATTCACCCTGTACGGGGGACTAGACTACATATACTAGCTGAGAGACATATTGCTTGGGGAGCAGGTGCTCAGACTGTTGAGCCGCTCTGTGTACAAATTTCAACATGGCATTGTGTCGGGGATGTGTGAATGGTCGAAGATGTATAAACCTATGTTCCTGGAGGCGGAGGAGCGGGGATGCCACTTTCGGAATGATCACGTGCTTGTTGTTTTGATTTTCCGCTTCTTGGCGGGGTGCGCATGCAAGCCGGTCAACACCAAAGCACCGACACCGACTTCCCTGACTGCGCATATCGCGTTCAGACCACGCCCAACCGCCCAACAACCTCTATCCATTACCCGCGGGCTCGCAATCATTATCTCCAACGCGTCGAGGACCTTTTCGAATCCCGCAACGCGCGTCAAGGATAGCTCCAGCGCGCGCATCGAACCCAGGAGCACTACATTGGTCCAACACCAGGGCAACATCGAAGCGGTGCATCGAACACCGCGTGTCGGTGTTTGGATTTTCCAACTGCGACAATCACGGAGCCTCCCCGCGCTGCGGCGAGCAACCCTTGCTCGCATACCAACCTCGCCATCCACGCAATCGCCCGACGCCCCCTCCGCCCGAGCGCGCAACAGATCCCTCGGAGCGACGCGCTGCGTCCATGACTGCCCTGGTCGTGCGCTCGCCCTTGCAGTCCTTGAGCATGACGTCGACCCAGCGCGCATCGGGGAGACGGCGCAGCGCGCGCCTCGCTTTCCAGGATGACGAACAGGTGGTGGTGGCCCCTGTGAAGAGGGCAAAGACTGGGCCGAGCGGGAGTGCAAAATTGAATGACTCAGAGGAGGTTAATGGGGTTAATGGGGTGGGGAACAAGGTGGAGAGCAAGGGAAAAGCTGGTGCGGCAAGAGGAAGGGCGGCAAAGAGTGGTGAGTCCAATATTTCCTCACGAAGAATTCCTTGTGGGAAGACTAGGCTGGGAAAATGGCGAGAGCTCGTATGGAATGGGGTGCGGATTACATTTACTGACAATCGCGAGCAGCGTCGTATGAGGAGGAAGACGATGGCTTCACTTTTTCAAGAGGACGTTCACGAAAGACGGCAAAGAAACCAACAACCGCGCCTGTTCGAGAAGAGCCCGAGCCCGAGCCCGAACCTGCACCACCGAAAGCCATCAAAGCTGCGAAACCCGCCCCGGCCAAACCCGCCCCAAGCGAACCCGCGAAAAAGTCAAAGACCACGAAAAAGTCATTGGCTGCGATTGCACCAGTTGTAGCGGACGAGATTGGGCCAGGTCCCAAGAGGCGGAGGTCGGCAAGGTTGTCCGGTGATAACGTCGCTCTAAATCAACACCACCCTGTCGCGACGCCAGCTGCCGACAAGCCCAAGCGGACCCGCAAGAGCGCCGTGGAGAAGGAGGCGCAAACACCCAAAAGCCGCATAGAAGATGAAGAGGGCTTGGCTCTTGTGGGCGAAAACGGCGCGCAACCCCAATCGGACCAGCCCAGCCGTGAAGGTACGAAAATTGCGCTTCCGTTTGCCGACACACCCATTATCAAACGGAACAAGGAGCTGCGGAAAGGTGGAGGGTCGGGACACAGGCGGAGCAGCACCGGTCTGCGCGGTAGACGGGCCAGCTCTCTGATAGACAGCGGCACTTCAAATGGTGGGCATCCTTTGCTCCAGGAGAGCCGACATTTGGAATTTGCAAGTCGAGATGCTAATAGTGATCCAGCTGTTCCTCACGCCGAGGTGGCTACGGAGGAGTTTTACAAGCTCATCGAGGACAGCCTACCTGAGCCTCGACGAATGAAGCAATTGCTGGTGTGGTGCGGAACAAGAGCTTTGCCAGAAAAGCCGAGCGGCGATGTACAGGATTCGAGCGCCATCATGGCAGGTAAGTGGCTTGGCGGGCTCTGTGCGGCTCAGCGGAGCGGGCCGCGGAGGCTAACTCGGAGTCGCAGCACGTGCAATACAACAAGAGCTCCTCAATGATTTTGCCAGAAAGTCGGAAATGTCGAATTGGTTTGATCGCGAGGATGTCGAGCCGACTGCTGTTGTCAAGAAGCCAAACCCACGGAATGAAGACAATGCTAAGAGGCTGGAAGAACTCGAGGGAGAGGTCAAGCGGTAAGTTGAGAAGTGACAATGACCAGGCGGCATGGATGCTGATTGGGGTAACAGACTGCAAGAAGAAAAGAAGTCTTGGGAGAAGCTTCTCAAGAAGCCAGAAGCACTTTCATCGCGAGATACGGAGACATTTCCAGATGCGCCGCCTTCAGATCCTGCGCCGGGCAACAGCCTCGAGATCAACCCATCTTTGCTTGATCCAGAGCAAGCAAGCATACTTCAGCAACTCAAGGACCTCAGCCTGAACCTCAATCTCTCCGCCGACGCAACATTATCCTCAAAACCCGCCGCCTCAGCATCAGAACCTTCCACCTCCAAACCAGAACTACCAGACGAACCTCCCGAAACAACAGCACCCGCCGCTGCCGACTCAACCCAACCATCACTTGCCTCACAAGACCCATCATCTTCCTCAACCGTGCCGCAACCTACCACCTCAACAACCCCTGCACCCTCTACTCAACAACAATCCGACATCCATACTCGCCTGCGCACCATCACTGCCTCCCTTCCTGCACAAGCCGACCTCTTCGCCGACGGCGTCCACAAGCTCGCCCAGTACCGTGCCGCCGCCGACCGCGTCGCCGACGCCGTCCTAGCATCCGCCGCGCAACGTCTCGAACAGCGCGACCGCGAGGCCCGGGAGCGCGCTGGCACGGCGGCCGTCGGTGGACTTGACGTTCTCAGGGGTTTGGCTGGCGTGCTCAGCGGGGGCGCGGGCAGTGGTAATGGAGAGGGAGAGGGTGTTAGTGAAAAGAGATGAGATGAGATGAGTTGACAAGAATGAGACGTGTTTGTTTGACGCTGTCGAGCTCTTGCTTTCTGAGGCATGGTATGGGGTGTCTGGTGCTCTGTTGAGCTGGCGCGGCTTCTACCCTCCAGCGAGATGCGACCTGCCATGAGACGGGAGCAGCAAGAAGCCCTCCCCGCATCGCATCGCAGCGCCAGCTACTGTAGCATCGATGCAGCCCCGGGCCAACTGCCGAGGTAGACGAGTCGGCCGCAGCTTCAGGTCCCTCCCCCGACAGACATGTGCATACCTTATGCATGCATGCATGTACATGGGTTTTTCTTCTTGTACAGAACGGCATGGTCCTAGTCGGACAGAGCAGAGCAGATCAGAGCAGAGCAGGACGACAGCGCCATGCCATGGGCGGGGAATGGGGTGGGAAAGGACGATGGATGCACGGTCAGACAGACAAAGAGACAGAAGCCGGGCAAATCAGACTGCCAAATGGAATGAATCAAGGGCTGGACAGCGAGCGGGTCCGACGAAGCCTTTAGCAACCAAGCACGCACGCGTCCATGAGTAAGTGACTTGAAATGTTCTTTATTTGTGTAAGTTTTGTCCTTCTATGATGGTCATCGCCTTCTGGCCATCACAACCACACCAGGCGCGCATATGCATGGCCTGAACGCCTTCCTGCCCCCCTTTTCTACTCCGTTTGACCGCCGATGGCAGTCTCCTCAACTGTGCGTAGGCGAGTCCAATCGTGGCTTTTGTCCGGTAAGGCAAACGTGGAGAGGCGCTCATGGGGCATCCACAGTTGGCCAAGTGGAGGTAGGTGGTATGCGTGACGTGTTGGCTTGCTCATTATGCTCCTCTCCCTTCGTACTTGCTTCCGATGCTTTTTTCTTCCGTCTGTCTTTCTCCCCTGCTCATTCCAAACAGGATTTGTACACAGCAAGCGAGCATGCATGCGTGCCTTCCTTCTTCTTTCTCTTCCTCTTGCACCGCTTGTTTTGTCCTCTGTGGACCAATCCCGCCACTTTTCCCAACCGGCTCTTGCGCCCCTCATGCTCCTTCAAGATTAATCAATATGACCGCGCGCAGCTCATTTCTTGCCCTTTTTCTTCTTCTTGCCACCGCCGCCGCCGCCACCCTGCGACGGCTTCGCCTCGACTTTGGCGTCCGGATTCGGCGTACTCGTGCCAGTGCCCTGCTCAGCAGGTGCATCGAGCATAGGAACATCTGCCAGTGCGAAGAAACCACGCGTCAGCTCTCCATCAAACCAAACCGTGACGCAAACCCAAATCAAATACCACCAGCAACACACACGTAGACGACGCAGGAGCAACTCACCATCCAGCTTATCAGGCAACGCAGCCATCGTCCGCGCCAACTTCTCCAAACTGGCAACCAAGCGGCCCACCTCGGCCGCCTTGTTCGTCTTGTACCTGAGACACACGCCGCTGGCCGGGTCGTATGTCTTAATGACGAGGACGGCCTTGGGGCGGTCGAGCTGCGCGGGCTGCTGGCGGCGGTCCTGGACGGGGGCGGCTTCGGTCGCGGCGCTGTCCTTGTCGGCATCATTTGTCATTGTGGATGCTGCTGCTGCCTTTTCGGCCGCCTTGTCGCGCCGCTTGATTTGCTTGCTTTCGTGTCGTTGCAGGATCGAGTACTTGGTTACGATGCGTGCCTGCTGTACTTGGTTAGTCGGGGGGTGAACTCTTCTGGGGACGTTGGACTGCTGCTGTCCGCTGGCGAGCGGGCTTTGCGCGTCGGTTGGCCGTCGCCCGCTGCCGTGCGGATGTGGTGAGGTGATGGTGTTGGTGCTGGTGGTGGTTGCGCACGGTTGTTGGGCGCGCTTTCAGCAGCAGCGCGGATTGCTCGAGCCATTCGGCCGAGCTCTCGAAGAATGGCATCGAAGCGTGAATGTGGATTGTAGACGGGGTGAAGCGGTCGTGGAAACGTTGTTTTGTGGTGGTGACAGCTTGAGTTCCCCGAGCTTGGTTGTGGGTTGGCGTTGGCGTTGGCGTTGGCGTTGGCGTTGGCGTTGGCGTGGAGTCCTTCCTTGCGGGGGACTGAGAGCGGCGATGGGTCGGAGATGAGATAGACACGCCCTCCATGTTCTCGCTCCCGCCGCTTTCTTGATCTTAACTTCTCCCTCGTCCTGCAGCGCTGTCTGTCTGCATCAGCAGTTTTTGGTTCCGTGCTTCTTTTACTGCTCTGGCTACGATACATGAGCTGTCTCGAAGGCTTTCTTTCGTCTCGTCGCCATCTACCAAAGAAAAACCAGAAGTCACGGTGCAGCCTCAGATCATGCCGCTGAGTTTCCTGCCGTCTTCAGCATCAGGATCCCCTGCTTTGCCGAATTGCTTGACCCGGCATTCAAGCATCAAGCCCAGGAAATGAAGAGCAATGAAATCCTGGAAATCGGCGCCTGCGTGTTTTGAGGGAATGGCTAGAGTGCAGCGCGATCCTCCGCCTCTTCCCATTTTGTTCCAGTCTCATTGCAAATGACTGCAAAACGCACCATCTGATTCGCCTTCCTTTTTAAAGCTCTCTGCTTCGACAACCCATCCAAACAGCTCAATTGCGTTTGAATGGCCTGTCCACGCTAAACTTGGCATGGACTAGAGGCGAAAGGGACACGGTCTTCCATCTCTGCTTAGCATCAACCACACCTGCACTGACATTTCTCCGTCGCCTCGCAACACCGTCCGTCTCTTTTGAGCTTTCCACAAGTAGATGGTAAACGGTTGCGCCAGATCTAGCCAGCCCCACAGTCGGACCGTACTGCACTATACCACTCCAGGCTGAAGGTTCTCAACAACAACACAACAACAGTCCGTCACCTTGTCAGACTGCCACACTCCTACTGCGCCACTGCCGCAGACGCCCTCGCCTCCGAGGAGCGATGCTGTCGTCCCTAGCCAAGCGCGCGCTCAGTGGCTGGAAAAGGACAAAGCGGCTGGCTGGCTGGCTGGCTGGCTCGCGGACGGGACGGGCAGGCGGAGTGGCACACCCCTGAAGACATGCATAAATATAAACGTCGAGTTTAGACTTGCATACACGAAGCACTCGACCGCTGTTGCCCTGCCGTCTTTTCCACCTCGCCTCGGTAGCCAGTTGCAAGGCGACTCCTGTAAGTAGGTACTGTGTGTACACAATCCAAGCCACAGTCTGCTCGCGAACCTCGAGCCGCTCCTGTAGCGGCGGGCACACATTCGCGAAGCGTTCGAAAACGAAAGATACCAACGCCAGCGCCAGCGCCGGCCGACGCGAACGATCTCGCAAACGCGTCGCAGCAGCAAACCTAAGCCGGCGCTTGGTACACCGCGGACTGCCAACTACCTGTCCTAACCTACAAGCTACAGCACTAGCCTCCTTTCCATTCCAGGCCCTCCACCATCTAGCCCACACGCCGTCGCAGCATTGCAGGGCACTCATGCCCAAACAGCCCGCGCTGGTTGGACGAGCGCGAGATAAAAGTAAGGAGATCCCCAGTCGGGCCGCGGGGGCGGGGCGCAGAGTTTAAAGCAATCAGGCAAAAGAAAGGAAGCGCCCGCTGCAAGAAGCGAAGGAAAGGAGAGGAAAGGCAAAAAAAGAGATGTTGGGGTAAAGTTAGAGTTGAGTTTGTTTGGACGTCATTGCTACGACGTGGCGCGCGCTACTACCATGCGGTTTGTCTGTGCTGCAGGTGGCTTTTGGGATGAGGGAGGGGAGAGGAAGGGGTGGAAGTGTGGGTTGCTGTTTTGTGCTGGCTATGTCTGTCGCGGACGAAGATGCGCGACTGCGCGCGAGGATGAGTTCGACATGAGGAACAGGAGAGCAACACGGTCCTTAGAGACATCGCGAATGGGCATTCTCTGGCATGGTATTCTCCAAATCAATAGCTGAAGTCACCACTCACACGACCCCTGCTGGATACCCGTAGCGACGAAGATCAAAACACCTCGCTCATCGGGACGACTTGAAGTTGAACCCATATCAACCACACTACCCATCTGCCCGCCTCTTACCTACCTACCTACCTACCTGCCTAAACAGGCTAACCACCATGGCCGGCAAAACAGCCCCAGGCAGCTCCATACACACCATCTTTCACCATCAACGCATACAGAGCGGGGCGCGTATGCCGTGTCCACGCATGCACGCTCTAGAAATGTCAAAGAAGCTGCGTCTCCCTCTTTTTCTCTCTATGCTAGACTCCCCTGCTGTGTCTGCCCTATCCCCCCACTTCAGTGGATATTGGGTTATATTTGTCGAGCTATCCAACTATGTACTTGCTTGCCCCTAGATATGGGCACGGCAAGATAAAATAGCGAGGCGTTTCGCACACTTTGTTAGGTAGGCAAGCAAGTCTTTTTACCCACCTCACATCGCCATCGCCATCGCCATCGCCATCGCCATCGCCATCGCCATCAACATCGCCGGACCGACAGCAGACAAACACACAGATTACCAAGCAAAGCAAAACAAACCCCCCCCCCCCACAAAGCTATACCAAAGCATCAGTTGGCAAACCTGCCCTTCCTCAATCCTCCTCATCGTCCCCCTCCCCCTCCCCCTCGTCTAAGAACACACTAAAAACAAAGCCCCCCCCCCCAGCACTAAACTAGAGCATTGACGACGGCAACGGCGGCGGCGCTGCTGCATTAGCAGCGGGAACCATTTTAGATGCGTTCATGCGACAACACCGACGGCACTAGCACTTTTTTTCCTCTGTCTCTGCTTTTCTCATTTTTCTCATTTTTCTCATTTTGAGCGTTTTCTTCGCTCGTGCCGTTGTCCTACCACACCAGCCCAGACCAGACCACCTCGTCCGCGTTGCTCGCTCGCTCGCTCGCTCGCTCGTGCCCGTGTTGCGTGCGTGCGTGCGTAGCGTAAGGTAGTGGTGTCATGTCCTGCGCTAGTTACCTGCCACAACATCTACGTAGGAACACGAAGAGAGACACATGGTATGCGGCAAAAGCTCGCGTACATGCGTGCGTGCGTGAACAACTGCTGTGAAACAGTGGCATGTGACAAAGGCAAACAACGACCGACCAACAACGATTGCAACGTGACCATCAAGCAGTTTGAGCAATCCAAGTTTGTTTGATTTGTTAATTCTTTGATCGGATTGGTATTAGAAGTATTTACAGGAGGGGAGGGGGAAGGGGGCGAGCAAAGTCGTGGTACTCCGTAGTACAGTACAGAGAGTAGTAACATGATGCATCGTCGAAGAAGAAAAGGGGGAAACTATTGGTTTGGATATCTTGGCTTCTCCCATGCTGTGTGATCAACTACTTCCAAGAAGCACCACAACGAAAATAAAAAACGAGCAAGCTACTACTTGCTGCTCTGCGTCTCTCATACCTTCTCTGCCGCCTCCTCAACCCTGACCGGGCTGTGCTCGTCGCTAATCTTCTCGGCGGCTCCAATCTCGCCCGTCTCCAGGGCCGTGGCGCGGGCAATACTCTGCTGCGTCTTCCAGGCTGGGATGCCAATGTACTTGATGCCGTTGACCTCGTCGGTGAAGATGGCCTCAATCTCTTCCAGAGGCTTGCCGGCCGTCTCGGGGAACATGAAGAAGACGTGGAAGAACATGGCCGCGCAGAAGATGGCGAAGATGAGGTACGTCTTCCACTGGATGTTGACAAACGCCGGAGGAACAAAATAGGCGAGGGCAAAGTTGAAGATCCAGTTGGCCGAGGTGGCGAGGGCCACGGCCTTGCCACGAACGCGGAGAGGGAACAGCTCAGGCGGGTAGATCCTGAAGTCTTGTTAGCACATATCGGCAAGGTGGTGCAAGCGTTGACTTACCAAGAGACGGGGCCCCAGGTAGGAGCGTAGGATGCGACAAAGAGGTACGAGCAAGCGATGATGGCCTTGGACGCAGCGCCTTTGACTTCCCAAGAAGCCTCCTTGATACCATTGACACCACCCGGGGGAGCAGCGTGGCCGTAGCTGGCGAGAATGCCGGCGTTGGCGAACAGCCAGGTCATCATGAGCGCGGCGCCGATGAGCAGCGTAGGGCGACGGCCCCAGCGGTCGACGTAGAGCAGCGCCGGAATGGTCATGACCACGTTGATGACATACTGGATGGACGAGGAGACGAGCAGCGTGTCATCGAGACCAGCCATGGTGAAGACGTAGGAAACTGCCCAGTTTGTTAGCATGGCGCTCGGACGAGATGGTGGATTTTTTTCGCACTGTAGTACATCATGACGTTCATGCCAGTCAGCTGCGACCAGACCTGGGTCATGATGCCAATGTGGGTGCGGTTAATCATCTGGGGCTTGAGCAACTCCCAGTAGGTGACGTCGGCGTTGTTGCGCTCCCACTCGACAGTGTTCTTGATTTCCTGAAACTCGGTGATGACGAAGCGGCTGTTGGGGTCGCCCTTGCCGTGGACCAGAACGAGAACGTTGCGGCACTCCTCCCAGCGGTCCTTGCGGGCAAGCCAACGAGGGGACTCGGGAAGGAAGATCATGCCGACGAAGAGCAGAATGGCCGGGATGGACTGAAGTGCCCACGGGATGCGGAAGGCGGCAGTGCCACTGATGAACGAGGTTCCGTACGAAATGTAGAACATGATGAGGATACCCCAGGTGATGGCCCACTGCTGGGAACCGACGACACGACCACGCTTGCTGGGCGGGGCCAGCTCGGAAATGTAGACAGGGACTTGGGCAGAGCAGATGCCGACGCAGAGACCGTTGATGAAGCGGCTGAGGACCAGCATGCCAATGTTTTGGGAGGCGGCCATGAGAATGCAGCCAACGCACCAGATGATTGTGCCAATCATGATGGCCTTTTTGCGGCCGAGATTGTCAGAGAGGAAACCTGGGCAAGTGATGTTAGCGCGAGAGGTCCATGACCGAAGGCTTGGAGGTGAAATCACCAGAGATGATGGCGCCGAGGTAGGAGCCGCCAGGCATGGCGGCAGTAATGCCGCCTTGGACGTCTGAATTGGGACCGGCACATTTGCCTAGGTCATTGATTCCGCCCTGGTTGAAGTAGCAGAGGTACTGCTGGGTCGAGATGATGGCCGACATGGACGAAATGTCGAAACCAAACAGACCACCGCCGACGACGGCGATGGCCGTGATGAAGTAGATGTTGCTGATGTAGTACGGCATGATGGGCAGCCGTGAGTGGGAATTGATTGCTCAATTGCAGCCCCGAGGAAGTTGGCAGTGTTGTGGAGTTGTCGGGGGACGGCAGCGGTCAAAGAAAGGCGAAGGGGAGTCGGGGACACTTAAAAAGAAGGCGCTTGGCCATGGATGGCAGGCGTCAAAGGATTGGCCGTCTGTAACGTCGTCCTGTCCTCACATGACGAGTCAGCCTGTTGAGTTGGCCCCCGGTCATGCCCCAGATTTGGCCAGTTGCTTTCGGCTGGGGGCTAGGGCGGAGAAGCTGGGGTCGACGCACCGCACAACCACCACCACCACCACCGCCGCCGCCGCCGACTTTAGCCAAAGCACCCGACCGCAGAATTTTCCTACCAGTCCTCCTCATTCCTGCTTTCGCCCCAAGCCCCGGCCCGCCTCTCCAATCATCGTCACAGACGCCGCCGCACAGGGCGCCGCGGCCGCTGCGTCTACGGGATCCTTCGTGCCACTCGAACAAAGGAAACACGACATGCCGTGCCCCCGGGGATGCTTGTCCGTCAGCTGCCCGTCCGCGTTCGTGCCATGCTGCTGGGCGACGGTGCGAGCAGTGACAGAGGCTCGGAACACCCTTCCCCGCGGGGGACGCAGCCCAACGCAGCCCTGCTGTCGCGCGACCTTGGTTCTCGGAAGACACGATGTTTTCTCTGCGCCAGCGCCAGCGAGCCGTCGCCTGCCCGGCCAAGAGCCGATGGCCTGCACTGTACGGTCCAAACGACGGCGAAGCTCACGACGCGGCGCGCCCGCTCGACGCCGCACCGCGGCAGCATGAACGCCACGCCCGACGCAAGTCCGATGAGGAGCTTTCTTTTTCCACACATGGCAATCCCGACGAACGGCCATTGTGGAATGCTTCGAGTCAGCTCAGCTGGGCCCGGACGTCCAATCGCAGCCGCCACCTCAGCAGGGGACAAGGCACGTCAGCTGTCAGGTGCCGCTCAGAGTTTCGCCAACTGCGGCCTTGGTCCCTGAATACAACGCTTCTCCATCGTCTGTTGCTGCGGCCGAGCCTCGTCTTCTGGATGACTTTGGCCCTGCGCATTCCGCAAGCAACCATGATGCAACGTCGGTCTTGGATGCACCGAGATTCGAGACGAGCATCCGTCGGGACCTCGACACGGCATCTCTGCGGCCATGAACTGTGGAGAATTGACAGTGGGTCCAGCGGCGTGTGCCTCGACCGCATATTCGCATCCCATCGAATCCTAATGCGACCGACACGCCAATTGCCGGCCTTGCAAGTGATGGGAGGTGTGGCCATGGGCATGGGCATGCGGGTCAGCATCTCGACAGGCAGGCGCCCCGTTTGCGGCGAGGACGCCGTTTTCGCCGAAGGAAGGCCAGGCCTACACCAGTCCAGTCGAGCGAGCCGCCCTACCCCGGATTCTGCTTTGCCCCTCGCTTAGCGCCTCCACGGGGCCCCGCCCCCCATCACTGCTCACCACCACACCACCTCGCAACACCCTCTCCACGGCATCCAGCCATTGCGCCCGCCATCAACAATTCCTCCAAACACCTCATCTCTCCTGACCGACACACTGGCTGACCGCTGCCCCTTTCTCCTCATGGCCCCTCCCAGCGAAACAAAACGCCTGCCAATGCGCTCCACCATCCCTGACGTGCGACTGCTCCTGTGACGTTCAGTCGTTCCGTTTCATCCAAATTTCTGCGGCGATCCCCTTGACAAGCGGTCCGGCTACCGCTTCCGAGTGCTGGGCGAGCTGCCGTGGTTGTGACCACCAGCCACGATGCCCCTTGCTGCTGCCCTCGTCCAGCCGCACGCCGACTCATTTGGCTTCGGGAACGGCAGTGCCTCCGAGGTGTCAACACGCTACGCGTTGGCATTGCTTGCGTCCAGTCGACTGTGCAAACCGTTGGCCGCCCCTCATCATTGGCATTGCTTGTCTAGCCCACCTGCATGCCATTGCTGATCCTGTCAACCCGCGTGACTGGCCAGGCCAAGGCCCAATCCACGTGTTGCCTGGATGACCAGCTTCATCTTCGTCACTTGCGGCCTGAGGAGCTAGAATGCGCTAGTGACACATCCTGCCGTTGCCTCGTTGCGGTGTCCGTGAACACTCTCCGATCTCGATATGTGACTTATGCACCACCACCACCACCTCTCAGCTCTCCATCCCAATCGCCTCGAATCAAGAGTCTGCCAAGTCGTATTACGCTGTCCTATCCCAGCGTCAGATCAAGATCCAGGCCCACTCGGTCCGCAGTAGGCGTCAGTAACCTTTCGGGCGGGAGCAGCCAAGCGACGGCAGGGACCAACGGCCGGCCGGCGTCTCCGCCCGGCACAATGCGGCTGCCTCTCCCACATGAATGGACCGAATCGCTGCAGGCGTTGCAATATCCTGGATCGGCTCCGTCGAGATCTACAGTCGATTCGCCGTCTTGCTCCGAGCATCCCTGACAACTTTTGTTTTAGAAGAGCGCAACAAGTCGAGCCAATGCGAATCCCCCGCAAGCTGGAATGTCACGCCTGATGCATGGATTTTGTTGCCGCGAAACAAATACTGGACGAGGGTTGCACAGTGTCACCGAGTAAATTGAGACAATCTAGACTGTGTGGCGCATAGATAGGTCTAGCGCCAAAGACCACGTTGTGATGCCCCTGTCTCTACAGAATGTAAGCCAGGTATAGAGGGCAGCGAAACCACCCTGAGCCAGTCCAAAAGCTGATCCAGTCGAGAAGGATTTACTTACTGCGACAAAGGGTACAAATCTTTCCGGAGGAACGGCTCCCATACCTCAAGTTGATCCTATCAAAGGTTATAAGACCAGCCGGAAACACTCAGGGCAGTAGGAATCAGGACCCCTCCAGCCCTACAACACCCTGCTATCATCATGTACAGTCCGCTCAAGTGCCCGTGATTCCACGGGCCCCCCACTACTACCCACGACACCCCACATTCCTACATCCCCGCGATCCAAGCCCACGGCACCGACTGGATGGCTCTCGGGACCGGCCCGTCGTCCAGTGACTCCGGATGATCCGCTGTCGTCATTGAGCTCGCGGCCTGGCGGTTGGCTTCTGCCACAAAGAAGCTGTTCTTTGTTCCCACATGCCTCGATACATTTGCCGCGTCGCAAATGACGAGGGGGCGCAAAGCCGCCATCGTTGGTGGGGGACGTTTGCCTGGGACCGGGGCTTTCAAGAGTAGCCCCCTGTCATGTGCTTGCAGAGGCGCAGGTTTCGACACTTTCTCGATTGGGTCAACCGGCTGGCTTCAAGTCTGCTGTGGATCAGAAATAAGATAAGTCAATATTGAAGAACAGGAATGCTGGTGTGAGGCGCTGTAGGTTCTGTAAATAATTTTTGGCCGGTCTTGGAAGCGCATGCAATGGACATACTCAATTCAAGGCCTCCAAAAGCTAGTTGAGTCAAAAGAAGAGGCCTGGCAAAGACGTGATGGACTCGAGAACATTGCAGTTGACGATTGGCGAAGCTGACATGGCCTCTCGCAACGTGAGTCATATAGTGGGTTCCAAATTCCAATCCACTACAAAACCCGCACCTCAACAACATCTCGATTTGACAGTTTGCAAAGCCTTTCGGCCAATCAAGAAAGGTCATTTCCTGGAATGATCATCGCTCACTTCACTTGTTCGATCGACAACAGAAGCAATGGCGTCGACTCTCACGCCCGAGCAACTCGCCGTCTACTTTGACCGCATCGATTTCCCAGAGCATTACCGCCAAAACATCAAGCACGACTACGATTTTCTTGCGGTTCTTCAGGCCTATCACATCAGCGCAATCCCGTATGATAACCTTGGTCTGCATTACGCCCAAGACGCACATATCCCGCTCGATCTGCCTTCTCTCTTCAACAAATGCACCAAAAATGGCCGTGGTGGTTACTGCATGGAAAACAGCATCTTTTTCAACGCCGACCTGCGCAGCCTAGGCTTCTCTGCATACCTCGCCGGCGCGCGTGCGCGGCCGCGCGTCAATGGTGTACCGCAAGGGGACTTTACTGGGTGGTGAGCTTGCATCTGGTGCCAGCCAAGAAGACAAAAGATGAACAAAGCTGATTGGAGACAAGGATGCACGTCGTCAACATCATCACACTCCCCAACGCTCCTGCCAAGTACATGATGGATGTCGGTTTCGGCGGCGACATGCCCACCAAGCCGCTCCCTCTGGAGTCCAGCCCATCCACTCTCAACATCGGCACGCAGGAGATCCATCTGAACTACGCTCCACTCCCTGTCTCCCTCAGCAACAACCCCGTCTGGATCTACGGATACCGCAACGCGCCCTCGGACCCCTGGAACGCCGCCTTCTGCTTCACCGAAACTGAGTTCCTGCTCCAAGATCTGGAAGTGTTGAACTTCCACACGAGCCGCGACCCGAAGGCTTCTCATTCTACTTTTCCTTCCACATTCAAACCCAACCATTGTGCAACCCGCTTTCATTCATCCTTTCAGCACGTAATGTCGCTAACACGGCATTTCGGCCCCTTATTGCCCAGCACAAACTCAATACTATCGACGGTGCAATAGCACCCGTCATTCTCGATCCACAACACCGTCTGGAACCCTGGGTGGTAAAAGCCATTTGTCGTGCGGCGCCGGCACAGCAGGATGCAATTTTTGAACGTCTCGTCCGCTGCTTTGCCTGTGTAAGGCTGTTGGCCGAGTTTGGAGACCTTCGGGCTGCGCTGTACAACCAAACGCGCGGCGTTAGCGAATGGTTTTCACGGCAATGCTGGGAAAATGGGAGTCGTACGCCTGAAAAATGGCAGTTTCCGTATTGGTTGCATAGGGGAGACGGCTGGTCCGACGTCGCTGACTCGAGCGCAAAGAGCAGCGCGCAGAAGAGGAGGATGAGCGCACGCATGTCGGACTGATTCTGTCGTCGTTTCTCGGGAATGTGGAGCTGTTTCAATGCTTCAAAAAGGCGTAAACTGATTCCTGGTATCTGATTGCAACAGCGCCCGCATTTAAACACCACGACGGCTACTCCTCTACAACCTTCTTTCCCCCAAGGGCTGATGCTGCAAACACAATGCCAATGCGAACCCGAGAATCCGATGCCACCCGCCGCCCTCCGCTTTTGCAGATGGCGCCGCCGGATGGTGGGCGCGCAGCATCAGCCAAACGGAGCCCCGTTGAGCATCGTATAACGAGCGATTTAGCTCCAACTTTGTTGATGTTAAAAGACGGCGGGGACACAAAGTAATTAATTAGGGTTTACATGGCTCCTGATTTCCTCCGTCTAGGCGATGCATCCCTGTCGTGCACTTCTCCCGAACAGTTAGGAAAGGCGCGAACCACCGTGGTGCCTTGTACGATTTCTCTGCCGCCATGTACCAACAGACAATCCCCCCCTTTCTTTGCTAATGGTTGGTTAGTCCGTAATAATGAGAGCAGCTGGAGACGTATAAGCTGAAGGTGTCGTTGAGATGCAACTATTCGTCGCCTCTCCAGCAGTATGCCTTCATACGTCGTCCTTGTCTGGCCACACACTCTCGCCGCTCGCTTCTTTCCCCGTTTGATGGATGCGTGTTGTGCCTGCAGGAAGACTACTGCAGGTAGGCAAAGCCCAGGGGGCTAAGACTAATACCAGTAATTAGACCTACCTAATTAGCTATAGTACTATCCTACTTACTAAGAAGGGTATAGTAGATATAGGGTCCTATCCTATATTTTAGTAGCTAGGCTATCTATTAATTAATAATTTATTTATTATTACTAAGTTATAATAGGTTATAAGCCTAGGTTAATTTATTACTACCCCTTATACTACTTAGAGTACTTATTTCTAACTTAAACTTTACTTATTCTTATTTAATTAATTAACTCTCCTACCTATAAGAATAATTAAATTAAAAATAATAATACCCTCTAATAAGGAAGAACCTATAAGGGTAGTCCTAAAAAAGGATATTCTATTCTTAGCTTAGAAAACTAGACTATAGGCTAAGCTATTTAAAAAGTAAGTCCTTAGTTATATCTTCTATAATATACTAGGAATTAGACCTTATATTTATCCCTAACTACTAGCTAAACTAGTAGATAATATTAATATTACTATATAGTAGGAAGTTAATTACCTAGCTAAAATCTATACTAATAACTTAGAGGACTAGATTATAAATAATAGAATTACTATAAATATTATTCTTATTTAGCTTAATAATTTAATTAAGCTACTATATAATAAATACACTACTATAAAGGATCTCTATAACTATATAATCTATATATTTAAGCCTTTATTATCTCTTCTATATATTAAAGCTATTAATAAGCTTCTCTTAACTTAATTCTTATTAGATATAGATAAATATATTAATACCTTCTCCTAGAACCTTAAAACTATTAAAAATACTATATACCTAATTAGCCCTAATAAAGATTAGACTATACCTTATCTAATTCTATTAGGCCTTACTATAGTCCTTTTTATAAAAGGTATAGTAGGTGTGGACTAGCTTAGCTCCTAGTATAATATAAAAGTAGTTAAGGAAGAAGGGTATACTATAATTAATATAATAATAGAGACCCTTAGAGAGGCTGCTAGTAGATATAAGCTTAATTAAGGCACTTCTTTAGCTATATTAGCTAAGGGTAAATTAACTAGTAAAATAACTAGTAATAAGCCCTAAGACCTATATAACTAGTATAAAAAGAAGATATATACTAATTAGGAGTACTATAAATAGTACCCTAATAAGGTACCTAAGAGCTAGAAGAGCTATAATAGTAATAAAACAGTTATAGTAAATAATAATAAGAGAAGTTATAAGAGTAAGGGTAGAAATAAGGGTACTACTATTAAAGATAGTAACTCTAATAAGGAGGAGAGTAAGGGTAAAGATAAAGAGTTATATATAAGCTTAGTAGCTATCTATAAAATAGTCTATATATTAGTAAAGATAGATAAATAGTTACTCCTTTAGGATACTAGATCCTCTCACTATTTTATTAAGATAAAGTAGTTATTTATAAGCCTAGAGAAGATAGCTAAACTACTTAAATTTAATTAAGCTATTAGTACTACCTTAATTAAGTATTATAGAATAGCTATAATTAAGCTTAGCCATAGCACACTCAAGCTCACTAATACCCTTTACTCACTAAACTCCTCCTATAACATTATCTGTTAGAAGCCTAAGAATAAGCCTAAAAACTCTAGGCTATTTTATAGACTTCTTGTTAGAAGCCTAAGAATAAGCCTAAAGACACTAGGCTATTTTATAGACTTCTACTATTATAAATCAACTTATTCCTATGGGTTCCTTAAGATTCTAGACCTTAGCCTAGATTGTCTTATTACTAAGGCTAGAATCTTCTAGACCAGATTAATTATAAATCTCTTTCTATTATTAGGAGCCTAATTAATAATATACTAGAGGAAGAAACCTCTAGAATACTAAAGGCTCTATTATATAAAGGTCCTTAGGTAGCTAGTAGTTAGTCCTCTAAGGAAGAACTCTTATAGTAAAGAATCTACTAAGTTCTCTACTATAAACCCATCTAGAGGTGAATAATAAAGATATCTACTATCTTTATATTACTCCCCTCAACACTTCTACTATTATAAATCAACTTATTCCTATAGGTTCCTTAAGATTCTAGACCTTAGCCTAGATTATCTTATTACTAAGGCTAGAATCTTCTAGACTAGATTAATTATAAATCTCTTTCTATTATTAGGAGCCTAATTAATAATATACTAGAGGAAGAAACCTCTAGAATACTAAAGGCTCTATTATATAAAGGTCCTTAGGTAGCTAGTAGTTAGTCCTCTAAGGAAGAACTCTTATAGTAAAGAATCTACTAAGTTCTCTACTATAAACCCATCTAGAGGTAAATAATAAAGATATCTACTATCTTTATATTACTCCCCTTAACAGGTTATAAGCCTAGCTATTAGTAATCTTTAGATTACTAAGTAGCTTACCTTATAGCGCCCCTATAAGTAGGTTTTCTTCCTTCCCTACTTATATTCTTTAGAAAGAATAAGATATTCTTTCTATTATACTAGACCACTCTTATAAGTAAGGCTTAGTAAGACTATCTTGGTGGATAGCTATTAAGCTAAACTTATAAAGAAGTCTAGGGGAAGCTTACTTATAAAAAGAAGTATAAGTAAGTAGAGTAAGGGTAAGGACTAGATTCCTAAGCCCTATACTTAGGCTTTTATACCTAAGAATTTTTCCCTAGGGGGAGCACACCCTAAAGTACCTAGGATATTTTTCTAGAGCCTTCTAGTGGTGTAGAAAAATTTTTATTACCACCTATTCTCTGCCTATCTATATCTTTCTATTAAATTCACCGCATTCTTGGCACCTATATTAATATAAGGTGCGGCTGCGCGGGCTTTATACCTAATTAGGTATAGATGTTACCTAGTTTTACTAGTTCCTACTAGGGGCTTGGCGCAAGGAACACTAAAACCTTATAACCTCTTAAAATATTATTTACCCGCATCAAGATGAATACTTAACTTATTAAGTTAAGTAATATACTATTTTAACAGGGAAATTAAGGTGGAGAAGGATCTGAAATTAGATTCCTTATATCTTAAACCCTAGTAAAGTTATTAGGAAAAATACTAATTTCCTAATAAATCTCTATCTTCTATTAGGTATATTACTACTATTAGCACCTAATAAGCTCTAAGACTTCTTATACTTATAGTTTATACCTAAAACTATAAGTATATAAGGTTTTATACCTTATACTTCCCTATAGGTATAATCTTTATACCTAATACCTTTACCTTTCTCTTTAAAAAATAGAGAAAGAGTTTCCTTTAGTCCCCTGCCTTAAAGGACCTAAGAATTAGGATTCCTGGGCTAGAACTATAAATAATATAGTTATAGCTAAAGGCCTTAAGTGTTATTTAGAGCTTAAAGAGCCTAAAAAGGGAGATAAGGATTAGGAAGTAAATAATGCTAAAGTTAGAGTATATATTAGGACTTCTATAGATCCTAAGCTCTATCCTACTATTTCTATGTATAATAGTGTACTAGGAATGCTTAAAGCCCTAGAGAAAAGATATAAGACTTAGGGCTTATCTTATAAAGTCTTATACTTTATAAGGCTACTTAGCCTTAAAGATACTGGGGATATTAATACCTAGGTGGCTAATATAATAAATGAGATAACACTATTATCTTAAACTAAAATGGCCCTAAATGAATGGTAAAAACTAGGTATATTCTTTAGTAATTTACCTAGTAATTACTTATCATGGGGAGCTATAGCCTAACTAGGGCTATATGAAAATACTACTCTAGAAGACCTTATTTAGGGTCTATTAGAGGAATCTAGAAGGTGGGAATTAGAGGAAACTAATACTACCCTAGTAACTAAATATAGTAAGGGTAGTAACTCTAAAAAGCCTTTCTCCCCTAAAGATACTGTAAATAAGGGTAATAAATATTGCTCTTATTGTAATAAAAAGGGCCATATATTAAAGGACTGCTTTAAAAGAGCTAGGGATTTAAATGGTAAAGAAAATAAAAGTAGTCCTAAAGTAAAGGGTTTTATAGAGGAAGACCTATATATTATAGGTTTTACCTCTTACTTTACTAAGAGTCTGAGCTAAAATGACTAGATACTAGATACTGGGGCTACTGCCTATATATCTAGATATAAGGAATTATTTACTTCTCTAAAAGAAGTTAATATTCTTATTAAACTAGGTAAAGGGGAGATTTATGCTAAGGGTATAGGTACTATACCTATTACCTTTAAGTGCGCTAATAAGAAGGTATAACTAGACCTTCTTAATACTCTTTATATCCCTGATTTATCTGTAAACCTTATCTCTATATCTAGGCTTTATACTAAAGGTATATACCTGGATATAAAGAATCTAAGGCTTATAGATAATAAAGAGTAAGTATATGCCTAAGTTATACTCTCTAATAACCTATTTATTTTGCCTAATACTGAATTAGCTATAAATTCATCTTATATAGCTGATACTAACTTATGGTATAATAGGTTAGGGCATATAAACCTAGAAGCTTTAAGGGCTTTACTACCTATTAAAGGTAGAAAAATAGACTGTTCTATTTACCCTTTAGCTAAATCTAAGCGTACTATCTCCTAAGTACCTAGTATAGTATCTAAACCTTATAAATTAGTAGGTTTAGATATAGTAGGACCTATAACTCCTAAAGGAATAGGGGGTTATTTATACTATATAGTCTTTATAGACTATTATAGTAGATTTTCTTAGACTTTTCCTTTATTTACTAAAGGAGAAGCCTATAATAAGGTCCTCTACTTTATAAAACTTATAGAGCTATATAGAAAAATCTAGCATTTTAGGCTAGATAATGGCCTAGAATATAGGGGTAAAGAGCTAGAAATACTAGCTAAAAATAAGGGGATACTACTAGAGAAGACTTCCCCTTATAGTCCTAAGTAAAATGGACTAGTAGAGAGGATATATGGGCTAATAGATACTATTACCTACTATCTACTCTTAAATTCTAAAGTACCCCCTTCCTTTTGGCCAGAGGCTATTAAGACAGCTACTTATATACTAAACCAGACTCCTAAAAAATCCCTAGAAGGATAATCCCTATTATTAAAGCTAAATATAGCTAAGGGGAGGTCTGCTACTATTAATATTAAAAATATAAGGACTTTTAGTTGTAAAGTCTTTATAAATATCCCTAAGGAAAAGCATACTATCTCAGCTAAATATTCTCTATACTCTAAACCTGGTATATTATTAGGTTTTAAGGGGGAGCATATTTATAGGTGCTGGGATATAGAAAATTAGACTATTATATGCTCTAGGGATATTACCTTTAAAGAGGATGAGTTTCCTTCTCCCTATACTAAAAATATAGAGGAAGAAGAAGATATAGACTATACTAAGCCTATCTTCCCTTCTTCTAATAGTAAAGGTTCTAAATCTAAACCTAGTTCTATAGTAACTAGTAAAGAACCTAGGAGAAGTAAAAGACTTAAAGAAAATTAGGCTACTAATATAGAGCCTAATACTACTATAGAGGCTAATAGCCCTATAGAAGATATACCTCATCCTCTAAAGCAGACCCTTAAAGAGGTCAGAATACCTTCTAGGTAAACTAATATTACTATAGAAGGACTAAGTAATATAGAGGAAGACTACTCTTATTACTTATTCTATAGTAATGGTAAACCTACTACTTATAGTTAGGCTATTAATTCAGCTAATAGCCTAGACTGGGAGAGAGCTATACGGGGGGAATATAACTCCCTTATTAAAAACTAAACTTAGGTCTTAGTAGATCCCCCTACTAATACTAAGGTATTAAGAGGGAAATGGGTCTATAAGCTAAAGACTAATAGTAAGGGAGAAATAACCCACTATAAGGCTAGATAGGTAGTATAAGGCTAAAATTAAGAATATAGTATAAACTATAAAGAGACTTTTAGCCCTACTATCTCTCTAATAGTTTTACGCCTTTTATTAAGCCTGTCTGCCTATTTAGACCTAGAAATAGTACATATAGACGTTGAAACAGCTTTCCTAAATGGAAAAATAGAAGAAGACGTCTATATACATCAACCTACAGGCTTTAAGCTTAATAATAAAGTCTGTAAATTAAAGAAAGCTCTCTATAGGTTAAAATAAGCACCTAGAGCATGGGTAGCCTGCTTTAGCCAGTTTCTAGAAGAGAATGGCTATAAACCATTATTATCTAAGGCGTGCCTATATACTAAGACCTTTAATAACTTAAATTTTCTATAGGTCTTAGTATATATAGATGATATCCTACTCTTTAGTAAGGATATATCTATTATTAATTCCTTTAAGGAATTAATTAAATCTAGGTTTACTATTAAGGACCTAGGGCCTATTTCCTATTACTTAGGAATTAATATTACCTAGGATAGGTCTAAGAAGACTATATCACTATCTCAAGAAGGGTATCTTAATAAAGTCTTAGAGAATTTTTCTCTAAGATCTATACCCCCTTCTAAGACCCCTTATTTATATAAGGAGTTACCTAGACCTCCCCAGGGATACCAGGCTAGTAAGGACCTTATTAAAGAATATAGATCTTTAATAGGTTCCCTTATATACACCATGGTATATACTAGGCCTGATATAGCTTATATACTAGCTTCTTTAAGCCAGTATTTAAGCTGCCCACTAGAAGAACATCTAAAAGTAGCTAAAAGAGTCTTATCCTATTTAAAAGGAACTAAAGATTATACTATTACCTATACTAGTACTAGTTTTAATCTAGAGTCCTATTTAGACTCTAACTTAGGGAATGAACTTAATAGATATTCTCTAGCTGCCTATATTATATACTCTACTAGTGGGCCTATAGTGTGGAAAGCTAGTAAATTAGCCTACGTCTCTATATCTACTATGGAGGCTGAATATATAGGCTATAGTATACTAGCTAAGGTTATTCTCTATATAAAAGGCTTTATAGAGGAGTTAGGTTTTAAAGAATTACTACCTACTCCTATAAGCCTAAAAGGAGATAATATTCCCGCTATAAATGCTATAGAAGATGCCACTAAAAAGTCTAAAAATATAGATATAAGGTATCACTTCCTAAGGGAATTAGTTAAGGAGAAACTTATTAAGTTCTCCTATATTCCTACTAAAGAGATACCTGCAGATACCTTAACTAAGGTAGTAAATAAGGCTCTCTTAACTAAGTTCCTAGCTATTACCCTACATAATAAGTTAGGGGGGGGTGTTAGAAGCCTAAGAATAAGCCTAAAGACACTAGGCTATTTTATAGACTTCTACTATTATAAATTAACTTATTCCTATGGGTTCCTTAAGATTCTAGACCTTAGCCTAGATTATCTTATTACTAAGGCTAGAATCTTCTAGACCAGATTAATTATAAATCTCTTTCTATTATTAGGAGCCTAATTAATAATATACTAGAGGAAGAAACCTCTAGAATACTAAAGACTCTATTATATAAAGGTCCTTAGGTAGCTAGTAGTTAGTCCTCCAAGGAAGAACTCTTATAGTAAAGAATCTACTAAGTTCTCTACTATAAACCCATCCAGAGGTGAATAATAAAGATATCTACTATCTTTATATTACTCCCCTTAATACTTCTACTATTATAAATTAACTTATTCCTATAGGTTCCTTAAGATTCTAGACCTTAGCCTAGATTATCTTATTACTAAGGCTAGAATCTTCTAGACTAGATTAATTATAAATCTCTTTCTATTATTAGGAGCCTAATTAATAATATACTAGAGGAAGAAACCTCTAGAATACTAAAGGCTCTATTATATAAAGGTCCTTAGGTAGCTAGTAGTTAGTCCTCTAAGGAAGAACTCTTATAGTAAAGAATCTACTAAGTTCTCTACTATAAACCTATCTAGAGGTGAATAATAAAGATATCTACTATCTTTATATTACTCCCCTCAACATTATCTTAGCTAGATATTTAGAACACCTTATAAAACTCACTTAATACAATAACCTTATTATCCTATAAGACAGCACCCCATTTACCCACCTCATAAAATAGAGTAACATATACTTTATCAAATCACTTTAAAGTAACCAAGTTAATAAGTAATACCTATAGATTACTACCCCAGTATATACACAGGTTCCTCAAACCTTAAATACAGACTAGTAGTATTAGCACCTAGGGTATATTAAAGAGAAGATCTTTAAGAAGACTACTATAAACTTAGTAGGTCTAGAGGGTATAGACTTTAGTAAACTCACTACTTACTAGATATATCACCTAAGTAAAGTATAGTAATACATCTTATATAAACTAAGACTAATACTAAATAAGCTACTTAATAAAATATATATTAATATAGTTAGACTACTTAATACTATTATCTTTACTAGGCATACCTATCTTATTATCCTTACTAATACCTATACCAGGTTCTACTAAACTATTATAATAGCTAGTAAGAATACTATTATACTATAGATATATTAATAAATTACCTTTATAGAATATTAGTATAGTAAGCAGGTATAGATAATCTTTAGGGATAGTAGTTTAGAGTTCCTTATACTAAAAGACTACTATAATAAGTATAGTATCTAAATAGATATCTCCTTACTATACATACCTAAGTAGTATAGTACTATAGAATTAGCTAATAAGATAATTATTAGTAAGGTAAGAGCTTTCCTTATTAATACTAGTATACTAGTCTTCTACTAGAAGTAGGTAGTTAATTATACCTACTTTATTACTAATAGACTATATAACCTCTATACTAAGGGAATTCCCTTTACTAACCTTTAATCTAGCCTTAAGTAGCTACATTAAACGCGCGTCTTATTTAAAGACCTACCATAGTTTAGCTATAGGGTATTTAAGATAATAGAGCTAAAACCTAGTAAATTTTAGCCTTAAGTAGAGATAGGATGGTTCCTTAGCTTCTAAGAGAATATAAATAAGAACTTTATAATACTCTACCTATACTAAACTAAATTAGGCTAGACTATATAGAAAGTATCCTATACACCCTATATATCTTTTAATAAAGAGACTACTCTTAAATTAGCTATATCTTCTTATAAGAGATAAAATACTATATCCTATTAGGTAAATATTAACTCTTAAACTTTTAGCTATACTAGCCAGGGCTAAAACCATACTGGTTTTAAGGGGGAGTAGATATCTGGTATAGCTAACTTAGGTGCTAATAAAGTACCAGCAGCTAATTAAGATAGCTAGAGCAGCAGCTAGAACCCTCCTTAATATTAATAAACCTAAGAGCAAGCACCAGTATAACCAGAGGTTCTAAATAATCACCTAATAAGCCTAGATGCCACTTAATAAGCTACTAAGCAATAAATATCTATAGATTAATAAGTATCAGCACTAATAACACCTAGAGCACTAATTACACCAATAACACTGCACACACCAAACAGGCACACAAGCCAGCGCAACAAGCTAATCACCTTATACCCTAAGCTACTCTCACTATAGACTCCTACCATTTAGGGGGAGCACCAGCTAACCAATTAACCACTACTCATTAATTATAATTAATAATACCTAAGTAATAAAGATAAATAACATTAAGCTCAAAACCTTTCCTACTACTATTATAAACTAGCTAACCTAATAGTTAGCATATTTAACCCACCTCTAAAGATAGGTATAAAGTAAGACCACTCTCCTAATAATAATAATATAATATAAACTAAGAAAGGCCATATAATTATTAAGCAGGACTATAAATACCTTAATACAGGAAAAACCACTTACTAGGCATATAAACTAGTAGATAACTTAAGTAACCTAATAACCTAGAGTAAGGTCTTAACATCCCTAAATAAGATAGAATAGCTTATAGTAGTAAAGCTAGAGTTTAATAACCTTCTATCTACTAGAGCAGTTAAAATTATTAATAGAACTAAACTACTAAAGGGATATAAGCTACTTAAGGGTAAGTATATATTTAAAACTAAGCTTTATACTAATAGTACTCTTAATAAGAGAAAAGTATGCTATACTATAAAAGGTTTTACTTAAAGAGAAGGAATAGACTATAAGGAAACCTTTACCCTAACTCTAAGACTAGAGATAGGATAAATCCTAATAGTCCTTTATTACCACCTCTACTAGTACTAATACTAAGGTAATATACTATACGCGTTCCTTAACCTAAACCTTAATATTCTACTATATATAGAGATGCTAGAAGGATTTTAGTAAGAGGGTAAAATACTATAAATATATAAGGGCCTATATAGCCTAAAGTAAGTAGCAGCTCTTTAGTATAATAATATAAAAGCTATACTTATAAGGCTCAGCCTTAAGCCTATAACCTTAGATATTTATCTTTATATAAGTAAGGAAAAGGATATCTTTATCCTACTCTATATAGATAACTTCTAAGTTATAGGACTAAGCCTAATAAAGATTAAAAACCTTATATATACCCTAAATAAGATATATAAAATTAAGATAGTAAGATCTAACTAGTTCCTTAGTATTAGAATTACTAAAGATAAGATATACCTTAAAATAGACTAAGGTCTATATATATATATACTCCTCTAATAATATAATCTTATTAACTATAAGATAGCTAGATAACTACTAGATTAATAGCTATAAGAAAATACTAAAGAGTTCTCCTACCTACTATACTTATAGTATAATAAGATTATTAGAGGACTATAGTATTTAGCTAACTAAACTAGGCTAGATATCTCCTATATAGTTAACCACCTTATATAATTTAACTCTAATCTAGGTAAGGAATACCTTATTACTATAAAGTATATCTTAAGATATATTATAAATAACCCTAATAAAGGTATACTATTTACTAGATTATTATATAAGCTAATACTTAAAGCTTACTCTAATATAGACTTCTTAGGAGATCCTAATATAAGCTACTTAATATTAGGTATACTTATTTAGCTTAGTAATAGGCTAATTAGCTAGAAGTCCTATCTATAAAAGGAAGTTATCTATTTATCCACTAAGGCTGAGTACCTTACTCTTATTAAGACCTATAGGTAGCTAATATAGGTTAAATCTCTACTTAAAGAACTATACCTTTAAGGACAAGTTTAAGGGTCTAGATATACTAATATATATATAGATAATAAAGTAGCTATTACTATTACTATAAACTATAATAACTACTACCACTTAAAGTACATTACCCTATATAATTACTACTATAGAGAGTAAGTAATTAATAACTATATTTATATCCTATTTATAGAGTCTAAAAAGTAGCTTATAGACTTATTAATAAAACCTAAATTACCTATCTAAATTAGGTAATAAGACTACTTTAATATCTACTCTTTTCTCTTTCTCTCTCTTTTATTAAAATCTACTATTTAATCTCTCTCTCTCTCTCCTAATTTACTAATCTAAAATCTATATAGCTAATACTAAGTAAATAGAAGCTATAGAAGCCTATAAAATAGCTTTATCCTATCTCTCTTATCTACTCTCCTTATAATTCTATCTTCTCTATTACTAGTCCTTTATAAAATAATAAGATCACTATATAAGAGTATAAAGCTATTATTATTTAAAAAAGCCCTATTAATAAGGAGAAAGCTAGTAAGGTAGTTAATAAGCTTATTAAGAAGTTCTATACTTTATTAAATAAAGATAAGGCCTATATTATTAAGTTTATTAGAATCTAGCTAGACCTCTAGCTAATTATAGATAAGTAGATTACTAATAAGGATAAGGCCTTTACTCTTATCTACTACCTTATATAGTAATATTAAGGATAACTAAGGATCCTATTTAAGGGACCTAATTAGACTAAAAACTATATAATTAACCTCTTTAGTACTATACTCTACTTATATATATACCTTACTAGGTATAGATTATTATTATATAAAATAACTAAAGCCCTATATAGCCTCCTTAGAGTCCTTTACCTATATAGGCTATATAAAATCTATAATAGTAACTATATTATTAGGTTATTTCTAGATATTATCTACCTCCTCTACTATATATTAGAAAGGGCTATAGAATAGATTAATTACTATATTAATTATTAAGAGATAAATATACCTAGGCTATTCTATAAATATAAAATCCTAGTAGATATTATTAATATTCCTTATACTAACTACCTCTTCTACTAAAAGCCCTATAATAGCTAGATACTAGATAGATCTAACTAGTAGATAGATCTATTAGCTCCTATTAAGGTTAATAAGGTTTATACTATACTAGATAATTTAATTATTTTCTTTAATATATTTTAATTCCTTATTCTATTCTCTATATACTAATAAAATCTCCTTAGATAGGTTAGTAGTCTCTATAAATAAATAGGATAGTTATTACTATTAGGGGGAGTATTATACCTATAGGAAGACTACTATAAATAGGTAAAGCCTAAAGGGCTAAAATTAATACTAATAATTAGACCTATCTAATTAGCTATAATACCATTCTACTTACTAAGAAGGGTATAGTAGGTATAGGGTCCCATCCTATATTTTAGTAGCTAGGCCATCCATTAATTAATAATTCATTCATTATTGCCAAGTTACAACAATGCGCGCAACGGGGATTGCGGACCGCCCCGCTCCTCCGCCGTCCGCTCATTCCCCACCTCCTCCCCCACCTCCACCGCCGAAGTCTACCTCGCAAATAGCCACCCACGCGTGGTGTCCAATACGGGTGGTGTACTTAATATGCGACGGCATACGGCGGCGGAAGGAAGCTTCGCCGCGGCAGCGCACACGATCCGCCGCCATACTAGAGACACAAACACCGACGCAATGACCAACTGCGAAACGAACCTAGGCACAGGGAAAAAGGCAACGCGGTAGATGGGAGGAGGGTAAAGTGAAGGAAGGTTGTGTTTTAAATGGTAGTAATGGAGTATTTTAAATTGACACTAATAAGCGTTTAGCCGCTGCTAGACCGGGCGTCTGACCTGCCCTTCTGCTTGACTGGGTATGTGCCATAGCATCGGACGGCTACGTTGACTTACCGCGGTTAGAAGACGTGCGTGCGCGCTCTTTCTGGCAGCAAACGTGAAAGTGTCGACTCGACTCGACTCGCTCATGGCTAACGCTGGAAGCCACGAGACGAGCGCGGCTGCGAAAAGTAGGAAGGCAGTCCTCGCCGCGTTGCTTGTGCCGCCGCAGTAGCTTCTTTGCTTATACTGCCCGCAGTAAAAGCGCCCAGCCCGAAGGAGCGAGTGGGAAAGCGAAAAGCGAAGGGTGGTTGACAGGAACGGAATTCCGGCGCTGGACGCGGGTGCATATGGCTAAATTTTTAGGAAGTTGAAGGCTTAAAGGAATAGAGATCGAATACCTAGATAAGGGAGTTTGGGAAGAATAGGGATTGTTTTGACAGCTACTTTCGCGCTCTCGCTCCCTGTTTTAAGATTGAGCTTCTCTTTTGGCCTCCCTTCATGTTTCCCTGCTCCTTTTGCTTCTCTTGTCTCCTGACTTTGCTTGACGTCTCTTATATTACCGCTTTTTGGTGCTTCTCGAGATCTTGCTTCCTTCTCTTTGCAAGCATCTTCGTTCTTGAGGAAGGGAAATGCTTCCAGATCCTGATCTAAACTTTGAGTCTGAAGGCCCGCTGCATCTTTCTTGCTTGCACGGCTCGGCGCCTCAAAGCGCAGTTTGGCGGGTTGGCTGGGTTGGAGCACGCCTCGCAACTGGTGTTTGAGCTTGGCACTCTGCTTTCAATCTGCGGCATTGATTTGCTCTCTCACCTTGTGCGATCCCCATTCTGCGAGCGTGGTCTTGTCTTTCTGAGCGCGCACTCTTTACATTCACTCACTCACTCACTCACTCACCCTGCCTCTGCATTGGCGCTTCTCCACACACCGCGTCAGCAATAGCGTCATTCGGCTCGCCATCCCCACCGGATGTAGCTCCTCCGTTCCCCTGCCAGGCATTCACCACCTCGCGCAGCACAGCCATGACAGAATCAGTCCAGTCTCCAGTCACACAACCAAATACAATCAACCTAATATCCTCCACCGCGCCTCCTCTCCCCCCACCAGCCAAAAAGCAGAGTCACGCCTCCCCACTCCGCCCCGCATCCACCGGCACCTTGGCCAACCAAGTCTCCGCAACGGACCGAAGAAGACGGAGAGGAGCCGAAGAGCCGAAGAAACCAACCGACTCGGGGGTGCCTGTGTGGAGAAGGGAAACGGGCCGTGGAACAGCCGTGACGCCTTCCCAGTGAGACGACAAGAGGCGAGGAGACGCGAGCGGGGAAGACTACGTGCGCTGTTTTATGTTGTCGTCATCGTGGTGACTTCAGGTGGTGTTTTTGATGGATGGATCGATCGGAGGCAGGGGGTGTCGGTAGGTTGGTGGGAGGAATGGAAGAGGAATGGCGTTACGGATGACGGTATGAAGATGAACAGGACGGCGACAGAGCAGAAGATGTTGTTGGAAATGAAGCGAAGAGATGGAGAAGCGAAAAAGTCGTCAGGCCCATCAGGGTCAAAAAGGGTCCAACATGCGTCGGCTTCAGCCTTTAGGGTTCACAGAAACCACCCAGAGTCCCTTCTTTCCCTGCTCCTCGGGCCTGTCTGTCTTCATCTGACTCGCTATCTCTCACACTCGCCGACCCGTCCGTTCGATCGCCCTCACGGCCAATGCCGACGCCAACCGCTAACCACCAGCGCGTCCGTGCGTGTGCCGGTGAAGCTGATGAGCGCCGCTGCTGCCGCCGCCTACGGGCGGGCGAATAATGACGCGCTTTTGATACGAGTGGAAGAAGATGGCAGAGAGGAAAGAAAAGGACCGGCGGCGTTGGTGTTTGGAAATTGTGATGATGGGACTGGATCGTGATGGTGATAATGGCGGTGAGGGTAACGGCGCTTGCTGTCGAATTCGGTGGCTGTCATGGTGGTGAGTCGGACCTGGGCGGACGACGTTCCTGCGTTCTCTGTCTGTTTGTCTGTCCGCCTCCATTCCTTGGTGCGCTTCAGCATTGCTGCTGTCTTTCTGCCGCGACGCCTTCCAAAGTGCCTCCTCCACCTAAAGGACACTACGCAGGCTGCAGGTACATACCGTACTCATTTACCCTCGATGCTCCGCCCAGCAACACGATGCCAAGCGCGCGCGCTCTCCACATCAAATCACCGCAGCGCAGCGCATCAGCAGCAGCACAGCCGGCATGCGGCCGACGTAAAGGGTCTGAAACACGACATGGACACGACGGGCTCAGGGAGCACGATGGGATGGGCAAGAGGGATGTCGGTCGTGCGTTCGTGGGGGCGTGCGAATTGCAGTTTTTGGCTGGCCTGTGACAACCAACGTCTTGCTATGGGCAAGAGTACTATGGACATGGATGCAGCAGAAAGGAGTCTCTTTATCAACCAGCATCGTCGCCGTCGCTCTCGTCGGAGATGGTCCATCGTAAGTGTCGACAATTATAAAGCGCACGCCATATACGATGAGGCTTTTGTCCAGCCCATCAAGGTACGCTGCTCGCGGTGGTAGGAGCACAGAGCGCACATCAGCAATCGAGCTCGAGCTCGAGCCCGACCCCTCATCGTGACAATTTCAATCTTGCTCTGCCGACCCCCTGTTGTTGGTCTTTGGTCGCATGGCAGGTCGGTGCGCGTGCCGTGCTTTTGGTGGAGACTGAAGCAAGGTCGATCGTACGTCATTGGTGGCACGGATCTGTCGCTGGTCGCTGTCTTTCTGTGTCTGTTCGCTTGTCTGCTATTTGTCTGTATGTCTGCATGCGTCGGCCCGGTGTTTAGGGTTTTGTTGGGGAGGTGGAGAGACGACGTCGTGGTGGAGAGTGGAGATTTCTATGGGGATGCTGGATGCGAGCATGCAGTGGGTCGTGAGGACGGGATGCTGGGCATGCTGCTGCACCCTGGAGTATGGTGGACAAAAGAGAGCATCTGGGTCGTCTGCAAAGCGTTGTATGTAGCCCGCAGGAACATTCTGTTTGGATTTGAACGGACGCGAGGCACCGTTAGAGGCGATTCTATCGCGCCTCGTGTAATTGGACTGTTGGATAAAATGGGAATCCCCCGAGCCGAGCCCTGGGAGAGCAAGGTGGTTGCCGATTCATACGCTGAATTTGCAGACACAGCCCCGGCACTTGACAGAGAGCAAGACAAAAAAGTATGCAATGTCAAGTCTTCGCCCCAAGACAGACAGAGTTAGGATTTGCGGAAAAACAGCGCACCAATTTTGCGGCGCAGGAACGCCCTCAAAAGTACAAGGCACAGCTCGATTCGTCTAGAACTCACCTGGCCAAAAGTTGCGAGCGATAGTCATTCCACGGCGTTGGCGTCAGCATCGGGAATCATGCTCTTCTCGGCCGCACATCTTGCCATTGTGCGCAGCGCTGCTTATCTTCTCTCTTGCATAAGCGACTGCTGGTGCCCATGTAGAGAAGGTAAGCGTGCAACAGCCGCATCAATATTTTCGGATGCATGGGATCGGGCTTGGGGGCGCATCACAGCACGTCTCTCCGCCGAAATTTGTATTTCCGCAAGGCATGAGGGCAAAGCAGGAACAGTAGCGCTCACGTGTAGATCTCTGCGGCTTCCTCCGTCGAGCTTCCGCGCCTCAGTAACGGCGTCGGCTGTCCAAGGGGCCGGCCACTGTTGGCGAGCGGCGCCGCATATCGGCATACCAAGACAGCGACGCGATTTTACAAGGCTTTGTCCTGGTGTATGGGTCTTGATGCAAGGCATTTTTGTTCTAGAATTTCAAATCTTTGCGCCGAGTGATGGGACAAGAGGCCCGGAAGGAGCTGGATCGAGAACGACGTGAATGCGTGGGTATTTCGAAATAAGCGCATAAGAAATGCCGACACTGACACAGGTCAAGACTGCCGTCAGAAGCCAGGCACTGGAATTCTTCGCGACGTTGGAGGCGAACAAAGCTTGGTGGCGAGGTCGTGTGAGGAATCAGCATGAAGACGAGGAAGTTCTTCGAGGCGAGTCCAAGAATCATATCCCGGTAGGAACCGGTCTTGGATCCAGGCGCATCCCAAATGTTTGCTGGGATTGCGATGGTAGCGGCCGGGTTTGAACAAGCACGACGAATGAGGACGGGGCTCTTTTGGAATTTTGCGACAGGATTCTTAATTTCAGGCTCGCGGGTTTTGTGCCAGTGATCTCGGCAGACAGTCGAGCAGGCTAATGCGCCATAATTTGAAAGTCGATTTGGCCCAAGGTTGCGGCCCGCTGGTCCCTGAAAGCTTAGCTCGCATACAACCAGCCACACTGGAGCGTTTGATGCGACGGCGACTTTGTCGACTGAATGGGAACGCGACTCACAGCCGCCACGCGATGGACATGGGTCGGTCCAAGTTGGCAGCTGATACAAACGTTTGGGAATCAATGTGGTGTCGTGGCAACGGGCGTGACGGAGCTGCGTCGAGAACGAAAAAGATGTTGGATTATGGCCGAAGACTGTGGATGGAATGCAGGAATGTAGAGAAGAACTGAGACTTGACAGGAGACGGAATTGGTTTAAGAGAATCGGTAGAGAAAGAGCCTCAGGCGGTTGGTTGAATTTCCAGGGCGCATTTGCATTTTGGGACCCAAGGTTGACGGGGAGCCAGGCTTGAGCAAGGTACCTAGGCGGTGGATGGGGTTTCACGGGTAGGCTTGAGATTGGTGCGGCGATGAAAAGTGAAGTGGCGACGTGATTGATGCTGGAGAGCATGACGATGATGGATGGAGATCTCCCGCGACGCTTTGGCGGAGTTGATTTCTGTGGGGGAGCTTCCTTACCTTACGTAACACACCCAGGGCCGTCAAGCGAGTAAAGCAAGTGGAGCAAGTGAAGCGAGAGAGGCACAAGCGAAGCGACAAGAGATTCCATGACCGAACAGGAATGCCAAGGCGGCGACTGGAATTATCACAAGGAAAAGATAAGGGTCTGTCTCTGTCTGTCTCTGTCTGTCTCTGTCTGTCTCTGTCTGTCTCTGTCTGTCTCTGTCTGTCTCTGTCTCTGTCTCTGTCTCTGTCTCTGTCTCTGCCATCTGCCGCTGACTCAGGCGGCCCCCGGGGATCATCAGGGGCTTCCGCATTCGGAGGCACGGCGACCGGATCGGGGCCTCAGGGCAGCTCAACCATCAACTGCGGCCGAACTTCCTCTGTCCCTCTGCTGTTGACGGTCCAACCGTCCTCATGGCTCGCTGTCCACTCACGAACATGCCTCGCCCGCCAGACGACCGACTCGTGGCTCGCAGTTTCAAGCTCGAGACGCCGACGAGACTGCAACTACGGCACCATCTGTGCCTCGAGCACCGAATGCTCCAGCACGCACAAGACGCATGCCAGGCCAAGCTCCATGCCCACATGGCTCGTCCCCTGCCCCATTCAAGCCTCCTCCGAACGCCTTTGCACCTCTCTAATAATGCGCTGCCCTGCACCCCAATCCACTATCCCCTTCTGTTGCTACATCTCATCCCCCCGCTGACGTTGTGCTTTCTTCTTTTCTTGCATCTCTGTTTCGCTCTCTGAACTACTTCTCCTTCCCCGACGTGTCTTGATATCTCTCTCCGACTCTACATCCGATTCGCCTGCACCCACAAAATTACCGCCTCGGTCTCTCCCGTCTCGCCAGCCCTCCCAGGCTTCCGTATTTTGCTCCACTTGGAAAACAAACAACCGAGCCGCCCGGTTCTGCTCTCGCGCGAGTTGCGTCTATGCCGGCAAGGCGTGATTTTGCTCCCTTCCAACCAGCATTACACATATCCAATTCGCCATACCAAGAACCGCACATCAGAGGCCCTACCACTAGCGACGGCGCCAGCCGCCGACAGCGCCAGCCATGGCCGACACCATGAGGCCGGTCAGCTTTCTGCCCGGCATCAAGTGTTCGGATTGTGGCGTCGAGGTGGAAATCTCAATGTTGGCCGACCATGTTTGCGCCGGTAACCCCGCTGCGCCATCAGCCGCCTCCGACCCACCACCACCCGCTCAGGAGGCCGGTCTCAAGTCGATGAGGAGCTTTTTTGACCGCGCAGCTGAGCTGTCCACCAATATGCTCAAAGGAGGCCGATCAGCGCCACCGGCCAACATTGATTCAAAAGCAGCCAGTGAGTACCTGTCCCAAGGCCCGTGTCAGACTCTTTGAATCCTAACCATTCGCCCCAGATTCACCATTTCTCGACGCCAAAGGATCTTATCTCGAATCTCCGACCAAGTCCCTCAATCCCCAGGTCGAATTGCTGCCAAGAACACCAAAATCCGGAGCAATTCGCACTCCTCTTAGCCCTAGGCCTCCCAAAAGTGGCAATATATTGGAAAGAATGAACGCCATTGCCCCCGGTCCATTTGACAGCCGTGAAAGGAGACCATCGCCGCCCCCCACCCCGTCACCAACAAAAGCGTCTCGTGATCAATTTCCCGTGGGATCGCTTGGCGCGAGTCCGTTTGATGAGTACGAGAGGAGACCATCACCGCCTCCGAAGGAACCCTCGCCGCCTCTTCCCAAAAAGGATGAGCCATCTCGAGAGTCTCGCAGCCGGTTCCACAAGAGGTCCGAAACATTGAGTTCTCTGAGGAATCGTTCGAGATCTCGTCCGTCTACGCGCGGCTCGTTTGGAGATTTCCACCGTCGCCATGCGTCTACAGTAAGCTCAGAAAAGGTCCCTCCAGTTGGATTGCCACGAGGGCCCAAGGCGAGACCAGCTCCCGCCCGGCCAGCGCGGCCCCAGGATGTCGATGCATTTCTTGAGCAACTGCAGGAGGAAAAGACGCCGACTCCCGTTGTTCCAAGGCCATTGACGATCCGCAAAGAGTCCGTGTCCAAGACTCCAATCTCATTACCACGCAGGCCCTCTGACAAGGTCCCTCAATCACCTCCTCAATTCTCATCCCCCCCACCATCAAACGACTCGGTCCCGGAGTGGTGGCAAAGCCCGTCCAAGGTCCAGGCCAAGGAAATCTATGTTCCCAGCGAGCGTCTCGAGAGTGAAAACGCTAAGAGATTTCCTCGCCGAACTTCAAGCAAAGGCGTCAACAACATGCGCCCTGGTTACGAAGACGCTCCGCCCTTGCCCACCGGTCTTCGCCGACCTCCCGCGTTGTCGCACGCCCCTTCTGATTCCGCTTCGTCCGAAAGCTCCGGATTCGATGGACGTAGCCGTGACAGCACCAACTCTACCCCTCCCACCTCGGCTGGCTCCACGCCAACTACAGACTTTTCGACTCGGGCAACCGATAAGAATCCGTTCGTCAACCGCAAGCCGTCCAGCGGAAAGCTGTACGAGCCATACCGCGCATCAGATGGTCCCATCGAACGGCCACGGACAGCCAACGGTCGACGTGGTACTGTATCTGAGCGGTCTATGGCCTCTACTACTACCGAACGTCCAGGCACTTCCGGTAGCCGTCCAGGAACCTCAAGTGGAAGATCCGGTACTTCGGACAACCGTCCAGGGAATTCAAGCAGCCGGGCCAGCCGACCTAGCACATCTCATAGCCGCACCGCAACGGTGAGCAGCCGTCCAGGTCAAGCTCCTCCGGTTCTGTCACCATACGGAAGCGACCGTTCCGAGTATTCGTCCTACGACCGTCCGCGTACCTCGAATGGTCGGCCAGGAAATGAGCGCCCAAGGATGCCGTATGAGTTCGACGCTCCAGGCTCTCCGCTTCAGCGATTTGATGCACCCATCGAGCGCCCAAACACCTCCAACGGCCCTCGCCTGGCCAACTCGACTTCTCGCCCAGATCTTCGTGCTGAGGAATTGCCTCCAGTGCCTCGCAAGAGCCCGAGCCGACAGAATCTGCAGCAAGCAGCAAGACCTCCCCCTCCTCCTCCCATCAACACTTCAGTCAATCCTCCTCCCTCTGCCGACGATCCTCCGGAATCCCCAATGGACCCCGCGATCCAGAAGGGTCTCTTCACTCCAATCACCCTGAGACCGTCGGACTCGTCAGCGTTTCCTGAGATTTCAACCGTGTTTCAGACAGCTGAGAAGCCACCAATGCCTCCCATGCCCGTTTCAGCACCAAAATCGCCAGCCAGGCCGCGGGCTGATTCGGCTGGTAGGCGCCCCAGCAGGCCGACCAAGGGCAACTGCCGTGGATGCGGACAGGCAATCGTCGGTAAAAGCGTCAAGGCGGCCGATGGCAGCCTTTCCGGGCGCTGGCACAAGCAATGTAAGTTTATGCGCCCTGCTCCTGTTTCACAACCCATACCTGCGCAATGCTGACCCACATCAGGCTTCGTTTGCATGACGTGCCGCGCGCCGTTTGTAACGACCGACTTTTACGTGCTCAAGGACCAGCCGTACTGTGCGCGCCACTACCACGAGCTCAACGGATCGCTGTGCTGCAGCTGCGACACGGGCATCGAGGGCCAGTACGTCGAGTCGGAGCGTCGCGCCAAGTTCCACCCGCAGTGTTTCCAGTGCGGCATCTGCCGCGTGACGCTGCGCGACGATTACTTCGAATTTATGGGCGTCGCCTACTGCGAGAGGCACGCCTTCCACGTTGCGCGCCAGGCCAACAGCGGGCCGGGCAGGGGCGGCATGCTGATGCCCGGCGGCGCCAGGAGGAATCCAGAGAGGAGGCGTACGCGGTTGATGATGATGTGAGGGATTTGACGCAGTGGGCGACTGCTGCTGCTGCTGCTGCTGCTGCTGCCGCTGGAGCAAGCGAAAACACTGCCGACGGACGGATCCCAATGTTTTGATACGCCTTTTTTTTTTTTTTTCTCCCGGAGCGATCCTTTTCCTACTACCACTGCTCTTCCTCTTTTTGTAAATGCCTTATACCCTATTTCTTACCGATGGACCACCATTGCGGCGCGCGAAGCCCCGCATGGCAATAGCAGCAGCAGTAGCTGCAGACTGCGGTTGGATGATCGTTTTTCTTCTCTGTTGCTATACCCACGCCATAGCTCTTTTCCCTACCATTTCCTTGTATCATGTACGGTGACTGGAAAATTCCATTCTATTTAATGTCTCCTCTGGATGTTGGGTTGATTTGATGGGTGTCGTTGTGGTGGTGGTGGGCAAAGGTCGGACAGCAGAAGTGGTTCGGAATCTGGTTCCCTTGGAGGGCAGGATCGAGTTTAGCGAGCGACGCCGGAATCTGGAATCCGACGGCAACAGCTAATGTATATATCGTCCGCAACCTCACCTCTTCCTTCCATCGGACACTTGAAGATGTCGATGCTCCTCCTTGCCTTGCATTCTTGTCGCCAAAAACGTGAAATGTTCCACTCGGTACTGTCGCCGACTTGGCCGTCTTGTTTCGCCCATCGTCCATGACCGGTCTTTCGCTGACGGATGAGAAGGACGACGATGATGCTGACGTTCTTCTAGACGGTCAATTTTCTCTTCTCTGTCTCCTTTGCCGTCTGTTCTATACCTTGGTGTCTGGGAAAGTTGACGGTGGTCCGCTAGAAGCTGTCGTCGCGGCTAGCGGACCCCTCTCTCCGACGTTTCAAGTCATCCTCCTTTCCAAGTCAAGAAAAACAAGACCAAAGCTCTTTTCGAAGCCTCCTTCGACCCAGCCGGCCTCTGGAGTCCTTCTCGACGAACACTTGTTCCACCGACATGTTGGTGTTCGCCGCCCCTCATGCTGGGCGTTGGCTCCCCCTCGGAAAACGCGCGCCCGACGGCGGCGGCGGCGGCTGGCGCAGGGCGTCCGGTTATCGACGCAATAGTCGGCCACGGCAAAAGCGTTGGCTAATTGGCATTACCCACGTCGGGTCGGGTCGCTGATATGAGCGGCAGGCCTGATGAGGATACGTGGCATGCGAAGAGCGTGGAGTTGCGCATGGTCGACTGCGTCTTGTTCCGGTGCTCCGACCGGCGCGAAAGGGGACGGTGCCAAGCTGCCGCTGACGTCGCGTGACGGGGCCGTGGAGTGCAGGAACGAGGGGATGAGGGGTCTTGTGTACTGAGCACTCTGCGCGAACACGCCCGACTCTCTGCACGCCAACAGCTTCTTCTCGTCCAACGGCCTCCTATCTCTCAAGGGCAAAGCCAATATGGCGGCACACCGCGGCTTCCAGGCTCACACGGCTCCGTGCCGCGCCCATTCACCGCGCTTCCGGGAGCGACTCGGTCTCTGGCCCATCGAGATCCGCTTGCCATACTTGAGCTAAACTGCACTACCCGTCGGTTTCGGTCTAGCCGGGGCCTCTTATCGGGACCTGGTGCGTGGCTGCATCCTGCCCGTTCGCGCACATGCACTGCCTGTCCTCCGTTCTGAGCAAATTGTCGGAGCCCCGCCGTGCTTGCGTCGGCACGCTGATGAGCTGATGGGGCGCGGTCGACGGGAGCCGTCGGCGTCGTATAAAGAGCTGCCTCTGCGCCGTCCCCTTCCCTCTCCTTTTCCTGTACCAAACGCCCAGTCTTTGCTGCCATTGCACCTCCTGCGCCTTTCCATCTCGTTCGTCGCAAATACTCAGGGGCCATCGCCCAGAACCAAACATTTTCTCCAACCTTCTCAACTCGTGAGTCCTCGTCTTTTGTCGCCCGCCATGGACTCGATGTGGTTCAAGGGCTGCAATGCTGTGTGAATCATGTTTTGACGGCGTACGCAGTGTTCACCACCCTTTCGCCGGCCGACGCACTTCCCCCGCTGGAGGAGCATCGGATTCCCCCTACATCAGATAAACCTAGTGCACTGAATCAGCCAACCCCAAATCCCTACGTACCCAACATGGCTCCCCACGCAGACTGCGACGTTGCCAACGGCAATGGCCGCTCGGCTTCTGCCCAGGCCGGCGAAATCTTTGCGGTGAACTCGCCCAATGTCTCCTACACCGAAAACGAAATCAACACCAAGTACACCTACCGCACCACGGCAATCGAGACGGCCGAGGATGGCAAGCTCCTCGCCACCCCCAAGGAGAGCGTGTATGACTTCAAGGTCGACCGCAAGGTCCCCAAGGTCGGCATGATGCTCGTTGGCTGGGGCGGCAACAACGGCACCACCGTCACGGCGGGCATCATCGCCAATAAGCGCGGTCTTGTCTGGGACACCCGCGAGGGCAAGCAAGCTGCAAACTACTACGGATCTTTGATCATGGCCTCGACCGTCAAGATTGGCACCGACGCGAAGACGGGCAAGGACGTCAACATTCCCTTCAACAAGCTCGTGCCCATGGTCCACCCCAACGACCTCGTGGTTGGCGGATGGGACATTAGCGGCATGAACCTCGCCGACGCCATGGACCGGGCTTGCGTGCTCGAGCCGGCCCTGAAGCAGCTCGTTCGCAAGGAGATGACTGGCCTGAAGCCGCTTCCAAGCGTCTACTACCCTGACTTCATTGCTGCCAACCAAGAGGACCGCGCCGACAATGTGCTCCCCGGCTCCGTTGCCTGCTGGGAGCACGTTGAGAAGATACGCCAGGACATTCGCGAGTTCAAGGCCGTCAATGGCCTTGACAAGGTGATTGTGCAGTGGACCGCCAACACGGAGCGCTATGCCGACATTGTGCCTGGCGTGAACGACACGGCAGACAATCTGCTGGCGTCCATCAAGGCTGGCCATGCCGAGGTATCGCCCTCGACAGTCTTCGCCGTGGCATCCATCCTCGAAGGCACGCCATTCATCAATGGTTCGCCGCAAAACACATTTGTGCCCGGCGCCATTGAGCTTGCAGACACGCACTCCGCTTTCATCGGCGGCGACGACTTCAAGTCGGGACAGACCAAGATGAAGTCGGCGTTGGTCGAATTCATGATCAACGCGGGCATCAAGCTGACGTCGATTGCATCCTACAACCACCTGGGCAACAACGACGGCAAGAACCTGTCTTCGCAGAAGCAGTTCCGCAGCAAGGAAATCAGCAAGAGCAACGTCGTCGATGACATGGTGGCCGCCAACCACCTGCTGTACGAGCCCGACGAGCACCCGGACCACACGGTCGTCATCAAGTACATGCCCGCCGTCGGCGACAACAAGCGCGCCCTTGACGAGTACTATGCTCAGATTTTCATGGGCGGCCATCAGACTATCAGCATCTTCAATGTCTGCGAGGATAGCTTGCTGGCTAGCCCCTTGATCATTGATCTGGTGCTCGTGGCGGAAATGATGACGCGCATCCAGTGGAGGCGCGAGGGCGAGGATTTCAAGGGTTTCCACTCGGTCCTGAGCATTCTGAGCTTCATGCTCAAGGTCAGTCGATTACATCCATATGCAGAGTGTATTTGCTAATATTCCTGCGCAGGCTCCACTCACCCCTCCTGGCACGCCCGTCGTGAACGCGCTGGGCAAGCAGCGCAACGCCGTCTTGAACATTTTCCGCGCTTGTGTCGGCCTCGAGCCCGAGAACGACATGACGCTGGAGCACAAGCTGTTCGCTTGAGCTGCATCGCTTGGTGAGGTAGGTAATGGCAAGGGCTGCGCGCTGCGTTCAACAAGAGTGCTTGCGGTCGAGGTGAGAAGTTTGTTTCAACGCAACGCGATTGATGGAATTCAGACTCCAGTCGCTCATTGAATATAAAGTTTTCCGAGTCAACTTCTGACCTGTGTTGCTGTGCGCCGTGGGAAATGAGGTGCAAAACTCACTCGTCGAGGCTCGGCCCAGGCTCCAACCTCACCCTCACATTGAGCATCCGGGTCTCGAGAAACCTCCCACTTTCCTCCACCCACACCACCCCGCCCATTCTCTTTTTTCTTCATCACACCGCCACCCAATGCCTTCCCAATCCGCATCCATCCAGTCCTACTTCAGCCCCCAAAAGTCGTCTTCGCCCAACAGACCGCCACCACCACCCAAAAGCAGTACCACGTCAAGCGCATCCCTCTCAACACCCTCCTCCTCCTCCATGCCTTCAAAATACATTCCTGGCGATGGCTTTACCGCCAGCGAGCGCATAATTACGAAGCCCAAACCGCCAACATACGCAACAGACTACACGCAGCCCCTCGCCGCCGCGCCCGGCACGCGCCCCTACACCACCGTCGCCATCGCCTCGCTCGCGCCCAGCAGCGCCGCCGTCACCTTTTCCGGGCGCGTCGTCAACCTCTTCCACTTCCCCAACAACGCCAGCGGCAACGGAGGCGGCAGCGGCGGTTCACCGCGTGCAGCGACGGGCTGCCTGCGCCTGATCCTGCGCGGCCTCAACGGCACCGGTCTCGTCACTGTGCGCCTGTGGTATGCTGACACTGCCTACCCGATGCGCTTGGGTGCGAAGGTGGCCGTGTGGACGACGCATGTCGGCATCAGTGAGGACGGCAAGTTGGCGCCGCCGGTGGCGAGGCTTTGCGCGAGCGTGTTCCCGGAGCGCGATCGTGGGTGCCACGTGCAGGTGATTCAAGAGGAGAGCGGTGGGGAAGAGAGACCAAGGGGTTCGGGTGAGACGTGGAGGAGGGAGGCTGCGAAGGCGGAGCTGATGACGCTGGAGGCGTTTGCGAAGGGGGCGTTTGATGATGAGCGGATGGGTGAGGTGGTTAGGGTTGTGGTGTGTGTGAAGAGTGTGGGCGCGAGGAAGAAAGGTTTGTCATTCTCCCTCCTGTCAAGCACGCTCTCTGGCGCCCCGAAAGAGCAAGGAAGCCCAAGTCGAAGGCGAATAAGAAGGAGAAGAAGAAGAAGACGAAGAAGAAGAAGAAGAAGACGAAGAAGAAGAAGAAGAAGAAGAAGAAGAAGAAGAAGAAGAAGCACAAGACAAAGCCAATCCTCACCTACTCACACTCCCCACCCGCAGTAACCCGCAAAGACAACTCGACCACGACCAACCTCACCGTCCACCTCTTCGACAACACAGCCACCGAAGCAACCCTGACGCTCTGGGACTACTCGACGCACTCGGCCGCCGCCTGGTCGCCCGGCCGCACCATCCTCCTCCTCACAAACCCCGGCAACCGCTCCAACGCCGCGGCGTCCAAGCTCTGGCTCAACCTCACGTCGGCGACGACCGTCGACGTCGACCCGCCCGTCCGCGACGCCCTGTGGTTGCGCGCCTACGCGACGCGCATGCGCAAGAGGGGCCACATCAATCCGGCATTCCCGATGAGCCGCTTTGCGGCACTGTTCAGCGCCGTCCCTGCAGCGAACTCAGGAAACAATACCAACAACACCAAAACCGACGGCAAGCTTGTTGAAGAGCAGAAGACCATCCTCACGCCCGCCAACTGCATCCTCTACACGCTCGCATCCCTCGACGCCTTCGCGCGACGCCACCCTTCCGTCACGCTGACAGGCTACCTCTCCGTGCTGCTCGCGCCACTCAACCTGGTCTCGCTGCACCAGCGCAGCCAGCTGCTGAGCGGCCAGTGTGCGCGGTGCAATTACCCGCTCTTCGCCAATGTTCCCAGCGTTGCGTGCCCTTCCTGTTCCTGCTCCTCTTCTCCCAACGGCACCTCCTACTCCGGCATCAAAGGCAACGGCAACAACGGCAACAGCCATACCGGCGAGCACAACAATGATGACGATGACGGCAAAGTGACAGTGCCCCTCCGCCTCAACCCCCGCGTCATCGGCACCATCCACGACGAAACAGGCAGCGTGGCGTCGGGCAAACTCATCTGGTACGAGGAAGCATGGACACAGCTCTTCGGCCTCTGCACGAGCGAGTTGGCGACGCTGGATAGAGAGACGCTGCGCGCGCTGGAGGCGAGGTGTGCGTGGGTGCGGGTGAGTTTGTTTGTCGGGCTGTGTGGGGAAGAGGGGTGGGATGAAGGAGATGGTGAGGACGAGGGGTGGGAGGGAGATGGTGTGGACGAGAGGGGGATGGTGGGAAAGAGGAAGGAGAAGGAGAGGGGAGAGGAGGTTGTTAGGCTGTGCGTTCTGGGCGTGTCGTTGTAGAGGGAAGAGAGTGGATGGAGGGAGAGGAGGCCCTCGGAGACGGATGAAGGAGAGGATGAACACCCACCGCCGCACACGCTTTGCCGACGAACACTGAAGCCTCTACTTGCTGCCGCAATCACATTGCACATTTGCTACGTACAAGATACTCTCTTCGTCTATAGCCACCTATCTATGTAACTGCTCTACTCTTCTAGATACTCTGATGGTTAAAACTATCACACATCTGAGAAGCAATTGCACAAAGCAATCTAGCTTTATAAATTTCGCCCGTCTGTCAGTCAGTTGAGCAACTACGAGCCAGCCAGCGCAAGACCCAACTCATGAACGACTTATCTAGCAGCGGAACCCCGCGAGGCTGAAGTTTTCATGTGTCGGGTAAGTAGGTCATCTGTCAAGGGACGCGGTACTGGCTTCAAGTTGTTAAGTGAATGCGTGCAAGCAGTCTCTTTGTAGGTGGGTAGGTGGGTGTCAGGGGTTCACAGGCAGATTCACAGGCGACGAGTAGAGATAAGCCCTCCAGGCTCTGTTTTGATTCAGATTCCCATTCCGCTCGCACTTCTTCTACCAGCTAGGTAGGTAGCCCAAGGAAAACACATCATTCAAACACGCCAATATCATCTGCATTCGTTCATTTGCCCACAAAGACAACAACGTATCTGACGGCTCGAAGCTCTCCTTCTCCCTCTTACTCTCCAAGCGGATCAAGAGAAAGCTGACAAGAGCGAATTTGAAGAGGGGAGGAGAACAAGAATTGCGTCATCAAACGCACCCACCGCCACTCCCAATCTAAGAGAGTCAAGTGAAAAGAAGAAGGGAAAAAGAAAGGGAAACAAGCGCGCCGACCCAGTCAGAGGTATAATCCCGCAAAAGCGCCCGCCGGTGTCCGTCTGCGTGTGTCTCCCGCGCAAAACGCCAAAACGGTCAAAGTGAGGAGAGGGAAGGATGTGGCAAAATGGTACTGTTAGTACAAGAGGGGGGGTCTGAGAGTAGTAGTGGAGAACGGAAAGACGGAGAGAAGATGAGGAGAAGAGGGGACTTTTGTCAATTCAAGAACGACCGCCAAGCAGGAATTGGAGAGAGGAGAGAAAGGTTAGTAGTGTCTTCGTATGGGGCGGGGGAAAGGCGGCGCGGCGCCGGCGCCGCCAGGCTCGGTCAGGCCCAGTTGTAGCAGACTCTGCTCCGAGTCTGCCATTTCGCGGATGCGCTTGATGAGGTTGCTGGTGCGAATAATACAAGTCAGCTTACAGTGTTTCGTGGCATTTTTCAGGCAAAAGGGATGGGTTAAACTCACGTCACCGGCAAGTGGCTCCTAGACTCTTCCGACTTGACCAGCTCAATCGCCTCTTTCCTCCTGGTATCGTGCTGGTCCAAGTGTTCGGCAATCAGCGCCTGCGAAGGCTCGGTACTGGCGCCGTACACTTTGTGCACGCAGCCGTCGACGGTGCAGCGCCAAATGTCACCCGGCGAGTTCGCTTCGATGGACGGCGGCGCTTCTGACTTGATTGACGGTAAGAAGCTTCCAAGTGGTGTGTTGGCCCGCGAGCTGCCATTGGTAACGGGCGTTTTCCACCGCAGCGGCAACGACTCTTTCCTATCCTCCTGATCTGACTCCGGAGGGGAGAGGCCTTGGGTCGTCTGCACCCGATCCCGAGTTGTCGAGCGCTTGCGTTGGCTTACTTCCCAGTGGGCCTGAGGCTTGCGCTTGTGTGGCGAAAGGGGATCCTGATCTTCCGACTCTTCATTGTCCTCTTCTCCGCTGCTTCTGTGGTGTGATTTGCCGCCGCTGCTGGCGCCTTTTCCAGAGTAGTTTGCACTATTCTTGGGCCGCAGGATTGAAGACCTGCCCTTTCTTGCGCGTCGGCGCACTTCTTGAATGTCTTCTTCCGAGCTCGACTCTATTCCTTGGCTGGTTGGTAGGACTGGTTCCGGGTCTGGCAACGGCTCTCTTCTCCGACGGACCTTGAGCTCCGAAGCCCTTTTCAGGGCCATCGCGGACAGGCGAGCTGTCAACAATTCGGCATAGATAGTGGTCTCGGTCCAAGGCACGGTTGGCCTTTTCTTGTGCGCCATCATCCACACCAAGTTGGACGCATGAGCCTGTATGTAATCTGCCGCCAAACTCTCATCGTCCACTTCGTATCTCCTGGTCATAATCTTGGCGCAATTTTCGACAGTAAGGCCGTCTTGCGACAGAATTCCCTGGGCGTGGGCCTTTTGAACCATTTCCCACAACACCTTTGTTTCCCACCAATTATTATCCTTCTTTGGGGGTCCATTGTTTTTGTTCGATGGTACGGCGTTCGTGGGAGTTGGCCGCGCAGAAGAAGTCTGCGCGATTGAAGCATCGGTCATCTCAACATCTGGGGCAGCCTCGGGAACCTTGGGCTGGCTTGCCGGCTGTGTCTTTTGCTTTCTTTCGATGCGCTTCTTTCCCGCCTTCTTGCGCACCATGTCCGCATGGCTGTCCGGAAACTTGGCCTTGAGGTGCAAATAGATGTCCGTGTACATCCACGGCGGGCCATTCTCCGCGTTGAGCATAGATAGGAGCAAAAAGTCTCGATGCTCGTAAATCGTCTCCTGGACCTCTTTCGCGCTCTGGTATACCTTGGGCATGTCTTTTGCGACGCGCTGGAATATCGCCTTGGCGTTGCCGTCCTGTTCGCCCTTTTGGTAGAGGTCCCCAATGTGGTAAAGCAAGTTGATTGCTGCAACCATGCCTTTGAAGATGCTCTTATAACTGCGCGACGGGTGCAACTTAAACCAGCCAGCATCGCCAGCAGCCCATATTGCGACCTCGCCGTCTGCGTACTGGCCATATGCAAAGCGCGTAACGTTGCGAACTTCAATCACGGTATCGCGGGGTTGGGAGTTGCGCAGAAGGTGGGCCTGTTCCGACGCCACGGGCTTAAGGCGGCCGACGACAGTAACGGGCGAGAGGTTGTCTGTGTGTAATAGCGTCGTTAGGCTTTTTGTCTCATCATCGTGTACTTTGGCGTTTTCGAGGATAAACTCCTCCCAGTCGTTCTCGTTGGTGATGGAGGGGTCTCGCGGCCTCAGGACTTCGGACTCGTGAACGGGCATCTTGGTGTAAGATTGTCGTGTATCAACGCGACATTCGACATGGACATGCTTGATATGGTGCGCGTCGCAAAGAGGAAAGGCGATGATGGAGAGCGGAGGTGAAGCGGAGATGGACCGCCTGGTGGAACTTGAACCGCGGGCGCGTCTTCCGCGGTGAGGATCCGTGCGCGCGACATCATTGGGTTCAGCGGCCGGTGATTGGCCGGCGCCTTTTCTCATCCCAAAACTCCAGCTTCTTTTCCTTGCCCAACTGGACTTCCTCTCCATGATACCACATTACATTGAGAGAGTGATTGCTTCGCGATTGAGTATGGCACGCGTCAACGCCCCCCATGTGCTCCAAGGAGTCTTTGGTATGTAAAGGCCAGAACCAGAAGATGCGCCGCAACTAATGTACAGACTGTAGCGATCAACAAGCCGACGATTGAAAAGCCCAAGGACCCCATGGACCACATGAGCTCGCAAAAGGTGCTGGATGAGATCAGCGCGCAGTTCAACAGTTCATCCACCTTCCAACCCCTCCTCGAAGAACAGCAAAAGAGCGTTAGAGACTGGAGGCGTCAGAACAACCGCCGACCCAAAGGCCCCAACCGCACCAAAAACGTCAAGATCGGACACGGCGGCACACTGGACCCATTAGCGACCGGCATTCTCGTCGTCGGAATAGGTAATGGCACAAAATCGTTATCGCAGTTCCTCGGTGGCTGCTCCAAAACATACGAGGCGACAGTCCTGTTCGGCGCAACGTCCGACTCGTTCGACGTGTGCGGCAAGATCCTGAAGCGCGGTCCCTACGGTCACATCACCAAGGAGCTGATTGAAAAGACGCTGGACGTGTACCACGGCAAGTACACGCAAAAGCCGCCCATCTTCTCGGCCATCAAGGTCAACGGCAAGAAGATGTACGAGTACGCGCGCGAGGGTAAAGAGATTCCCGACCTGGACGAACGTCCTGTTGAGGTGTCGGAGCTGGAGCTTCTCGAGTTTATGCCCGGCGGCACGCACGGCCAGAAATACATTTTGGAGAATGCGTCGGCGGAGCCCGAGGCCCCGGAGGAGATGAAGGCAAACGCGGACAAGTTGGTCGAGGCGTCGCTGTCCAAGATCACGAGGGAATACCGTGCTGCACGGAGACAGGAGGAGCCAGCCGACAAGCCGACCGACGATGCTACCGCGTCTCAGGACCTCAAGAGAAAACACGACGGCGAGCAAGACCTAGACAGCGAGCCTCCGACCAAGAAGACACACGCCGACGACTCCGCTTCCACGACCGCCGCCACGACAGCTCCCGACACAACATCCACCCCCTCCTCGACCGTCACCGACGGCACGCAAGCCCCCGCCGCTCGCATCCGCATCACCGCCTCCTCGGGCTTCTACGTGCGCAGCTTCATCCACGAGCTCGCCGTCGCCATGGACAGCATCGCCGTCATGACGGCGCTCAAGCGCACCAAGCAGGCGCACTTCGAGCTCGGCAAGAACGTCCTCGAGTGGGACGAGCTCAAGGCCGGCGAGCAGGTCTGGGGCCCCAAGGTGCGCCAGTACCTTTGGGAGTGGATGGATGCTGAGGAGAGCAATGGTGACGTGACCGTGAGGGAGCAGGGGGCGTCGCGGGAGTGGAGTGGGAAGCAGAACGAGAGGAAGTGGAGCGGACGGGACGAGAGGAAGACGAAGAGGGAGAGTGTGGAAAGGAGTTGGGAGAAGGCGGCGTCTCCGCCGAGGAACCAGGGTCGTGAGAGGAGGTCGAAATCGCCAGAGAGGAGGGGCGAGGCACCGGCAACGATGACGCAGCAAAGGAGCTCCAAGACCGAGCTGGACGATGACGACGATTGGGGTGACATGTAAGCATGAGTGGCTTCACTCAGTCTCTTGGAGGGTTTCTGGTTTCACTTCTTCATCTTCTCTTCATCCCAGCGGGTTCGGACATGACAATCAAAACTCATTTCCCAACATGCAATCCAGGAGATCATGAGTGACTTCACACACACACACACACACACACACACACACACACACACACACACACACACAGCACCACTCAATCGACCAAACAAAGATCCATCAAATCAAGCATTCATTTCGGCCACGCGCAAAAAACGCGCAGCTGCCATGGCGCCAAGGTATTCAGCTATGCAAAGAAAGTCCAATCCAACGCTATGTACAGTAGATTCCAAAGCCCGATCAAACGAGATGACCCAGACAAGAAAAGGGAGGACGCTTGACGCGCAGCGCTCCGCAAAACGCCAAATGGGATGGATGTCCGTCTAGGAGAGAACGCCAAGAGATAAAGGCTGCCCGAAAAAGATTCACAAGTGAAATGAAATGGAAAAGAGGACGGGAGAGAGGTGTTAAGCCAACGGGTATCAATGTGCGTGATTCACGAATGGACCGCCAGTCTCCTTGTCTTGCTGCAGTCTGCCACGCACTTAGTGCGCAGAGTCTCCCGCAAGCGTCGCCGCGTCGCCGGGCAGCTCCTCTTCCTTCGATTCCTCGTGGTTGATGAAGACGAAACTACCCAAGACGACAATGGCGCCAAGCCAATAGACCCAATTGCTGGTCTGGCCATTAATAAAGATCTGGCCAATGAGCGAGCAAGGAATCGTCATGCTCAAGCCGACGGTGACAATCAGGGGGCTGGTCAGCAGCATGGAGTAAGCCCAGCAGAAATCCGAGACGAGCGACGACGCGCTGTTGACGAGGACGATGACGAGGACGCGCGCGGTCGGCGGCATGGTGAAGGGCTCGATGCCCGTCAGGTGCAGGATGACGAGGCCCGGCCACAGCAGCACGACGTTGAACAGGCCGACCAGCCCGAAGAAGAGCGGCATGCTAACGCGGCTTTCGTTGCCGATGCGCTTCTTCATCAAGACGGCGTAGAAGCCGTACATGACGGCCGACAGGAAGGCGAGGAAATCGCCGAGCGCGATCTCAGCGCCGGATTTGGCGGGGAAGGTCCCACGGTTGGCGTCTGAGTTGTTGGTCCCGGAGATGTCGACGGTGGAGATGAGGACGATGCCCATGAGGGAGGCGAGGACACCGATGAGCTTGCGCACGGTGAATTGCTCGACGCCGATGAAGGCTCCGCAGAGCAGCGTCCAGATGCTGGAGGTGGAGGTGAGGATTGTGGATGAGGCGACTGTCGTATGTTCGAGACATGCTGCGGTGAAGTAGTTTGCCTGTAAATTCGCACACGGCGTATGATTAGCGGTGCCCTTCTCTTTTCCGTCCCGAAGAGGAGCCCATGGCGATGCCAGTAGCTGCGGACTTCTTCTTCAATCACATACCGCGAACCACAGCCAGCAAAACTCGAAGCTCAAGCGCGCCGTCTCCATAAACGTCAACTTGGCATCCACCTCCTCATTGTCCCCAGTGAGCAGCGTCCCAGAGTTGGCCATGCCCTCCTCCTCCAGCGATGACCCTCCCGGAGACAGGAACCGCTCGCGCTCCTCCGCTTGCTCCTCGGCAACGGGCGAAGTGCGCCGCAGCTTGAAGCCGCTCTTGACCACGTTCGCCAGGGCCTGAATCTTGGCCGGGTCCCGCTTCCATTGCCGCGCGAGAACCGGCGCTAGCGGGATTATGAAAAATGCCGTGTTGACATAGGTTACAAAGTACGGCTTCGAATACGTATTGTCCGCGAAGATGGTCTGCGTGCGCTGGTTAGCAACGAGCCCCAACAAGTAGAAAATCGAGGCGGTGCATTTACGCTGGCCAGGAAATTGGACGCTGTCCATAGCACCACCGTCACTAGCAGCAGGGCGATCCCAAGCGTGTGACGCCATGCGTGCGGCAGCATGCTGCCTCTACGGCTCCACGTTCTCTTTCCAAAGGATGTTGTTGAGAGGGCGGACGCGGAGCGCGCGGGGCCGGCGGGGCGGAATGGAATTGCGGCGTCCATGGCGGACTACCAACGCTTTGTGCTCCGCAACAGACGACTGGTGGGAATGGGGATAAGGAACGACCGGGGTGACAGGACGGAAAATGCACGATGATAAGGAGTGATGTGGTTTGCCGACATGGGCCTTGTGTCCGCGGGGCCAGGGTTTAAGAGGAGGGCGTCTCCGAATGAACATTACCAGATGCGGATCCAGCGCATGGGGGGAGAGTAGGAGTTGCGATGTTCAGCTGCGGTGGTGCAGTGGGCGAGGAGAGTCGGGTTGATCTGCCTGGTCCGCAGCGCACCGCAGGAGCACGAGCACGAGCGGCGGCACTTTCGGCTGGGGGCTCTTCCTCGCGCCAACTCGACACCAACGGAACCCCGTGCCACAGATTGCCGAATGCCGCCCCCGCGCTGCCATCTCGTCAAGTGTAGCTGTCACGCTTGGGGGTTCACTGCTGTTGACGACGTGCTGCAGATACTAAGTACAGTGCTCGACTACCTAACCGTCCACCAGCCAAGAATGCGGCCCTCCTGCACTGCTGGGAAACCGTGAAACAAATGAAGCCTGAAAACGCCTTGGCCATGAATCTCAATCAGTCATGTAACATGTCCTTTGCTGTATTCGCGTTCTATACAAGAACCTATGCAGCCAGCTGTTTGCCAATTACGGATGCTAACAGGCACAGCCGTCCCGGTCGTTGTCGAGGTTGATGGGTATCGTATCGGGAAAGTCTTGGTTGAAGTCGCTGGCCTCTTCTTGTGCAAGAGCCTGTCTTGCAATGACTGCGCCGCCGTTAGTCATGTCTCACTGGCAACCGCTGCAGTGTGCTCACCTTCGAAAGCTTGCTCGACGTTGATGGCCTCCTTGGCGCTAGTCTCAAAATAGGGGATGCCACCCTTGGAGTTGCAGAAGGCCATGGCGCGCTTGGTTGAAATCTAGGGCCGAGTCAATCACGGTCCAAATTTGAGCGACGATGGACCATACCATGCGCTTGCTCTCCTCAACGTCAATCTTGTTGCCAATAACGACCTGCTCCAAATCAGTACACGACCATGGCAAGCAAAAACGGAGACCGCGTACAAATGGGAAGCTCTCAGGATCCATGGGGCTGGCCTGGATAAGAAACTCATCGCGCCAGCTGTCGAGCGTATCGAAACTCTTTGCGTTATTCACGTCGTAGACGAGCACACAGCAGTCGGCTCCGCGATAAAAGGCCACGCCGAGAGACTGGAAGCGTTCCTGGCCCGCAGTATCCCATAACTGTATCCAAAATCAGCCCTTAGTGCTCTGCGCTCGTCTTTATATCCACAAACCTGCATGGTGACCAGGCGATCGTCAACCAGGACTTCTTTCGTCAAGAAATCGGCACCAATAGTCGCCTTGTAGCTTGCGCTGAATTTCTTGTTGACCTGTAGCGAGCGGATCGTCAATATGCGTTGCGGAGAGGCGGGCGCGTGTGAGACGCGGTCGGGAGCGTCAAAGGGATGCATACGTATTGGTTCATTAAACTCGTCTTGCCGACGCCGCTGTCACCAAGGATAATAACCTGTCAAGCCTGTCAGTATGCAGGCTAGCAGGTCTGAGACTGCGGAGGCAAACCTTGAGCAGGACCTTCCTCCTTGAAGCCATGGTCGGCGTGTCGACCTGTCGGTGGTGGCTAGGTGCGTGGTGGAGTGTCTGAGATGGGGCGACGAGATTGAAATGGCAGGCGAGAGGGCGATGCGAGCGATGCGCCGGGCGATCTGCAGGCAAACGGAGGTCGAGTGTTTCGCAGGACAGGATGTGGGCGTTGTTGGTCAAGGGTTGATTGACTGAGGTGGGCTAGCTGTAGGCGAGACTGGAGTGGACGTCAGGTCGGTGAAGCTAAAGCTTGGCTGACGGCGCTCCGCTTTCGTTGGCCCGGCGAACGGCCACCCCAGTCCAGCCCTTTCAGGCCCTCGCTCACTTGCTGGTACCTTTCTGCGGTAGACACCATCTTCTTTGATAAGCCTTCTCGCTACTTGCTCCTTCATTTCCTTCAAAGTCGTCGCAAGAACGCTCAAACTGCGCTGGGAGAACAGCCTTGGCACCCGCTACACACAACAGAGTGACGTCAAGCACTCCCCCATCCGGATAGCTGGCAGAGGGGAAACCTAAGCCAGCTCCCACGACTCGCCCTCCGCTGTTCTCTCACCTTCTCTTCTGCAGTACGACGCCGAACCACACTTCCGAGCCTATCCACTTGCGACCCCTCTCGCTGGCCCGCCCGTCCCTCAACATCTCCTCGTCCACCGCCCGCTCTAGCACATTGCCAATAACCGCCAGTCCTTCCCTTTGTGCGGCGTACACCGTTTCCTCGATCCCGTGTGTCCAACTCTTTCCCCTCACCTTGATCTTTCTTCCTTCCTCGTCCGTTGAGACGAACCCTGCCTGCGCCTTTGCACCCATGTCCGGATGCATGTTGGTCACCAGTGCATACCCGCCCGGCCGCAACAGTCGCGACAGAGATTGGAAGAAACCCGGCAGCGGAACATGCTCAACGACGAGCGTGGAAATGACGCCGTGAGCCGGCCGGGGCAGAGCATGCGGCGACGAACTGGGATCATTCGGGTGCAAGATATCATGCTGCACAAGATTGAGGTCGACTCGTGTTGCTGATTTGGTCGTGGTGCTGCCAGGCGTGCGTGTCAGACATCTTCTCTCCTTCAGGCCAAGTGCACTCTGAAATTAAGCCCCGCGAAGACATACCCAAGCTTTTTGCGCGCTTCGTCCAGCATCTTGGCCGATGCATCCACCCCCACTACGTTCACTTGAGTTGCATCGGGTAGCCGCTGGTCCCAGGGGAACTTCAGAAGCTTCATTGTATTGCGCCCTGTGCCGCAACCCAGATCCGTGAATCTGAGCGGCTCGTTCATGGCTTGCTCGCCCAACGCGCTTGGGAATATCAGGTCTAGGAACTGTGGGAGTAGCTTCTCCATCTCCATGTCGTCTATGGCCTGTAGAATGTTGCCGTCCTTGTCGTAAACTGATGCCCATGCGTCATAGGCTGAGGTGGTGTCCATGTAGCGGACTGGCATGTGCGGTTCCTTCCAGACTGACCTCTGCGGAGCTGGCGCTGATGATGACGAAGTCTTGGGAGCGGTTGATTTGTTACTGGGACGGTCTTGCGTCGAATCCATGTCGTGAATCTCAGTTTCCGTCGTGGAGAATGATTCCGAGTCTTGCATTTGGTGTGCGGAAAGGTCGACCAACGAAGCGTCGAATGTGGCATTGAGAGATGGACAGGTCATCATACAGGTGGTAGATGCAGTCTATTACAGAGTATTGATTGATTGTTATTTGTCTGTTGGAGAGAAGGGTAACAGTTTCGACTCCAGAGGAGCTTTAGAGGAGGGGCAACAGGGTAAATACTACGATCTCCTTTCCGCTCGTGACCGCGCGCCATAGCGTGAAGCGCTACGCCAGGCGTTGTCCTGCAGTGTCTCATGACTCACTACCGACTCTCTTTACGTTTCCTCCTGCAGCGTCTGGCGTCAACGACGAATGAGAGGCGCCAAAGGAGGCACCAGGATCCGTGGGATGCAAATGGTTTTTCCGCGAGGTGTCCGCAGCCCGCGCTCACATCACACCAAGCGGTCTATTTTATCTTTCCTCTTTGCACTCTTAATTGAAGAAAGCTCCAAAAATGCGCTCCTGGTGCCTCACCAGCTTCTGCCTCGCACGCACCGCATTTCCTAGCCTGCTCTCCTTCCATCCCGCGCTCAGATCCTGCAGCAGCAGCAGATGCGTGTAGGCGAAGACGGCGGCGTCAAGCAGGCCGGGCCGCGAAGCACCAAAGAACCACTGGTCCGCGCCTAGCACGGTTTCGAGCGCGCGGAAAGCGTCTTCGGCTTCTGTGTAGATGGCTTCCGCGTCGATAACGGCGCCGTGTTTGAGGAGTTCGCGCTCGGCGGCCAGGCGCAGATCGTGCGCTATCGAGGCCCGGACAAAGGAATTGGTCGAGGTCGATTCAATGTACAGCGGGTGTGCTATCGAGTCAAAGTTGGGTGTCAAGTAGAGCGTATAGAGCTGTAGCAGACAAATTGTTAGCTGCAGCATGGCGACTGTCTCAGGGCCAATTGAGCTTACCCATGCACGCCGTATGCTGCGGTCAATGAGAGACATGTAAGCTTCTAAGCGCACGTCCTCTGGTTCTTCGACAGCGTTGGCGATGTTCTCCTCCACCCATTTCTGCAGCTTTCCAGAAGGGACTGGTTTGGGCTGGTCGTAGATGGTATTGTGCGCTCCGGCAGGGAGGAGGAACGGAAGCGCACCGCTAGGGGAGGCGTGGTTGCTTGAGGCGACAGTGTGGAAGTCGACGCCATTGAACTTCAGATACGCCTGGGATGCAAAGTCAGTGAACATTCATGACATTGCGAAATCGCAGCGCGACGGGGCATGACTTACCTGCCACTTTAGACAGGCTGGATTGAATGAGGCTCCGCCATCGAGTGCTCCATCCTCAGTCAAGAACACGTAGAGAGCATGCTGGTCCCGGTTCCGCGGGGAGCGACTAGGGAGGTCGCATGCGGGATAGGTGACGAGGGGGAACTTGTCGAAGAGGGCCTTGATCGGGCGTGGAACAGTCGCAAGACGGCTGAAGATGTTGCCGCTCTTTGGTGGATCTTGTTGGGAGGGTCGTCGCGACGGTGTCTCGCGACTTTTTGAATCAGGGTCACCTGGTGCTGGCATTGTTGCCGTCCATGACGGATGGGTCGTGGCTGTTGTTCTTCAGAGCTCAGTTCGCAGACCCCTGCGGCTAAACTCCGCAAAAATGACCATTACTGCGAACAACGTCATAGCTTTTCCATTCCCAAACACCCAACCTTCACAGACTTCGACTTGCTCAATTATCTTCGGTTCCGTCCGTCTCGAAATTACATCTTTTGCATGGCAACAGCTCCCATTCTTGTACTGGACTTATCCTCCGGCTTCGACCTTCATCAACTCTCAAGTTTCTCGCTATCCGGCCTCATCGGTACACTTTCCACACTACACCGAGACCATCGTCAGGTTCAAGCTCTGGTCTGCCGTTGACCCTCCATGCTCCAATAAAGCAAACACATACTCGCCCTTCTCCAGCTCAAAAACATACTGCCGATTGAGTATCGGCAAAAACCGGTCAACCTCCAGGTCCATGGCGGCAGTCCGACTCTCTCCGGCCTCCAAATACACCCGCTGGAAAGCCACGAGCTGCTTCACTGGCTGAGTGATTTGTGAGACACGCTGCAAAAGATAGGCCTGAGCGACGTAGCTGCCAGCCAAAGACCCGGTGTTTTCCACCTCGACAAAGAATGTGATGGCTTCGCCACTCGTAAAGGTTGACGAGCCGGCGCCACCACCCGACACAGCAGCCGAGGTCGACACGGCTTTGAAGCCGGTGACCTTGAAGCTCGTGTAAGAAAGGCCGTATCCAAAAGGGTATGTGGGCCTCCAATCAATGTCGACGAAAGTTACGTTGTGCGCAGTCTTCTTGTAATCGTAGTAGACCGGCAACTGCCCAGTCTCTGCAGGTACGCTCAATGGTATCCTCCCTCCTGGATTCACTTCACCAAAGAGGACGTCCGCTATTGCCTGCCCTCCCATTTGTCCTGGAAAAAAGGCAGTGACTACCGCGCTGGATTTGTTGTAATACTCTGGAATGGCAAATGGCCTGCCGCCCTGCAAGACGAGGACGACTGGCTTGCCGAGTGCAAAGATGGAATCCGCAAGGACAGTTTGGTTTGGTGATAGGCCCAGCGTTCCGCGGTCCCCGCCTTCGCCGTCGGAATTCCACGCTGCGCCAACAGAGAGCACAATCACATCTGCTGACGCTGCCGTGGCGACCGCCTTGTCCACGGGAGATGAGCTGTCGACCAAATTCCAGAAGAGAATCACTTCCGCATTGATCGAGTTTTGGTTGGCGATTTTCCGAAAGGTATTGTAAGCCTGGTATTCGATCCGGATGGTGTGTTCAGCACCCGGCCTGAACAATAATAGCGACGATCCTGGAGGCGCAGCTGTGTTATCTAGCCCTTTTGCGATATTCGACAAAATGTTACCATCCTTGGACTGGGTCGAGTTGGTGAAGAGCTCGCCATCAACAAACAACTTTGCCGTCGTGTTTGGACTGACTGCCACGCCCAGCCACCCCTCAACTTCGCCGTCTACCGGTACTTGGAGTTGCCCCTCCCAGATGACGCTGAAGTTGTTGGACGGCAGACCTGGCGGCGGATAGAGTCCCCAATCGAGAACGGGAATTTCTCTTTTAGAAAGAAGTGGCTCCTGGAACTCTGTGTCCGCGAAATATGTCGCGTGCAGCCCTCTGGAAGTGCCATTGGTCGACAAAAGGTATCCTGGTATCGGATACTGCGCGTTATAGACCCAGCTATTCGCTCCCCAACTGGACACAACCTGGACATCCAACTCCTTCTTCGCCAGATTCGCCAAAATACCCTGTCGCAGTGTGACGGCATTGGAAATTGGATACGCGCCGAATGTTCCAGAGTAATCGCCATAGTTCAAAGTGTCACCAAAAGGCCCTATTATCGCCAACTTTTGCTTATCTTTGAGCTGTAGAGGCAAAGTCTGATTGCGATTCTCCAACAACACGATGCTCTTCTGCGCTGCTTCGAGAGTCAACGGTACGTGCTCCGCTGTCAAAGAGTAAGGATCAATCTCATCCGGCACGTTTGGATCAGAGAAGAGCCCCAGGTCATACTTTACTCCCAGGATTTTTCGGACGTCTGCCGTGAGTTTTTCGATGGGTACCGTGTGGTTCTTGACAGAATCAACGATGATCTCTCCAAAATCTTCCAGCGAATAGTCGTAGTACTGAATCATTCCGCCAGCATTCAACCACTGCTGGAGAGAGTCATTCCTATTCCTTGACACAAAGTGTCTTTCATGTAGCATCTTCAGTGCTGTCCAAAATCAGGAGGATCAGTTCGCAGCAACAGCAGGTTCGGCGTTTGAAGACTAACCGGCATCGTCGGATATGACAAATCCATTGAACCCCCATGACGAAAGAGCTTCATATAGCATTGGGCTTACGTGTGCAGGCACATCATCAACCTCGTTATACGACATCATTACTCCCCTAGCACCACCAAGTTCGATGACCGCTTTGAAGGGTGTCAGGAGCTCCCCAAGGACCTCTCGATTCCCATGTCCCATCCATGGTGCAGCATTGATGCCCGACTGCGGCGCACCATAAGCTGCAAAGTGCTACATTTCAATCAGCGACAGTCCAGGCTTATGGATTAGAGCGGGAAAGGACTGACCTTGACCACGGGCACGACAGCATCCGGATCTGCCCATGACCCATTCTTGGAGAGTCCAGAAGCAAAGGCTACACCCATGTGTGAAGTCAGGACCTTGTCTTCGCCCCAAGCTTCCTGGACTCTTCCAAAACGGGGATCTTTTCCGAGATCAAGTACAGGAGCAAGACAGGCGTGGATACCAATGGACCGGGCCTCAGTGCCAATCGCTCGGCCGACGCGGTAGACCATATCGGCGTCGAAACTTGCAGCCATCGCAATGGCTTGCGGGAACATGGACTGATTGTACGACGCAACCCCGTGCAGACACTCTGCAAAGTGCATGAAGGGTATGTCCAGCCTGGCTTTTTCGGAGTTGAGTCTCTGTAAGCCATTGTACCGCGACTTGTTCATTGGATACCTTAAGCGGTCAGTTTGAGGTAAGCAGAGTCAAGTCTAACAAACCAGTCGTGGATGTTGCCAACCGGAGAGTTTGGAGAAAAGCTCATCGCTTCGTCTTGGTGGAAAGTTAGCTGGTATTTCCAGATATGTCTGGCTTGACTCTTACCGTATCTGGAATTGTCCGAATCCTTCCCAACAATCTCGTCTCCAAACATCAAATGAAGTTGGAGGATTATTCAAGCATCAGCATACACGTCATCTCAAGGCTTGACTATGACCGCGAGGCCGGGATTTTGAGAATCAGGAACAGTCAAGCTTGGCTAAAACGGCAGCCAATGGCTAGCTCCCGCCGCCAATGGACCAATTATGCTGGGAGTGTGCCTGGATTACTCTATACCACTCGAATCAAGCCTCGGTCGGCATGTTTTAGAAAAGCGAGGAAGCAGTGATGCAGAAGGAGACAGCTGCGCATGCGCAGCATGAAAGCTCGCCTTGCTTACCTAAATCCTCAACCGTCATATTCGAAAGCAGAGAGTCGAGGAAAATGGATTTGTCAGATGCTGGTGTGGCTTCATTTTGGAAATTAGGGGCACCGAGAGAAGTCCCGCTGAATATCGAAGCTGCTGCAGTTTTTTGAGAAAAAAAGAAAGAACTCAACAAGACAACCAGGAAGAGTTCCAGAAATGCCATCATGACGAACAATGGTCACTGGCGACGAAAACCAAAACAGAGAGCGCGTTGTTCGAACTAATGAATAACAGGGTTTCGCTAACCACGGACCAGATAAGCTTCTTGGGAATCTTTAGAGGAGGCTCTACTACCCCTCTCGTATCCCCATATTTTCCAACTCTGTTACCAAATGGAGTGGAGTGTTAGCGAGACAACGGAGTAAACCGTGCGCCATCATGGTTCATGGTGGTGATGGACGGGGGTCAAGGTGCGTGAGAACGAGCTCATCATTGGACAGAGCGCCATAGCCGAGCAAATAGCCGACAGGCTACTGGTGTTTAACGTTGGAACCAACCAGAGTGGCATTGTGTGATCAGAGGGTGGTGGTAAAGCAGAGTGACAGCAGACGACGGAACAAGCACCTTGAAAGTCGGAGGCGGAGCGGGGTACTTGCCCAAGCCGTTCAACCGTCCGAGTCCGTCCGAAAGTGCGAACCAAAGCGCGATCCTCTCTCAACCATCCATATCCATCACCATATCCTGCTACTTGTCAGGTCTTCCCCGCTTCATGCAGTTGTCCTGTTGTCGAACACCGCCTGACCGCGACTGCCAAAATGACGTCCTCCAGAATCTGGCAATTCAGTAACGCGACATCCTTGTTGTGCCTGCAGGAAGACTACTGTAGGTAGGCAAAGCCTAGGGGGCCAAGACTAATAATAGTAATTAGACCTACCTAATTAGCTATAGTACTATCCTACTTATTAAGAAGGGTATAGTAGGTATAGGATCTTATCCTATATTTTAGTAGCTAGGCTATCTATTAATTAATAATTCATTTATTATTACTAAGTTATAATAGGTTATAAGTCTAGGTTAATTTATTACTACCCCTTATACTATTTAGAGTACTTATTTCTAACTTAAACTTTACTTATTCTTATCTAATTAATTAACTCTCCTACCTATAAGAATAATTAAATTAAAAATAATAATACCCTCTAATAAGGAAGAACCTATAAGGGTAGTTCTAAGAAAGGATATTCTATTCTTAGCTTAAAAAACTAGACTATAGGCTAAGCTATCTAAAAAGTAAGTCCTTAGTTATATCTTCTATAATATACTAGGAATTAGACCTTATATTTATCCCTAACTACTAGCTAAACTAGTAGATAATACTAATATTACTATATAGTAAGAAGTTAATTACCTAGCTAAAATCTATACTAATAACTTAGAGGACTAGATTATAAATAATAGGATTACTATAAATATTATTCTTATTTAGCTTAATAATTTAATTAAGCTACTATATAATAAATATACTACTATAAAGGATCTCTATAACTATATAATCTATATATTTAAGCCTTTATTATCTCTTCTATATATTAAAGCCATTAATAAGCTTCTCTTAACTTAATTCTTATTAGATATAGATAAATATATTAATACCTTCTCCTAGAACCTTAAAACCATTAAAAATGCTGCACACCTAATTAGCCCTAATAAAGATTAGACTACACCTTATCTAATTCTATTAGGCCTTACTATGGTCCTTTTTATAAAAGGTATAGTAGGTATAGACTAGCTCAGCTCCTAGTATAATATAAAAGCAGTTAAAGAAGAAGGGTTATTATGGGGTTGTGCAGATGTGCAGGGTAGTCACGTGTAATGTGGGGTCATCACATGTGAGGCACCTTGGGCGCTCGCTTGGCTGCATAAGCCCTTACCAAGAGAAGACTCAACTAAGAGTCTTATTTATATAAAACTCTATTTATAGTAGTAGACCTTAGCTATTTATACCAGACCTCAGCTACCTACTATAAGATAGAATACCAAGAGTGGGTCTAGGAAAAGGGGCTAAGGGGGAGTAGTATAAAGGGGTCATATAAGGGGCTAGAGGATACTTTCTCCTTTAGAGATTTCTTCTAAATTTAATCTTTACCTTGCTATTATTAGCACCTTGGGGTCAACCCCTAATAAGGGTATACTATAATTAATATAATAATAAAGACCCTTAGAGAGGCTGCTAGCAGATATAAGCTTAATTAAGGCACTTCTTTAGCTATATTAGCTAAAGGTAAATTAACTAGTAAAATAACTAGTAATAAGCCCTAAGACCTATATAACCAGTATAAAAAGAAGATGTATACTAACTAGAAGTACTATAAATAGCACCCTAATAAGGTACCTAAGAGCTAGAAGAGCTATAATAGTAATAAAATAGTTATAGTAAGTAATAATAAGAGAAGTTATAAGAGTAAGGGTAGAAATAAGGGTACTACTACTAAAGATAGTAACTCTAATAAGGAGGAGAGTAAGGGTAAAGATAAAGAGTTATATATAAGCTTAGTAGCTATCTATAAGATAGTTTATATATTAGTAAAGATAGATAAATAGTTACTCCTTTAGGATACTAGATCCTCTTACTATTTTATTAAGATAAAGCAGTTATTTATAAGCCTAGAAAAGATGGCTAAACTACTTAAATTTAATTAAGCTATTAGTACTACCTTAATTAAGTATTATAGAATAGCTATAATTAAGCTTAGCTATAGTATACTTAAGCTTACTAATACCCTTTACTCACTAAACTCCTCCTATAATATTATCTCAGCTAGATATTTAGAACACCTTATAAAACTCACTTAATATAATAGCCTTATTATCCTACAAGATAGCACCCTATTTACCCACCTTATAAAATAGAGCAATATATACTTTATTAAATTACTTCAAAGTAACCAAGTTAATAAGCAACACCTATAGATTACTACCCTAGTATATATACAGGTTCCTTAAACCTCAAATACAGACTAGTAGTATTAGTACCTAGGGTATATTAAAGAGAAGATCTTTAAGAAGACCACTATAAACTTAGTAGATCTAGAAGGTATAAACTTCAGTAAACTTACTACTTACTAGATATATTACCTAAGTAAAGCATAGCAATACATCTTATACAAACTAAGACTAATACTAAATAAGCTACTTAATAAAATACACATTAATATAGTTAGACTACTTAATACTATTATCTTTACTAGGCACACCTATTTTATTATCCTTACTAATACCTATACCAGGTTCTACTAGACTATTATAACAGCTAGTAAGGACACTATTATACTATAGATATATTAATAAATCACCTTCATAGAATATTAGTATAGTAAGTAGGTATAGATAATCTTTAGGGATAGTAGTTTAGAGTTCCTTATACTAAAAGACTACTATAATAAGTATAGTATCTAAATAGATATCTCCTTACTATATATACCTAAGCAGCATAGCACTATAGAATTAGCTAATAAGATAATTATTAGTAAGGTAAGAGCTTTCCTTATTAATACTAGTATATTAGTCTTCTACTAGGAGTAGGTAGTTAATTATACCTACTTTATTACTAATAGACTATATAACCTCTATACTAAGGGAATTCCCCTTACTAACCTTTAATCTAGCCTTAAGCAGCTATATTAAACGCACGTCTTATTTAAAGACCTACTATAGTTTAGCTATAGGGTATTTAAGATAATAGAGCTAAAACCTACTAAATTTTAGCCTTAAATAGAGATAGGATAGTTCCTTAGCTTCTAAGAGAATATAAGTAAGAACTTTATAATACTCTACCTATACTAAACTAAGTTAGGCTAGACTATATAGAAAGTATCCTATACACCCTATATATCTTTTAATAAAGAGACTACTCTTAAATTAGCTATATCTTCTTATAAGAGATAAAATACTATATCCTATTAGGTAAATAATAACTCTTAAACTTTTAGCTACACTAGCTAGGGCTAAAACCATACTAGTTTTAAGGGGGAGTAGATATCTAGTATAGCTAACTTAGGTGCCAATAAAGCACCAGCAGCTAATTAAGATAGCTAGAGCAGTAGCTAGAACCCTCCTTAACATTAATAAACCTAAGAGTAAGCACCAGTATAACCAGAGGTCCCAAATAATTACCTAATAAGCCTAGATACCACTTAATAAGCTACTAAGTAATAAATACCTATAGATTAATAAGTATCAGTACTAACTACACTAATAACACCTAGAGCACCAATTATGCTAATAATACTATACACGCCAAACAGGCACATAAGCCAGTATAATAAGCTAATCACCTCACACCCTAAGCTACTCTCACTACAGACTCCTACTATTTAGGGGGAGCATTAGCTAACTAATCAACCACTACTCATTAATTATAATTAGTAATATCTAAATAATAAAGATAAATAATATTAAGCTTAAAACCTTTCCTACTACTATTATAAACCAGCTAACCTAATAGTTAGCATATTTAACCCACCTCTAAAGACAGGTATAAAGTAAGACCACTCTCCTAATAATAATAATATAATATAAACCAAGAAAGGCTATATAATTATTAAGTAGGACTATAAGCACCTTAATACAGGAAAAACCACTTACTAGGCTTATAAGCTAGTAGATAACTCAAGTAACCTAATAACCTAGAGTAAAGTCTTAATATCCCTAAATAAGATAGAATAGCTTATAGTAGTAAAGCTAGAGTTTAATAACCTTCTATCTACTAGAGCAGTTAAAATTATTAATAGAACTAAACTACTAAAGGGATATAAGCCACTTAAGGGTAAGTATATATTTAAAACTAAGCTTTATACTAATAGTACTCTTAATAAGAGAAAAGCATGCTATACTATAAAAGGTTTTACTTAAAGAGAAGGAGTAGACTATAAGGAAACCTTTACCCTAACTCTAAGACTAGAGATAGGATAAATCCTAATAGTCCTTTATTACCACCTCTACTAGTACTAATACTAAGGTAATATACTATATATATTCCTTAACCTAAACCTTAATATTCTACTATATATAGAGATGCTAGAAGGATTTTAGTAAGAGGGCAAAATACTATAAATATATAAGGGCCTATATAGCCTAAAGTAAGTAGTAGCTCTTTAGTATAATAATATAAAAGCTATACTTATAAAGCTTAGCCTTAAGCCTATAACCTTAGATATTTATCTCTATATAAGTAAGGAAAAGGACATCTTTATCCTACTCTATATAGATAATTTCTAAGTTATAGGACTAAGCCTAATAAAGATTAAAAACCTTATATATACCCTAAATAAGGTATATAAAATTAAGATAGTAAGATCTAACCAGTTCCTTAGTATTAGAATTACTAAAGATAAGATACACCTTAAAATAGACTAAGGTCTATATATATGTATACTCCTCTAATAATATAATCTTATTAACTATAAGACAGCTAGATAACTACTAGACTAATAGCTATAAGAAAATACTAAAGAGTTCTCCTACCTACTATACTTATAGTATAATAAGATTATTAGAGGACTATAGTATCTAGCTAACTAAACTAGGCTAGATATCTCCTATATAGTTAACTACCTTATATAATTTAACTCTAATCTAGGTAAGGAATACCTTATTACTATAAAGTATATCTTAAGATATATTATAAATAACCCTAATAAAGGTATACTATTTACTAGATTATTATATAAGCTAATACTTAAAGCCTACTCTAATATAGACTTCTTAGGAGATCCTAATATAAGCTACTTAATATTAGGTATACTTATTTAGCTTAGTAATAGGCTAATTAGCTAGAAGTCCTATCTATAAAAGGAAGTTATCTATTTATCTACTAAGGCTAAGTACCTTACTCTTACTAAGACTTATAGGCAGCTAATATAGGTTAAATCTCTACTTAAAGAACTGCACCTTTAAGGATAAGTTTAAGGGTCTAGATATACTAATATATACATAGATAATAAAGCAGCCATCACTATTACTATAAACTATAATAACTACTACTACTTAAAGCATATTACCCTATATAATTACTACTATAGAGAGTAAGTAATTAATAACTATATTTATATCCTATTTATAGAGTCTAAAAAGTAGCTTATAGACTTACTAATAAAACCTAAATTACCTATCTAAATTAGGTAATAAGACTACTTTAATATCTACTCTTTTCTCTCTCTCTTTTATTAAAATCTACTATTTACTCTCTCTCTCTCTCCTAATTTACTAATCTAAAATCTATATAGCTAATACTAAGTAAGTAGAAGCTATAGAAGCCTATAAAATAGCTTTATCCTATCTCTCTTATTTACTCTCCTTATAATTCTATCTTCTCTATTACTAGTCCTTTATAAAATAATAAGATCACTATATAAGAGTATAAAGCTATTATTATTTAAAAAAGCCCTACTAATAAGGAGGAAGCTAGTAAGATAGTTAATAAGCTTATTAAAAAGTTCTATACTTTATTAAATAAAGATAAGGCCTATATTATTAAGTTTATTAGAATCTAGCTAGACCTCTAGCTAATTATAGATAAGTAGATTACTAATAAGGATAAGGCCTTTACTCTTATTGTTGAGGGGAGTAATATAAAGATAGTAGATATCTTTATTATTCACCTCTAGATGGGTTTATAGTAGAGAACTTAGTAGATTCTTTACTATAAGAGTTCTTCCTTAGAGGACTAACTACTAGCTACCTAAGGACCTTTATATAATAGAGCCTTTAGTATTCTAGAGGTTTCTTCCTCTAGTATATTATTAATTAGGCTCCTAATAATAGAAAGAGATTTATAATTAATCTGGTCTAGAAGATTCTAGCCTTAGTAATAAGATAATCTAGGCTAAGGTCTAGAATCTTAAGGAACCTGTAGGAATAAGTTAATTTATAATAGTAGAAGTCTATAAAATAGCCTAGTATCTTTAGGCTTATTCTTAGGCTTCTAATACTCCCCCTAACTTATTATACAGGGTAATAGCTAGGAACTTAGTTAAGAGAGCCTTATTTACTACCTTAGTTAAGGTATCTATAGGTATCTCTTTAGTAGGAATATAGGAGAACTTAATAAGTTTCTCCTTAACTAATTCCCTTAGGAAGTGATACCTTATATCTATATTTTTAGACTTTTTAGTAGCATCTTCTATAGTATTTATAGTAGGAATATTATCTCCTTTTAGGCTTATAGGAGTAGGTAGTAATTCTTTAAAACCTAACTCCTCTATAAAGCCTTTTATATAGAGAATAACCTTAGCTAGTATACTATAGCCTATATATTTAGCCTCTATAGTAGATATAGAGACGTAGGCTAATTTACTAGCTTTCTATACTATAGGCCCACTAGTAGAGTATATAATATAGGTAGCTAGAGAATATCTATTAAGTTCATTCCCTAAGTTAGAGTCTAAATAGGACTCTAGATTAAAACTAGTACTAGTATAGGTAATAGTATAATCTTTAGTTCCTTTTAAATAGGATAAGACTCTTTTAGCTACTTTTAGATGTTCTTCTAGTGGGCAGCTTAAATACTGGCTTAAAGAAGCTAGTATATAAGCTATATTAGGCCTAGTATATACTATAGCGTATATAAGGGAACCTATTAAAGATCTATATTCTTTAATAAGGTCCTTACTAGCCTAGTATCCCTGGGGAGGTCTAGGTAACTCCTTATATAAATAAGGGGTCTTAGAAGGGGGTATAGAGCTTAGAGAAAAATTCTCTAAGACTTTATTAAGATACCCTTCTTAAGATAGTAATATAGTCTTCTTAGACCTATTCTAGGTAATATTAATTCCTAAGTAATAGGAAATAGGCCCTAGGTCCTTAATAGTAAACCTAGATTTAATTAATTCCTTAAAGGAATTAATAATAGATATATCCTTACTAAAGAGTAGGATATTATCTATATATACTAAGACCTATAGAAAACTTAAGTTATTAAAGGTCTTAGTATATAGGTACACCTTAGATAATAATGGTTTATAGCTATTCTCTTCTAGAAACTAGCTAAAGCAGGCTACCTATGCTCTAGGTGCTTATTTTAACCTATAGAGAGCTTTCTTTAATTTATAGACTTTATTATTAAGCTTAAAGCCTATAGGTTAATGTATATAGACATCTTCTTCTATTTTTCTATTTAGGAAAGCTGTTTTAATATCTATATATACTATTTCTAGGTCTAAATAGGTAGATAGGCTTAATAAAAGGCATAAAACTATAGGAGAGATAGTAGGGCTAAAAGTCTCTTTATAGTTTATACTATATTCTTGATTTTAGCCTTATACTACCTATCTAGCCTTATAGTGGGTTATTTCTCCCTTACTATTAGTCTTTAGCTTATAGACCTATTTCCCTCTTAATACCTTAGTATTAGTAGGGGGATCTACTAAGACCTAAGTTTAGTTTTTAATAAGGGAGTTATATTCTTCCTATATAGCTCTCTCCTAGTCTAGGCTATTAGCTAAATTAATAGCCTGACTATAAGTAGTAGGTTTACTATTACTATAGAATAAGTAATAAGAGTAGTCTTCCTCTATATTACTTAGTCCTTCTATAGTAATATTAGTTTGCCTAGAAGGTATTCTGACCTCTTTAAGGGTCTGCCTTAGAGGATGAGGTATATCTTCTATAGGGCTATTAGCCTCTATAGTAGTATTAGGCTCTATATTAGTAGCCTAATTTTCTTTAAGTCTTTTACTTCTCCTAGGTTCTTTACTAGTTACTATAGAACTAGGTTTAGATTTAGAACCTTTACTATTAGAAGAAGGGAAGATAGGCTTAATATAGTTTATATCTTCTTCTTCCTCTATATTTTTAGTATAGGGAGAAGGAAACTTATCCTCTTTAAAGGTAATATCCCTAGAGTATATAATAGTCTAATTTTCTATATCCTAGTACCTATAAATATGCTCCCCCTTAAAACCTAATAATATACTAGGTTTAGAGTATGGAGAATATTTAGCTAAGATAGTATGCTTTTCCTTAGGGATATTTATAAAGACTTTATAACTAAAAGTCCTTATATTTTTAATATTAATAGTAGCAGACCTCCCCTTAGCTATATTTAGCTTTAATAATAGGGATTATCCTTCTAGGGATTTTTTAGGAGTCTGGTTTAGTATATAAGTAGCTATCTTAATAGCCTCTGGCTAAAAGGAAGGGGGTACTTTAGAATTTAAGAGTAGATAGTAGGTAATAGTATCTATTAGCCTATATATCCTCTCTACTAGTCTATTTTACTTAGGACTATAAGGGGAAGTCTTCTCTAGTAGTATCCCCTTATTTTTAGCTAGTATTTCTAGCTCTTTACCCCTATATTCTAGGCCATTATCTAGCCTAAAATGCTGGATTTTTCTATATAGCTCTATAAGTTTTATAAAGTAGAGGACCTTATTATAGGCTTCTCCTTTAGTAAATAAAGGAAAAGTCTAAGAAAATCTACTATAATAGTCTATAAAGACTATATAGTATAAATAACCCCCTATTCCTTTAGGAGTTATAGGTCCTACTATATCTAAACCTACTAATTTATAAGGTTTAGATGCTATACTAGGTACTTGGGAGATAGTATGCTTAGATTTAGCTAAAGGGTAAATAGAATAGTCTATTTTTCTGCCTTTAATAGGTAGTAAAGCCCTTAAAGCTTCTAGGTTTATATGCCCTAACCTATTATGCTATAAGTTAGTATTAGCTATATAAGATGAATTTATAGCTAATTTAGTATTAGGTAAAATAAATAGGTTATTAGAGAGTATAACTTAGGTATATACTTACTCTTTATTATCTATAAGCCTTAGATTCTTTATATCTAGGTATATACCTTTAGTATAAAGCCTAGATATAGAGATAAGGTTTATAGATAAATTAGGGATATAAAGAGTATTAAGAAGGTCTAGTTATATCTTCTTATTAGTATACTTAAAGGTAATAGGTATAGTACCTATACCCTTAGTATAAATCTCCCCTTTACCTAGTTTAATAGGAATATTAACTTCTTTTAGAGAAGTAAATAATTCCTTATATCTAGATATATAGGTAGTAGCCCTAGTATCTAGTATCTAGTCATTTTAGCTTGGACTCTTAGTAAAGTAAGAGGTAAAACCTATAATATATAGGTCTTCCTCTATAAAACCCTTTACTTTAGGACTACTTTTATTTTCTTTACTATTTAAATCCCTAGCTCTTTTAAAGTAGTCCTTTAATATATGGCCCTTTTTATTATAATAAGAGTAATATTTATTGCCCTTATTTATAGTATCTTTAGGGGAGAAAGGCTTTTTAGAGTTACTACCCTTACTATATTTAGTAACTAGGGCAGTATTAGTTTCCTCTAATTCCTACCTTCTAGATTCCTCTAATAGACCCTAAATAAGGTCTTCTAGAGTAGTATTTTTATATAGCCCTAGTTAGGCTATAGCTCCCTATAATAAGTAATTACTAGGTAAATTACTAAAGAATATACCTAGTTTTTACCGTTTATTTAGGGCTATTTTAGTTTAAGATAATAGTATTATCTTATTTATTATATTAGCCACCTAGGTATTAATATCCCTAGTATCTTTAAGGCTAAGTAGCCTTATAAAGTATAAGACTTTATAAGATAAGCCCTAAGTCTTATATCTTTTCTCTAGGGCTTTAAGCATTCCTAGTATACTATTATATATAGAAATAGTAGGATAGAGCTTAGGATTTATAGAAGTCCTAATATATACTCTAACTTTAGTATTATTTACTTCCTAATCCTTATCTCCCTTTTTAGGCTCTTTAAGCTCTAAATAATGCTTAAGGCCTTTAGCTATAACTATATTATTTATAGTTCTAGCCTAGGAATCCTAATTCTTAGGTCCTTTAAGGTAGGGGACTAAAGGAAACTCTTTCTCTATTTTTTAAAGAGAAAGGTAAAGGTATTAGGTATAAAGATTATACCTATAGGGAAGTATAAGGTATAAAACCTTATATACTTATAGTTTTAGGTATAAACTATAAGTATAAGAAGTCTTAGAGCTTATTAGGTGCTAATAGTGGTAATATACCTAATAGAAGATAGAGATTTATTAGGAAATTAGTATTTTTCCTAATAACTTTACTAGGGTTTAAGATATAAGGAATCTAATTTCAGATCCTTCTCTACCTTAATTTTCCTATTAAAATAGTATATTACTTAACTTAATAAGTTAAGTATTCATCTTAATATAGGTAAATAATATTTTAAGAGGTTATAAGGTTTTGGTGTTCCTTGCACTAAGCCCCTAGCAGGAACTAGTAAAACTAGGCAATATCTATACCTAATTAGGTATAAAGCCCGCGCAGCCGCACCTTATATCAATATAGGTGCTAAGAATGTAGTGAATTTAATAGAAAGATATAGATAGGTAGAGAATAGGTGGTAATAAAAATTTTTTCTATACTACTAGAAGGCTCTAGAAAAATATCCTAGGTACTTTAGGGTGTGCTCCCCCTAGGAAAAATTCTTAGGCATAAAAGCCTAAATATAGGGCTTAGGAATCTAGTCCTTACCCTTACTCTACTTACTTATACTTCTTTTTATAAGTAAGCTTCCCCTAGACTTCTTTATAAGTTTAGCTTAATAGCTATCTACTAAGATAGTCTTACTAAGCCTTACTTATAAGAGTGGTCTAGTATAATAGAAAGAATATCTTATTCTTTCTAAAGAATATAAGTAGGGAAGGAAGAAAACCTACTTATAGGGGCGCTATAAGGTAAGCTACTTAGTAATCTAAAGATTACTAATAGCTGGGCTCATAACCTATTAAGGGGAGTAATATAAAGATAGTAGATATCTTTATTATTCACCTCTAGATAGGTTTATAGTAGAGAACTTAGTAGATTCTTTACTATAAGAGTTCTTCCTTAGAGGACTAACTACTAGCTACCTAAGGACCTTTATATAATAGAGCCTTTAATATTCTAGAGGTTTCTTCCTCTAGTATATTATTAATTAGGCTCCTAATAATAGAAAGAGATTTATAATTAATCTAGTCTAGAAGATTCTAGCCTTAGTAATAAGATAATCTAGGCTAAGGTCTAGAATCTTAAGGAACCCATAGGAATAAGTTGATTTATAATAGTAGAAGTCTATAAAATAGCCTAGTGTCTTTAGGCTTATTCTTAGGCTTCTAACACTTATCTACTACCTTATATAGTAATATTAAGGATAACTAAGGATCCTATTTAAGGGACCTAATTAGACTAAGAACTATATAATTAACCTCTTTAGTACTATACTCTACTTATATATATACCTTACTAGGCGCGGATTATTATTATATAAAATAACTAAAGCCCTATATAGCCTCCTTAGAGTCCTTTACCTATATAGGCTATATAAAATCTATAATAGTAACTATATTATTAGGTTATTTCTAGATATTACCTACCTCCTCTACTATATATTAGAAAGGGCTATAGAATAGATTAATTACTATACTAATTATTAAGAGATAAATATACTTAGGCTATTCTATAAATATAAGATCCTAGTAGATATTATTAGTACTTCTTATACTAACTACCTCTTCTACTAAAAGCCCTATAATAACTAGATACTAGGTAGATCTAACTAATAGATAGACCTATTAGCTCCTATTAAGGTTAATAAGGTTTATACTATACTAGATAATCTTTAATATATTTTAATTCTTTATTCTATTCTCTATATACTAATAAAATCTCTTTAGATAGGTTAGTAGTCTCTATAAATAAATAGGATAGTTATTATCATTAAGGGGAGTATTATACCTATAGGAAGATTACTATAGGTAGATAAAGCCTAAAGGGCTAAGACTAATAATAGTAATTAGACCTACCTAATTAGCTATAATACTATTCTACTTATTAAGAAGGGTATAGTAGGTATAGGGTCCTATCCTGTATTTTAGTAGCTAGGCCATCTATTAATTAACAATTCATTTATTATTGCCAAGTTACAACAATCCTGCCCAGGCCTGCCAATGCATCTTGCAGTCTGCTGTCCGCTGCAGTGGGCCGCAGTGTTCTACTTGGCACTCGGCATGCACCCGTCAACTAAACCGGGTAGGCTAAGAAGCTTTTCGCCTTCGCGCGCTCATAGACGCCTTGGAGAGGGGTAGACACTTTAAAATACGCCCACAAGTTCCTCGTCCATTTTTGTTCATTGGTTAGCGACCTATTCCATCCTCTCTTCACATGCGAGGCAGAACCACGATGGCTGCAAGGGGTTTCTCGGTCGTTGTAGCGGCCATATACCTGGTTTGTGCTGCGACACGGGTCCAAGGGCAAGGAGTATCTGATACTGGCTTCGACGTATTTGATTTTATCAATCCATTCATCGGTACAGACAATGGAGGTGAGTATCCCTGCGTTCAAATTCACAGTGACTTCTGACGCTGATTTTGAACAGGCCATGTCCACCCTGGTGCTACACTTCCCTTCGGCATGGTGAAGGCATCGGCCGATGTGTACGGCGAAAATCAAGGAGGTTTTGCCAGCGACAATAGCACCATCATCGGGTTCAGCCACACGCATGATTCTGGTACCGGTGGAGTACGACCCTTCCAAGTTTCTATGATGCAAGCAGTTTTTTCACCGATATCAGGGCCCCTCCCTCGGACTATTCCCCATTTTTCCTCAATCGGACTGTCCAGACGACGATCTGAACAGATGCGAGTGGGCATATCTGGATCGTCGCGTGCGAAGAATCAACGGCACAGCCAAGGCAACTCCGGGCTATTTTGCAGTCACTCTGAATACTTCGATTCAGGGTGAAGTGACTGTCACGAACCACACGGCACTTTATCGATTCACGTTCCCTGATGACCCAGTCCCTCAGAATGGATTTGGGTCAATTGGCAGCTCTACCATTCCACTGAGTCCTGTACTTCTGCTTGACCTGATTGATTTGCCAAGGTCAAGAAGCAATGGTACTATCACAGTCGACCCTACTTCCGGCCAGATCAGCGGATTCGGAACTTTCAATCCGAGTTTCGGAATAGGCTCATACAACGCGTATGTCTGTGCCGACTTCAGAGGCGCCGAGTTACGAGATACTGGACTTTTCAAGAACAATCGAGCTGGAAACGATCCAAAATCGCAGTCGGTCGTAAAAGATGGCGTCAACGGCGACGGCAGTGACGGCGGCGACACTCAGCTGCCTGTCGGCGCCTTTGTTCAGTTCAACAAGCCTGACAGCAATAACCAGATTTTTGTCCGTGTGGGAATGAGTTTCATCAGCACGGAGAAAGCTTGCCAGAACGCTAAGAAAGAGATTCCTTCATTCGACTTTGAGGCCGTCCAGACTTCCGCGGAGGATGCTTGGAGGAAAAAGTTGAGCCCCATTACGATTGACGCTACTGGTGTGAACAACTCACTTCAAACCACATTTTGGAGTGGATTGTACAGAACTTTTCTCTCTCCGCAGGATTATACTGGAGAAAATCCGCTCTGGGATAGCGACGAACCGTATTACGACTCGTACTATTGCATCTGGGACTCTTTTCGCAGCATCCACCCGCTCTTGACTATCACGGACCCGCAGTCTCAGACTCTGATGATACGCAGCTTGATTGATATTTATGTTCACGAGGGATATCTTCCAGACTGTCGCATGAGGTAAGCCACTCCGTCATGACTTTCACATAGAGACTGATTGTCCGCAGTCTCTGCAAAGGCTTCACACAAGGCGGCTCCAACGCGGATGTGGTCCTAACAGACTCTTTTTTGAAGAACATTACAGATGGAATCGATTGGCAAAAGGGTTACGAAGCTGTTGTCAAGGACGCCGAAGTTGAGCCCTTGAATTGGGCTGTTGAAGGCCGCGGCGGTCTGAAAAGCTGGAAAGAATTGAAGTACATCCCCACAGACGACTACGATCCTTACGGAGTAGGCCCATTCACCAGATCCATCTCCCGGACGGTGGAATATGCATAAAATGAATATACAATTGCACTTCTCGCCCGAGCGCTTGGAAACATAGCCGACTTTGAAAAATACCTCGAGCGCTCGACGTATTGGAAGAACATGTTCAAAGCAGACCAGATACGACCTCGAATACACTCCCATGCGATACCGTCTGACAAAAGCAGGTCTCTTTCATCAATGAAACCAACACCGGCTTCGTCGGCTTCCTGCAACCACGGTTCCTGAACGGGACCTTCGGGTTCCAGGATCCAATATTCTGCTCGTCGCTCCTCAATTTCACATCGTGTTACCTCAATGCCAAAGGCCATGAGACCTACGAAGGTTCGGCCTGGCTCTACACCTTCTACGTCCCGCAAGACATGGCAACGCTCATCACAACACTCGGTGGACCCGAAGCCTTTACGCGGCGTCTACAATATCTACACTACACATACAACCTGCTCTACATTGGCGACGAACAAGCCTTCCTGACAGTGTTCCTGGGCCATTACTCAGGGAGACCGGGCGTATCGTCTGACCTCGCGCACTTCTACATTCCGGCGCAATTCAACGATTCGATCATCGGCATCCCCGGCAACGACGATAGCGGCGCCATGGGCTCCTTCTCCACCTTCTCCATGCTCGGCTTCTTCCCCGTCGCCGGCCAGGACGTGTACCTCATCATCCCGCCCTTCTTCCCCGAAATCAACGTCACGTCGCCCGTCACGGGCAAGGTCGCGACTGTCCGCAACATCGGCTTCGACCCGTCCTATCGCGCGCGATACGTCCAGCGTGCTCGCTTGGACGGCCAGAATTACACGCGCAATTGGATTGGCCATCGCTTTTTCCTCGAGGGCGGCCTGCTCGAGTTAGAGCTGGGCGAGCGCGAGAGCGATTGGGGCACACGGCCGGAGGGCCTGCCGCCGAGCGCGAGCACGAGTTTTGGGAGCAGTGGTGGTGGCAGTGGAGGCGCGCTGAAGAGGAGTGCAGACGAGCTCAAAGTTAGAAGCGGGATGCAGGAGTTTGGCTCGTTTGGGTTGTAAGTGCGCAGCGGATTAGCCAGACGAGCTGAATTATGTTGGCTGTGGTTGTTGTAATTGACATGCTTTGTGGGATGCAAAATGATCAAGCGCCTTTGTGCCTTCGCTCCTCGACGACCATTGGTTTCTCCCGCCTGTCAACCACACGCAAGTTGACCGGCTCGATGCGCGACAGTGCCAACATGTCCAGCTAATCAATCCTCTTTGTCTAGAAGCGAATTTTGCTGTAGCGGAATGCGGGGGCGCTGATATATTTTCCGCGTGCATCCGGCATGCATAAATGCGTTGCGAGCGGTATCTGCCCGCAGCAGCCGAAGAATTTGGCGGGCAGAGGGCAGCGAGACGTGGAATTTGGGGAATGGAGGCTGGCGGGACTGTTTTTGGATGGGAATGGATCAAGTCAGTTCGCAGCAATGGGATCATGGCATGAGTATGATAGGTTGGCAGAAGAAATTGAATTGCTATTAGATAGACTATGTGCGCAGCCGTCTAGGCGCCTTGTCTGGGTTGTCATCAAAGATAGTTGGACAAGTTGTGTGAATGGGTCGTTTCGTCGTCGTGAAAGTGTTTCCTCCTCAAGGATTGAATGAGGGTCATGAAAAAAGGAAGATACGCTGCAGCAAGTCGTGATTTTCAGAAGCAAAGTCAACAAGTAGGAAAGAAGTCAAAATCGTAGCTCTCAGAGCAAAGGATCGTGTCGTGCCCTTGGCAACAGGTCGTAAAATGGGATCGAAAGTATTTTCGAGAATGAAGAGGCCATGGAAAAGATCTTAATACGCGCTGAAGTGCGCATCGGCGTCGATAGAAGCGGCGAGGCCGGCAATGTTGTCCAGGTCAATTTGCGTGATGGCGCGCGCGCGGACCGCAGCGTTGATGGTGGCAAGGTTGTTCAAGTCCTTCAGAACCACGGTCACAGTGTTGGCAACAGTGTTTGCGGCAGTCTTGGTGGTTGCAGCGACGGCGTAGCGGACATTGGAGCGCAGGCCGTTTGCGATTTGAGCAAGGCAGTCCAGCTGGGCTTGCGTGACAGAGTCGGACGCAACAGCTCCAACGATCTTGATAAGGTTGTTTGTGTCGATGGTGGTGACGTTCACAGCAGCGCCAGCAGCGGAGCTGACACTTGTCGCAATGGTGGAGATATCGCGGGCGTGGAGCACAACTCCGGCGTGAGCGCGAATCGCAACACAGAGTCTGGCAATGTTGTCGAGGTCCACTTGGGTGACGGTGTCCGCGGCGATCCAAGCCTGGATCTTCTGGATGTTGGCAATGTCTGAGCCAGTTGCAGCGATGGCCGCGCCCAAGCCAGCAAACAGACCACCAGCCAGTCCAAGGGTAGGGTCCCGAGGCTGGTTGGAGGGACCGACAGCGATTGCGGCGCCGGTTCCGAGGTTTGCGGCAATCCTGCCCAAAGTGTCGAGTTCAACCCTCGTACAGACGTTGAGGGCGACAGCGCTGGCAAGGTAGACGAGGTTTGCAACGTCCGAGTAGGTGACAGCAGCGAGGCCAGCAGCTGCTCCTGCGCCAGCAGCGATAGAGCGTGCGTTGACTCCGGCAGACGCATCCAAATTGGCGTTGGCGCCAGCTTGCACTGCAGTTCCACCCACCGCGAGGCCGGCAGCAGCCTGAGCCTGGGCGACTGCGTCGACTTGAAGTCCTGTTCCGCGCTCCTCGATAGCTTGGATGTCTTCATTGGAGATGGTCGAATCGCGCCTCTTCACCGGCGCACCGTAGGTCGCAGCGCCAAAGGCAAGAATGGTAGTGAGAGTCTGGAAGGTGTGCATTTTGAAATTTTTGAGGAATAGGAGAAGAGGAAATGGAGATTGAAGCAAGGTTGATTGAGTTTGAAGTGAGAAGCTGTGTACTGAGAGTGGATGCTGATGGAAAACAATGTTCGCAGCTGGAATGTGCGACTTTTATGTGTTCGTCGAGATAGAGGAAAAATTGAGGACCCTGGTTCCGACAATCTGGATTACACCCGCAGCCAAGGAGTTTCCGGAGCTTGAACAGACGTCCCTCGACGGGTTTGCCAGACAATCGGTAACAAAGGGATAGAAATCATGTGCCGTGCTGGCTTCTACTGGAAAGGCAGAATCCCGGTTCTCAAAAGTGCCAAAAATGGAATATTTCGACGTACCATACCGTCTTTGAAATGGTTCCAACGGAAAGTGGAGGCAGACCAGACCCTCGGAGGCTTGAAAACGTTGCTATACATTCCAAATGGGGGAAACAAGGTACCATGGAATGGCGTTGGCAGCATACATCTCGCCAAGGTCCACCAGCCTCAGATGGCTTGGAAGTTATCGAATTTGTAAGGCCAAGCTCTGGGAAGATTCAATCATCGTCGTTCTGGACTTGCTGAACAATGGCGATGATTGGACATGGCGACGATAACATCTGTTTTCTTATCATCTGTTTTGAAACAAAGAACTCGAAAAGGCCCAAGCCCGCACATTTGCCGGGATCTTTCAGGTGGTACGGTGGATAGGTTGGTCGAATGGAGAAGTCGGACAGCTGTGGACCCAAAAACCTGGTCCGATGCAAGACTGCCGACCCTGAAGCTCCAACTACCGTAGGAGCTCCGACACTTGGCAAAGAGACTCGTGGGGCTGCTGGTTGAGCAACAAGTCCAAGCATCAGCGGCTTATCGGACGGGGATGGGATTGGAAGGCTTGAGAGACTCAATGAAAAGAAAGGTCACCCGCTTCCAGGAAGAAAGGTGAAAAATCCCTCTGTTCCTCAGATTAGCCGCTCCAGTCCGCAAACGGAAATTTCGAAGCTGCGGAATGGCCCCCACGTGCCTGATCCGAGGACTTGGATACAGCATGATCGACGGCAAGTATTCTTGTCTCTGCAGATCCCGGTGTGCCAAGCATAGATTCAGGACGGGGATTCCGGATTGTGTTGGTGGTTGGGTCTGGTCGAGTCTGGACAGCAGAGTCTAGTCATCGCAGCTGGCCGTTTACCATTGTTGGAACGCGACAATTCTTTGTTCATCATCTCTCAATCGTGGATTTCTCCGTCGAAGGGGCGAGATTTCATCATGATGTTCCCTTCTCGGCCAAACCAAGAGGCCAAGGAGGCCAGTTGTTTGCAGATGGTATAACTTGGCAGGCTCAGCGGAAGGGGAGCTTATACGATGACGCCGATGGCTGTTGCGGCAAGACGGTTACGATGGGGAGATTCAAGTCGGCCAAGTCGTGATGGAGCATCTGCTAGATCAGAGCGTGGAGAGAGAGCGAAGATGACGTTGTTCCAGCTTGGTGTTGCGAGCAGAGAGCGGCTCGGCTCGGTTGTTTCAGCACAGACCACCAGCGCAGGCTAACCCATTTTGAGAACGTGATGTCTCGCGCCAAACGTCGTCCCGCTACGACATCTGTCCACGTCCACTTGCATCGCCCAATCTTGGCCACCCAGACGCATCCTTCCTCTCGGCGTCCGAAATCAAGGACACTTCCGTCATGTCTTTCGACTTTCAATCATTCTTGCAACGCGCAAAGGAAACGATGCCTCGACAGCCCCACGACTTCAGCTGTCCTGCTGCGACATGGAACCCCAGCTCGAAGCAGACGACTATGATTAGGGCCTGTTTTGAGCGATTGGGAAGGGCACAGGCGGTCCAACGGTGTAGATCCTCAAGGAACATCACACGGTTCTGAGACCAGCGGACCGATGAGCTTGGGATAGCTGCTGGCCGATCAAACGACCGCAGCGCTGGCAAAGCACTCTGCTCCTTCGCCTTGGGCTATCCTTGCTAAGGTGTACCTCGGCTGGAAAAAGATACGAATTTCTCGGATTGTTACGTCCGACTATCTGTGTCCAGAAGGTCGCGATTCTGAAGATTGGAAGAGTGGCCTCAGAGAACTGCTGCGAAAAGCTCCTCCTTTGTGCAACAACTCTGCTCTCTCATAATTAGGTACCTTTACACCACCTTATATGCTAGTGCTCCAGTCTAGCGACGCTATGTCCCAAAACAGACAAGCATGTTCAACCAGTGATTATTAACACCACTTTGAGTTTCAGATGCCGTCTGGGGCTGTAGGTGGGGGTTCACGTGGTGGAAAGTCGCAACGCCAGGATTTCGCAACTGCCTTCAACCTGAGCGCTTTCATCACTCCGGCATTCCATTGAGATCCACCTTGAGAGCGACCATTTGGAGCTGAACATTTGCTCCTGTTGCGTGACCAGCCACAGCGGCTACCAGAGCATTATACCAGTGCTATATACCCTCTGCTTGGACAAGAAACATGAATATGACGGAGAAGTTGCGCAATCTTTTCAATCAGTCGATGCTGATTCCAAAGCCAACATTCACGGAGGCCGCTCTGCCTGATCAGAATGGACGTGTAAGTCCAACCAATGACGCAATTGTCTTCCCATCTCATGCGCACAGGTCTTCATCGTGACGGGCGGCTACACTGGCGTGGGATTATATCTCTGCAAGATCCTGTACCAAAAGCATGGCACGGTCTACATCGCCGGACGCGACAAGCAGAAGTACAGCAAAGCAATCGAATTCATCAAGGATGGAACCAAGGAGTCAAAGGGACGCCTGGAATTCCTTCATCTGGATCTCGCGAGCTTGAAATCTGTCAAAGCTGCTGCCACGGAGTTCATGGGAAAGGAGAGGCGGTTGGATGTACTGACGAATAACGCCGGTGTCATGTTCCCGCCCAAAGGCTCCAAGACTGAAGACGTGAGTTACCTGCCTACTTGACCGCCAGAAAACACGTGCACAATCGTATCCCGTGCCAAGTTAAACAGTCAATCTGATCTAACAAACCTAGGGCTACGAGCTCACCATGGGGACCAATTGCGTCGGACCCTACCTCTTCACGCAACTGCTGCGCCCGCTGCTCAACAAGACAGCCGCATCTTCGCCGCCCGGCACAGTCCGCGTGACTTGGGCCGCTTCTCTCGCAATCGACACTCTAGCGCCGAACCACGGCGTCGACTTTGATGAAAAAGGTGCCCCCAAGATCCATGACGTGCAGACCGACTATGGCCAGAGCAAAGCCGCCAACGTTTTTCTCGGAACCGAGTATGCACGCCGGTACAGCAAGGATGGCGTGCTCAGCGTGGTATGTTTCTGTCAAACCCTCTCAATCAAATCACATCGAGCTTATTGTTCCCAAGTCGTGGAATCCAGGCAACCTCAAGACCGAATTGTACCGACATCTTGGAGCCATTCAAGGATCGATTGCGGTTCGTACATCATTTCTCTAATAGCACCACAAAGTTCGTGGCTAATATCTCCCACCTGCAGCCACTCTTCCTCTTCCCGGCAGATATCGGCGCGTACGTCGAGCTCTATGCTGGCTGGTCTCCCGACATTACCGCCGAGAACAACGGCGCCCTCGTGATCCCATGGGGTCGGCTTCACGCGCCACGCTCGCAGCTCCTTGCAGCGATCAAGTGCGAAAAGGACGGCGGTTTGGGCGTAGCGGAGCGGTTCTGGGATTGGTGTGATCAGCAAGTCAAAGCTCATTTGTGAGCGAACGTTGTTGTCCCAATGGGTCATTCGTGTGCAGCAGGACTCTTTACGAACGTTTTCCAGATTGTAGTCGGGGGGTTCACAGGCGGAGTTGGTGGGTTCCGTTGGACTTTTGACCGTCAGCTAATTCCATCATTTCACACTCAAGTCACTCACATACCAGGCTGACAGATTCCATATCAATGTACATTGTTTGAATGACTCGCAGCGTTCTACTTGCCACCTCTACTTCTTACCTTGCGGCCTACTGCGTGCATCCGGTGCTCGAATCCTCGACGTCTCGCTCGATCAACGAGCAAGAGCAAATTTCCTCGCTCATGCAGCTGCTTACCCGCACTTGAAACAGCCAGGGTACAAAGGGTCATAGCAGCCAAAAAGGCATCCACCGTCATCCGAATCCGAACCCGTCGAACCAGCGCCAGAGCTACGACCAGCGTTAGACTTACCTTGAGCAGGGGCAGCAACAGGAGTGACAACAAACCCATCCGGTCCAATCACCGGCGTCGCGCCCGCCACTAGCCACTGCGAGTCGGTCTGGCGAGGACAAGAAGCCGAGCTAGACGCCGCGCCAAGAGAATCGTTACGAGGGAAGATTGACGGCAGGGGAGACCGAATGAACCGACACCACCTCATCTGGCACTCTTGCTCCCATGCGCTCCTCGCACGCGCCAACTTGAGCGCTTGCGTGTACCGCGCGTCCCGAAGGGCGATGCCCGATGTCAGCTCGTCTTCCCACGAGGTGTACGAGTAATCGAAGCTTGGTGGCGAGGTGCTCAGCGGCTGTTGGTTGGGAGAGGGAGAACGGGGACGCGCTTGGCTGAGTACCATAGCGTTGGTTGGGATGAGGATGTAAAGGGTGGGTTTGGGGTGGCTGCATGGCCCACGGGGCTTGCAATCGGGGAGAGGCTTGAAGGTGTTGGTGCTGCACATGGTCGATGTAATTGCTGTGATGATTGGATGAGTTGGTGTGGTGGTTGGATGGTGTGATGGTTAGATGAGTTGTTATGATGAGGAACTTATCGAGGATTGTGAGGATGCGTTCTCGTTTTAATATTTGGAGATTCCGTTTGGCCCATGGAGCTGTTTGTGTACGATGCAACAAGGTGGTGGCTTCTGGGTGTGTGTTCGTCAGGTGGTGGGCTTTGTTTGTGTTGTCTGAAAACAATGAAAACCTGCCGTGTAAACAATGCCGGAGTAGACAATGGACACTGCTTGCCAATCAAAGAACTGGATACACGGTCATTATGTTGGAGAACGAGAAGGGTCCGACTTGAGTTCAGGAGACAAGTCCTGCAAGTTCTCGCTTCGAAGCTGCTCACAAAGAAGTCTGTCGTCTACTTGCTGGACATCCTAGAGACCTCCAACTTCCTCTCGCTCGAGCGGTTTCTACGTCTTTGACACAATCAAAGGAACAGAGAGAAGGTGATATGGAAACAATGGTTCAGGAGGGAAACCAGTAGAAACCTAGAAGGAGTTTGAGAAAGAGAAGGGGACCTGCCCACCTATCTGCCTCTCTAAACATTCCCTGCCTCTGTTGCCATGCCCATCCACTCGATGTATTTGTTTGCGGCCAGATTGTCGAGGTCTTCGAATTGGACCTTTCTATCGCCATGTCTCTGGAAAGCCAGGAACCTCCGCGGCAAATATCCAAGTGGTGCATTTCTAGGGGTCTTTCTGTACTTTGGGTTTCGACATCTGTAAGCAGCGCGGTGTGTCTGAAACACGCCAGACGATGCTCGGGCCCAAGTATTGTAAGTGAGGCACCTCGTCGTCACAATTCATAGGTTCTTCTTCGCCCGCTTGCATCATGAAAAAAAATCCACACTCCATGCACTTATACTCCTTGAAAGTTCTCAACATGATAGCATCTCGGCGACCATAGTCTTTCGAATCGAGGTCGCAGAACTGCCCATCATACAGGTCCCTCTGCACTCCTAGGCAAAGGCCTCGCCAAAATTGCATCACCTCAAATTTTTTTGAACCCTGGATTTCGTGCGCAGTATGCGTAGTTATTTGCGCGAAAGGCGGTGATGGCGTCGCGCAGCCCCTAATCTGATTCGGGGGTGCAGGAGAATATCATTTCCGCGGCCTCGGGCAAGGTAGTATCGTCGTCACGGTTTTAGCAATTGGTCGCGTAAGTCGTGCAGTACACGACGAGTCATTTCTTTAGTCAACAATTGGACCTGGTAAAAGTCGGCTACAGCGTACAGGCGGATGTGGAAATTTAGCGGACTCTGGTCAACTGGAGCCGCGTGTTTGCGAGTGTACATCCACTGGATCATGTGCAAGACTGCTTCGGTGTCCTCGGACAAAATCTCAATTATGCCTGTCCTTGCTTCCTACCGTTGCATTGTCAGTGCTCATCATTCTTCAGAAAAGGAGAAAGTAGGGTTGATCGAACGACCTAGAGCGAAATGATCGGAGCTAGCCTTGTGGAAGACATCACTGTGTGAGCATAGAATGGCCTTGTGAACATGCATCTTTTGGTCATCGGCGAACTTGATGATGAGATCAGAGTACAGGCCACTTATAAATATCTAGTGACACTCGTTAGATGGCATCCATATTGTTCCGTGCATCGACAGGGTGGTTTACCGACTCATCGAAGCCTGTTCGTTCTCGCGGTAGCCTTCGTAATTTTCGATGCTGTATGGAATCTCAAGAAGTTGTATTTTCTGCGCCGGTTCGGGACCGGCAGCGTCATTCGAAGGTTTGGTGGACCCAGGTGAGCTTTCTGTGCTCAACTTTGCCCGCTTACTGGCCGATTCGTCTTCCATGCTAAATGCAGTCGTTGCAACGTGTTCATCAGAGGTGTTGCGGAGAGACCGGACTGACGCGTAGTCAAGAACGCGCCTTTGTTGACGGGACAAAGTTTCGCGCTAATTAATGCGGGAAATCCAATGATCTTGCGCAAGGATGCAGGGGCCTGTGTGGCCCGATCTCGCGAGCCTCGAGGCTCTGTGTTTGTATTCTGAGGCCGGAGTTTAGCGTCAGTAACTTGCGCAGAAAAAATAAGAGAAGGACGGTAGAGAGGTAGGAAAGCGTATTTGCTCCCACCCTTAAATTGAAGGTTAGCCAATCAGATAGCTAGGCTCACCTATTACTAAGGCTCAGTCTCCCCCACACATATGGTTTTAACATCAGATACTAGGGAGACAATAGCTAAAAGCCAGCCTCTGGACAGGTTGCCTAACCAATTGAAAAAAGTTGTCGAAGGTCACTGACGTTGAATTCTGGCCTGAGAATATACGTACCGCTTGGTGGGCCGCTACGGATAGTATTATTCCCTTCTATCTATTGCGGCTACGTATCCATGTTCTTTAAGTCATGGTGCTAAACACCACAGCGCTCGCTCTAAGAGGGATTCAATGTTCGAAATGTTGCGGGACCAATGATGCCTTTTGAATGGACTTGTCAGTCTCTGGCCTCAATTTAATGTGTTTGTCGGAAGGAGCAACAATGTGGCGGGTGCTCAGAGCGCCAGCTTCCGCGGCACTCACTCTGAGGTGGATTTGGAGTTGGATGTCACCAATCAAGTGGTGCTGTCGGGCTGGCCGTCATCAGACGGTCCGATCGAAAACCGTCTACGGTTTTCCAGAGTGGCCCTGCGGCTTGTTTTTCTGATTCCTGAGTTCGATCGTCGAAAGTTGTGATGTTTCCAGTGGATCCGGTTTGCTTGCTTGCCCGCGGTGGTAGGCAGATGCTGTATAAAAGGCTGCTTGAGCCACGACTTTGCTGCTCCAGGATCTGTCCAGTTTCTCCTCTCAGCCGCTGGCCTGTTCTAAATTTCCACTACATTTGCTTTTCCGTCATGGATAACTACTGGGCGCACACAGATCCACAACGGCTGAGAGATCCAAATGATCCGTTGACCATGCGTGTGTCCGAACTTCGCAAGAAAATCAAGGAGCAGATCAGCGGCAAGTTTGATGGCATCATTTGGACTCTCTGCAACTGCCCTAAAAAACTTACCGAAGAGCCTACCTGGCTCAAGCAAGTCCAACTCATTATGGCCAAAGTAGAGGAGGATATCGATATCAGCAACAAAGAGCTCATTGACATCGACGCAAAGCTAGACGCCAGTCGTAGGGAGGCGGAGAAGTGTACCGAGACCTACCAGTCAGAACTGAGCGAGTTTTCAGAGGCTTTGGTAATGAAGAAAGTCAACCTGGCGTTTGCTCGGTCGTCTGTTGCGACGAGCTTGTGCGACGAACTCAACTCTGCGAACCAGGAGTACGAAAGGGCAGAACAGGAAAACAGGAAGGAAAACGAAGAACGCGACAGAAGACTCGACGAAAAAGACAAGAGCATCAACGAACGCGATGAGCAAATCGGCAGGCTCAACGACGAGGTCAAGAAGCTGCAAGACGATTTGAGCAAGGAAACCGAGCGAACCCGAAAGCTTCTCAAGGAGCGCGCAGAGTATCTCGATTAAGGCCTTCTTAATCACGAGAAACCTGAGTTGAGCATGGCGAGGTTTCGAAGGATCCAGGAAGTAGCGGTACGTATGACCTGAAGAAGAGAGAAGAGAGACCGCTAACAATGTCCTGCAGGACGTTGAACGAATCCAAAGTCTCTTCAGTGAGAGAGCAAGGAGCACTGGGAAGGAGGTTTGGAGAAGGACGAGAAGGATGAGCCAGGCGCTGCATGGGATCGAAGCAGTCAAGAAGTAGAGGTAAGTTTGCCCATCGTTGAAAGAGGAGAGACTGCTGACAGTGATAAGTTGATGAGGAATCCTGCTCTTTAACCGAAAGGAGCCGCACTGAGGAGGGATAGGGGGGTCACGGTCTTGAGCGACATGCGCAGAGAGGAAGGAAGTCCAGGAGTCTGGGACTGGCTGAGGTCTGGCGGTGTTGTTGTATTACTGTGGATTCCCAGCGATTGTGGAGATGTAGCCTTCCTGTAATGGCAGAAAAATAGCATCAGACTTCAAAATTTCGACTCCTGGGGTTCTTTGTTCTGCGCTGTGAATGATGAGCTGAGCTGAGCTGTCGAAGCGATCCTGTTGGGCCGACGAACTACTGACCGTCGCATATCTCGGGTTTTCCACAAATGTGCCTGCTGTCTGACTTCCAGGTTCATATGTTTAATTTTCTGGCATTTCCTAGATTTTTCTGGTCGATTTCGTTTGCTTGCTTGACTGCAACAGAATGTGGGCAGACGTTGTATAAATGGCTGCTTGAATCACGTCTTTCCTACCTTGCAGTAAGCGCTTCTTCTCCTCGTTGACTAGCTGCCGCTGAAGCCTCTCCTACACGTTCTTGAGTATGAATTCCAAAATCGATGGCGAAGCCGACAAAAGCGAATGGGGAACGGTGTTGTTTGTCCCTAAATGCCCAATATCAGTCCAACGTTTCTGCGAGCTGCAAGACCAACGTGTATCCGACTTGCGAGCCGAGGCTCAAGCACACATCAGCCAGGAAATCGACAGCCTTACCAACAGTCCGACTAGCCCGGAGCAGCTCAAGCATCAGATATCAGCATTCGAAGAAGGAATCATCGTCACGGATGATGAACTGCGTCTCATGGACAGCGTGTTGGGTCCTATCCGCCAGGAGGCAGATAACCATGCGAGGGCGTATCAGTAAAAGATGAATGAGTTAGTGGGCGACTTGGCGAAGAAAAAAGTCAGCCTAGGATTCACGTCGTCACCAGTTGCGGTAGGACTGTGCGAGGAATTGGAGAGAGTGATGCTGCAACTCAACGAAGCCGACAGGAAGGTCGAAGAACGCGACGAGGAGGTTAGCAGGCTTGGCGACTCAATTGAAGACTTGCGTCGGCGGCTTAATTTGCCAACTGAGCGAACCTGCAAGGTCACCGAACCGGACGACAATGAACTCGAACCAGTCTTCAGATTCTGCGGCTAAACAGGTATTTGTGATGCCAGGATTGTTGGGTCTCAGATTTTTTGGATTACGAGGCAACTGTACTGCAGGAGTCTGGGTATTGGGCAATTGAGTGGTTTTTGACAGTCGGCGGTCGAGATTCTTCCTTGTGTAGCAACGTTAGCATCAGACTCCCAAAAGCATTCAAACCCCCGAAAGCCAACGCTTGCACTTTCCATGCTTAGAACAATTATTGATTTGATCTCCAGCTGACGTCTTGAGCAGAACGGCCGCAGTTCCATCGATGCAGCCGCTCGTCCGATTCGGCGTCCAAAACTTCGAAATCTTCGTCTACCAGCACCTCCCCAAATAAACCCCTTAATTATATGACAGCCGTTTTTGAAAACCCTTCACGCCAGCCCACAGTCGCACAATGTCTCTCCGCCTCCTCGGGCCCTGGCTCTGAGTCCTGTGCCTCAGGCACGCGAGCGACCTTCCCGCCAAGGCCTGTCGCAGGTGCAATGTTGAAAGAGGTCGGTAAACCCCATCATTATCCAGTAAATCAGTACTATGATGTCTATTGTCTAGGTGAGATGCTCAGGATGCTCAGACATTCGTACTGGCACGATGAACGACCGGGACTGAACTTGCCGGCAAGTTGCCATTCTCTGTAACAACAATGTTGACGTACTCGGCAGGCGTGACGTCGTACATTATGTTGAGAATCTGAAGGTTTGGCGTGTCAATCCACTTTTGCAGCGCGCCTTCGCGTCCCTTTTTCAGGCCGTCTTCGCCATTCAGCAGGCTCTCGCCAATCCACTCATCCTGTCCCAGAATCTCCTCGACAGGCGCAATCTCATTGTGAACGATCGAGTCGAGCGCCACGCGATCAGTGAACTTGATGGTTTCGCAGCATACGATGACGGTGATGTCGCGAACGTGTGCCTGCATGGCTACAATTGCTGTACCCACCCGCGAGTAGATGCGGCCGTTGCTCAACATGGCCGACGCACCGAGGAAGACCTTGGTAGCGTCCTTGATTGCGTGGGAAATGGCACCGATGAGGCAGTACGTGACATCAATTCCAGCAGCGGCAAGACTGTTGGCCATGTATTTTCCTTCGAACAAAGGTTTCGAGTCGGCAACAATGACGCGGAACTTGCGGCCGTCGGCGTGAGCGCGGAGGAGCGTCTTCAAGACGACATTGCTTTTGGCATAGACAACAATGACGTCGTCGTCAACGATCATGGAGCAGGCGGTGTCGGCAAGGACCTCAGCAGCAGCAGTCACGCGCTCGCGAATAAAGGTATCGATGGAGGAAATCAGATGCTCCTTTGCTGTGCTCTCCGGAACAGACGGGTCGATTTTGATGATGAGGTCCTTCAGCCAGCGAATGGCGTTTCCTTGGGAGACGGAGAGCGGACGGCAGCTCGAAAGATACGAGATTTGAGGAGACAGGTGATGTGAGGTTAGGTGGCGCGCAAGCGATGTGCCTGAGGGAGTGGTGTAGGATTCGATGACCTATGTCAAATTAGCTGCAGCTTGACGCTTTTAATGTCTCGACTGACCTGCTGAAAGACCGAAAGCATGGCAACACAGCGTGCAGTGCTACCACAGACAATATAATTGCTCATTTGAAGCCCCAGAGCCAGCACTGCGGGGTGAACATCCTTTGGCGCATTCTCAATCGTCTGTCGTCTCGGTTGACCATAGAGATGTCCAAACAGGCCCACTTTCTTTCCCGATGTCTTTTGTTTCTCGCTCTTCGTCTCCTTCACAGGCTGTGCCGGGGTGGTTTGTGAGCCGCGTCTTCGTACAGGAAGAGGCCGCTCCTGCTGTTGGCCTTTACCGGCTTGCTGCTGGCCCTGCTTCGTCTCCTTCTGCTTGTTGTCCTGCTTTTTGCCGGATGCTTGCTGAGCGCTATTGCCACCTACTTCCCTGGATGCTTTTTCCGCTGCGCGCTTTGCTGCCTTCTCTGCCTTGGCGCGTTTCTTCAATTCTGCGCCTGACAACTTCGGTTCTGCAGATTCCGGAGCGGCCTGTTGTGTACTCGGAGATGTTCCATTCTGCTTCTTTTGAGCTTCAGCAGCTGGTTGGGCTGTTTCTTGCTTGGGCGCGGTCGAGTCGGCCATTGTTGTCGGAGCTTGAAAGCCTGAGTAGAATTTCTTGGTGGTCACGTCGAGGGCCTTGCGCAGCCACACAGGTTGCGATAGAGAGACGACGGCTGCGTTCCGATCCGAAGGAGAGCGAGAAGGTGGAAGAGCCAGGAGCTGGCGTAGGCTCGAGTTCGAGGCAGCGGGGGTGTGGGAGAGTCGTCGGTGGAATGGCCGTTGAGGTTGTTGGAGTCACAAACGTGCCTTCGATGTGTTGCGCAAAAATGGTGGCCGGCCGGGGAGGAGCTCTTGCCCTGCGTCATCCCCGCCTTGCTGCTCCCGCTCACACCGAAGAAGCTGCTGGGCACGTTCACAACTTTTCAACCTGGGCAAAATAATCCATGGCTGCAAATGGAGCTAGAAATGACTTGCTCGCGCGATCCAAAATACTGAGGGACTGCCAGCACACTATTCTCCAGACGCATATGCACCGTGAATCACTCTGCATGATTTGACTCATGGACAAAGGTATCCCATCAAGTTCCATGCCCAAACCTCACCAACGCCATTTGCATGTACATCCTGTACGTCTGTATGGTATCTATGCCTCGGTCGGCTGCTCCTCTCCACCCCTCAGCACAAACTCGCTCTCTCCAATCTGCTTGCCTCTTGCTTCCCATCGCGCCTTGTACTCTGCCCTACGCTTGTCGCAATTCTCGTTGAGGACAGGCCAGTAAGCTGAGTGGTCGTACTCAAACTCGACTTCTCCGCCGTAAGCCTTCATCAACTGCGGAGGCGGGATAAAGTTGCCAAACGGCTCGTTGAACTTCATTTTGGTCTTGGTGACAGGGTCGATGAATGGCGAAATGAGCTTGAAGACGGTAGTCACGTACCATGGAACTAGGTCTGTTAGTTGTAGAGCGAACAGAGTGCTTGGAGAACTCACGCTCGGAAATTAGAGACTTTCCGTTCCTCTCCGGGTAATGGCCTTGGAGAATGCTTAGAACCTGCTTGCTCTGGCTCACGGACGGGTTTTTGGCAGCGGTGCTGTTCTTGAAGTTGATCAAGAGCGCAACGCTCTCAACTCCCGGCGGCATGAGGTCAATTGCTCTTTCCAACATGAAGACCAAATGATGCACCTGTCTGTCGCCCTTGTCTGTGTTTTGCTTGGATGGGTCCATGTACAGACACGGCCGGCCGTCATTGTCGTAGCCGAGTATGACGAGCTTCCCAGTCTCGTTTTCTTTGGAAATGTAGTCGGCAGTGAAGGTATTGGTGCCGTATTCGCGGCGCCAGACGAGCGAGTCGAGGACACGCTTCTCGGCTGCAACGGCAGACGCCCATTTCACGGCGCGAAGATAGCGTAGCAGACACTCCTTTGTGAGCCACATGCGCTCGTCGTCGGACAGGGGCTCCTCCTCAGCGTTCTTGGCCGACGTCTTGGGGACTTTGTCCCACTTCTGCACGGCTGCCAGTAGCTCTTGGTACATTGCATCTTGGTCGGACTTCAATGCCGGAGCAGAGGCCGGTTTGCTCTGCGGAAGGGGGTGCAGGAAAGGGGTCTTGACCGGGCCGTTAGATTCGCCATTGGTGGCCATGTCGGTGGATGTGAGCGGGGCGGATGTGGAGGGATCCTGTGCTTGTTCAGACGGATCCTGTAACGTTTCTTTTTGGTCGGGAGAGGGAGAGGGAGGTGGGAGTTGGCCGGTCTCGGCGGGGGTCATGGTGCACTGATTAGCAGGAGGATTGTCGTGTCGCAAGCGAAATGGGGAATGTCTCGATTTGCATCGACTACGGAGGTATGTACGACCTGATTCATGAGCAGTCTGGACAGGCAGCAACGAGTGAGGCGGACAATGAGGGCCATGGATTGGAACAGCAGGAAAAAAGTAAGCTCCAGTCAGGGAGAAGCCTTGTTGGTCAACGATTGGCATGCAGCGGGCTGGTCCGGGATCCGCACTTGAGAGATCCCGCTTGGTGCTCGCTAAGCTAATGACCCGCGCGCGCGTCAAGTCGCGTCAACCGTCGCGTCGACCATACCATCACCCATCACCCAACTCGACAACACCGCCTTATCCGCCCACAATGGCAGACCTCACGGCTGAGCTCAACGAGCTGTTCGGATCGCCTGCTGCCGAGCTGTCGCCCGATGTCCTCGGCGAGCTGCAGTCCTTGCTACGCCTGCACTCCATCTCGCCGCAAGAGCTATTCTACAAATGGGAATCCTACAGCATCAAAATGGGTCCGGATACAACCTTGAACCTCAAAACTGCTCGCGACCTCAAGAAAGACATTCAAGACACTTTGGAGAGGGAGAATCGGGCAAAAGCTGCCCACGCCAAGGTGGACAAGAAGACTGCTGGTCCTGGCCCTCGCGCTGGCGCAAACACTGCAGACGTCTTTGGCATGTACGCAAAACACCATACCCTCAACTTGGATCGATTCTGATGAGTGCAGGCTGGATGGACTTGTCCCCAACACCCCCGGAGGCGCTCGCAGCAACCTCAATGGCAACTCCAAACGAAAGTCGACCTACGAGACACCCGCCTCCAAGGCAGCAAAGACACACGCCGCGAGCTCTCCCCTGACTCCGAGCGCAAAACTACAAAATTCTGCTCCGTAAGGGACCCCCAATCCATGCAGACAACATACTGACTCGGGATAGGCTCATGTCCTTCGCCGACAGACCCCATGCCGGCGAAACGATGGAGACGTTAAATGCCCATATTCCGCTCCCTGAACCACCAGCCGAGTCCCCAGCCGAACCACGCATCAAGCTCAAGGCCAACACCGAGATACCCAAATTCGCTTACAAGACCATGGCTATGAAGTTGTCTGAGGCGTCCGAGATTCTTGATGACCGCATCGACGAATTCTTGCAAATAGTCCAGGAACACCATAAACTCGAGGATAGCGCTTTTGGGAATCCGGCAAGCCAGAGCCCTAGCGAAATAATCGCTGTGGGCCGTATCGCTTCCGATTCTAGCGAGGGACGGCTCAACGCCGCGTCTCTTGTGCTCGAGACTTCGAGGAGAACAGGAGCAGGCCTACGGGTCCCCCTGCGGGTCGACAATCTCCCCGATTACAGCTTATTCCCCGGTAAAATAGTAGCCATTAGGGGCTCCAATGCGTCTGGCTCGTTCTTTCAAGCTACTGAGCTCCTCGAAATTCCCATCCTCCCGTCCTCTGGCACCACTGCCTGCGAGCTCGACGTACACAATGCACGGCTGTCTACCACATCAGACATGGACATTGATGATGGCGACAGCGCCAGCATTCGGCCAGTCAGCATTCTATCCGCCTCAGGTCCCTTTACCCCTGGCCACGTTCTCGACTACTCGGCCCTTCATGCCTTGGTCGAGACAGCCTCAACAACACGTCCCGACGTTCTCATCCTCTCTGGTCCCTTTCTCGACATAGAGCACCCTTCCGTCATCAACGGCGACTTCTCCCTCCCTGCCTCTGCAATCCCTAACCCTGACGAAGCAACCGTCAAAGACGTTCTCCGGCACTATATTTCGGCACCACTTGTACGGCTTGCGCAGGAACATCCAACAATTACCATGATTTTGCAACCCTCGGTGCGAGACGCCATATCCAAGCATGTGTCGTTCCCTCAAGACAGGTTCAAAAAGCCCGAGTTCGGTCTGCCAAGACAAGCCCAAATTGTTACGAATCCGGTCATGCTGTCGATCAACGAGATCACGTTTGGTATCTCCAGTCTCGACGTGCTCGATATGTTGCGCCGCGAAGAATGCGCCGGCGACAAGGCCAGAAATACCAACGCCATGGTGAGATGGGCCTCGAGTCTCATTTCGCAACGAAGCTTTTGCCCGGTGTTTCCCCCTACAGCACGGGAGGTGATGCCGACAATTGACGCAGATCGGGAAGGTGAGGTTGAGGGGGAAGGTGCGGAAATAGAGTACGTGCCGTTGGGCGCATGTCTGGATACCAGCTTCCTCAAGTTGGCAGAGTGGTTGAATGTCAAACCGGATGTGTTGGTCACGCCGTCGGCGCTGATGCCGTTTGCCAAGGCAAGTATTTTCCCATTGCATTTTGTGGGCAACTCCACTAACATGTTATCAGGTCATCAACTCGGTTTTGGTGCTGAATCCTGGCACGCTCAGCAAGCGCAAGGGCCCCGGAACCTACTCTCGCATGACAGTCCTGCCTGCCAAAATAACGGACGAAGAGAGGGAGAAGCAAGAGCCTGTGGCACACAAAGTTTATGAGAGGGCACGGGTGGACATTGTGCATATTTGAGCTCGCTTCTTCCGTTCTTGGATATTTTGAAAGTATGAGCCCTAGTGGTTGTCGCTGAGTCGGTGGATACTACATGTATTGGGGCGTTGGGGGCTCTGACATGCAATTGATGAGCGCAGACGCTGGTGCAGTCGATTTTGGGCGTCTGATTTTGGAAGGAACGACGTAAATACCGTCCGCACCTATCTAGGTGTTAAAGAAATGATGGTCTCCTGGATCTGGCTGCAGAGGTACCAGTGAACGGCCGCTCTTTGACTTCATACAGAGTTACATAGTGAATGACTGCTACCCAGACGCAGCTGCCGTGATGGGAGACACTACTGCGCTGGAGGCCAGAGTCGACTAAGTATCGAATTGAGCTGTTGGAAGTGACATGAATGGCTCATGACGTGCACTGGTCAAGTTCGTTCGGCCTGCAAGTAAGGTGTCTCGATACTTTTTACTTGCACAGCGTTGATGAAATAATTTCTTGTCATAGAAATGAATTGGTATCGCAAACGAAGGTGTTGCATAGTCAGCAGGATCGCAATGTTAACCATGACTCCGCCAGATATTTCGTGCAGACCACTCGTTCGACCGCTGACAGTTGCCTGAAGTAACTTCCCTTGATGCGAAGCGGCAAAGGGTCAAGTCTGTCCTAGCTCTTTTCGGTCGGAATGCTTGGAGCCGTTGATATGCCCACCCGGAACCACAAAAGTGATTCTCCGTACCAAGACCTTTTCATCAAAGCGTTATTTTGTTCTACGCATCATTTCATGCGTAATCGAATGGTTGTGGTACCTCTTGCTCTGCTGTTGTCGTTTGGGAAAAGAATTACATTATATAAATACACAAATTCACCGCTTTCCCACCAATCCATCATGGTCTAGTGGCTAGGATTTGCCGCTTTCATTAGTTGAAAGCTCCGGCAAGGCCCGGGTTCAATTCCCGGTGATGGAAATGCCCTACCAGGTTGTCTTTTTTGCTGTTACATCAAGTTGTTTCATCAAGAGATCGTTTTGATGGAAAATGGGTTTCACTTTTGCACCACAGCCGAACCAAGCGAGAAAGAGACAAGCGAAATATATAGAAATGTATGGAGAAAGTAGGAGCACAAAACTGTCCTTTTGTGTCGCTATGGGATAGAGTTGTTTTGATTGGTCAATTTTTGGGGCCGAGCCTTTTTCGCCGACCGAGCTAACCAGGGACCCACACGACTTTGATTTATGGAAAGCAACTAAACTACGACGGTATTTACTTTCAAATTGTCAATTAGAGAATGAAGTAGACTACTATCAAGGCCTTGGAAATGACAGCGCGAGAATTGACCGTTGTCTTCAACACTTGCGCTAAGTAGGTCGAGTCGGAGTTCTACTGCTGCAAAGGTTCTCGGTAGGATACAGCCGATTGCTGCAAGTCAAACTATCTCTCGCCGTATCCAACTTCTAATGAACGCTTGGTGCTTGCTACTCTTACTCTCAGTGTTTGTGTAGAGGACTGTACCTTTGTCGATGGAATTTATTGAGAAATAGCTTAGTCCCAAATAGGCTAGTGGGATCCGTGCGCCGCCCGCAGTACTGGCACCCACCTTCTTCCACATGCAACTCCACGACCTTTCAACACCATCCTCCTGCATCATCAAAGCACAAGCACTACAAGCATCAGCCCTGACCGATTCCATCAGTCGCGATGCATGTGCGCGCGGGTCATGCCGCCCGATCGGTCGCGCCGGCGTCAGCAGCTGAGCCAGCATCGGGCGTGGCTGGCGACGGACGGGCCGCAACGCAAGATCCGGGTGTGGCTGTTTTCCGTCGCCGCTCTCGAATCCTTCCGACTCGCCGCTCGTCTCTCCTTGATGTCCGCCGCTGGTCGCTGGCCGACGACTCCTGTCAGTACGGATGGTACAGCTGCCAGCTGACCTGTGGGGTGGAAGCGCCTTCCACTGCCCCGCCGTTTGGATCAAGCCGCTCGCTGCGCCAGCGCCAGCAGGAACGATGCTCATCGAGAGGTGGTGAGAGTGGCAGGTCAACTTTGCTCGCTTTTGCAGGTCTACAAGGCTTGGTTTGGTTGGATGCGCCTTGTTGACATGTTGACATCGTGTCAGAATTCTGCTTCAAGACTTGACTTCGGCCTCGACAAAGCGCTGCGTAAAGCTTTCCGAGTGTTTACTGACAGCAGGACCGATCTGGCAGCAGCATTCAAGACTCGCTGCCAAACGTGGTGGCGTACCGGACTGCGCCTTCCATATGGAGTAGAACGATCCTGACTCTCTTGGACTCTTCCCAACATCTCAACACAATCCTAGAAACATGAAATCTCTGAGTCTTCAATCTTCGCCCTTCTCCAGTCTTGTTTTGTGTGTGAAACGACTTTTGGCACCGAGCCTCGGTTTCTGGAGCGATGTCGTCTGCTCATCCCTTGCATCGACCCCTTGCTAGTCTCTCTTAGCTTACCGCACCTCGACTTCAATTTCCTCACAATGATTTGAAACAATGATTTCGCGCGGCAGAGAAGACAGCGCAGCGACGCTGCAAAGGAGCGAGAGTGCGAGATCCAAAAAGTCAACATACACATTTGCCGCTCGCAACTAGTTGGACTCCGCCTTCGTCATGTCATGGCAAGGCCTACTTGTCTTGACAAACTGCCCTTTCGCAGCCGACAGCCTGGGAGTGAGGCAGTCGTTCTGGGGATAGCTTCAGCCCCAGGACTCGTGGGCGACTACTCTGGCTCCGGCCATATATCCTGACGTCTGTCCCAGCAGCCAGCCAGCCCCTTCACCCGCCAGGCGGGACGGCTGCTCAACCATCACCATGTTCGCGGACTTTGATCTCGATAGCCCAGAATTCAAAGCCGAGCGCAAGAGTTATTACATTTCGACCATCACATGCCTCGTCATCACCTTTGCGTTTGTTGCGGCAAGATGTTACGTGCGATTGGGCCTCCAGAGGCAGTTCACCATTGACGACTACTTGATGGCGGCGGCTATGGTGAGGCTCTTTTGCGATGCGAAGATGGTCTTGCTGACTTGGACCAGGTGGCGTTTATCCTCGAGGCCGTCTTTACTCTGAGCAGCCTAAGCCACTTGGGCCACGATGATATCGACACGGAGAAAATTAGGACATGTCTGAGGGTACGATCACCTTCGCTCGCCCAAATCCAGGGAACAATTTTGCGGGAAAAGGATGCTGTTTCGGAGGAGTCGCAGCTAATTGTGCACAGCTCTTCTCCATCGCCCAAATCATGTACGGTATGGACATTATGCTCTTCAAGCTGAGCATCGCCACGCTGCAGCTGCGCGTCATGGGATTGGTCAGCTCGGTCCGGTACGCACACTACGTTTCCATGGCTATCAACATCATACTGGGACTCTTCATGATCTTCTGGGCGCTATTCCAGTGCGTGGAGTACGCCGGTGTCAGGATTCCGTTTGCGCTGCCGTGGGATCACGCAGTCTGCCTAGGCCGCCAGGGCATCACCGTCGGCATCTATGTTTACTCTTGTGTCCATGTATTGCTGGATTGGTACTACGCGCTGGCCATGGTACCAATGATCTGGAGGCTGCAGCAGGTTCAGCGCCGCGTCAAGCTCTCGGCCTGTTTTCTACTCGGCCTGGGAATAGTGTAAGTCTGTCCGTTCGCGAGAGCCTCACACTCAACGCCACGGCTAACCGACCACCTCGCACCGACAGCGCCAGCATCGCTACCATCGTCCGCTTCTACTACATTATCAAATACGAAGAAGCCTTCTACGGCAGCGGGGACCTGCTCGACAACTTTGACAAGACAGCCACCTGGTCGCTGATCGAGCAAGCATCTGGCATATGCGCGGCGTGTCTTTACACATTCCGTCCACTGATGCGACTCATATCGGAGTACTGCTGCTGCTGCCTGCCCTGGTGCGGCAACAAGAATCGCGCCCATGGTGCCGGCGATCACGACGACACGGGTGCCGTCCTGCCCTCATGGCGAAATACCGACGACGACCACACATGGCGCTCGGCGTCAACGGCGGATTTGCGGCAAGAGAGCTTCGTCACGCGCACAATATTGTCCACCTCGACGGTTGCGCACTGGGACATGAGTCCTGGGGCGCGCCGGGAGAATAGCTGCATCGAGTTGAAGCAAAAAGACGCGTTGAGCTTGTTGTCATCGGCATGACTAAGGCTGTCGTCGCGATGTGTCGCGACGAGAGAAAGGTACGAAGCAAGCATGTCATTTAGACCTAATGAAAGGCTGGTGGGAGACGGGGACACAGGTAGCGCAAAGTTCGAACTGGCTGTCAGAATATACATTTATCCACTACTTCGATACCGTCCCAATCGTTTTCGCATCAGCGGCGCATCAGCGGATTCCCAAGTCTAAATCTCGTCATCTCTTCCCGGCGGGCTCCACCCAGCAGCATGCCGTGGGCATGTCGTGATCCAAGCAGCCACTGACACAGCCTCATTCTTCAACCGCTCGCGAGCAAACCGTCTCCATCCTCTCGATGATGCAACAATTGTCGGCAAGAGTCTTGGTGTGCCACGTCTCTTCGAGGCTTGGTAGAAAAAGTCGTGGCACACATAATCGTGGCAGAGGCCAGTCAAGGAGCATTCACACGCTTCGACGGATGACTGATAGAGAGAATTCGAGCCCTGATTCGCAGAACCTCAGCATTGTGTGTGCCACAACTTTTTGCTATCAAGCCTCGCTTCCAGCTGCATGCACGTCAGGCACTAAGCCTCGCCAACCATTCATTGGGATGACCAAATCGACCAACCATTGGCGCATTGTCGCGCACAGCCATATCTCTGACAGCCTTGAACTTGAGGACGCCAAGTCTCATCATGCCTTAGGCAAAACACGGTCGCTTTCAATGCGCGCGAGAACGAAAAACCGCCAGGGCTGGGCAGTACAGGGCAGGGCAAGCGATCGGCGAGTCACGACAAGACACGGCCATTTCGCAGGCAGGGTAGGGGTAGACGTCAACGACCGGAAGACGTCGAAAGCTTGTACCGGTCCCTAGCACGCTTGGGAAATCTTCCTGGTAACGGCGGAGGGGAGAACATGGGTCGCAAGGGCTTCAAGACCACGCGACGCGGCGGCCGCTCGTAAACAGCAAAGTTGACTGCAACGGAATGCACCTCGTATCACTCCACGCCCTACGAGGCTGAGCGCCCAGATATGATAGGGGCGTGTGTGGAGCCAAATAGGCTTGTTTTGTGGACAAGACTTTTGGCAACGCCAGTGCTTCTGACGATGGCTGTTGTTGCCCCGGCCGGCGGGCTGGCTGGCGTAAACGGACGGATACGGTACGTGTAGTCAAGATGTTGCGCCAAGAAACGGGCAAACTGCAGCGACACAGGACAGTACGTGTAGTTTCGACGGGCCCGAATGGACATAGAGAGCGTATGGCTAGTCTCCGCCCGTCATGCGCAATTGACGTGAAACGCCCTGCCGTCGCCGCCGCTGTGACCATGAGGGCGGTTGCTGTCGGCGTGCCGAGCGGTAATCGTGGAGGAATCACAACACGCATAGTGGTGGATGATGAATGCTGAACGGCTGCGGCGGTTGCTGCCAAGGCCGTCGACGAGAGCATGGCCGAATTCAAACAGATCGCTCGACAAGGACATGGAGGTCTGGCGTGAAGAACCCTGAAAGGTACAGAGACACATGCACGCAGCAGCAGGCAGACGGCCGTACGGACGTTGGGCGCTCGCACGGCATCCTGGTCGCGGCGCATGACAAGGAAGGAAGGAAGGAGAGGCGGTGCTGGCCGTTGCTCGCACACCTCCCTACCTCACAGGAATCCATCCATCCATCCATCCCGGCTGGCAAAGGAAATCCGTAAATGAAAAGAGCCATCACCACCTACCCACCTACCTACTCAAGCCCTCGCACATTCGGCCTCGGCTGACGCGGGCGGCTCGCTAACGCCAAAGCATAACAGATTGAGGCGGCTCTCTGCGAGGCCCCGGCTGCGAAAGATATATATGTGTGTAGCTAAAATTTTGTTCTGGAAGCTTACCATATATATCGTTTTTTCTTTCTTCATGTAGGGCAGGGCGGGCGGCAGGCACCGGTAACGGTCGGACATGTGCCGTTCAAGCTCGCGCGCGCGCGCGCGCGCAAGAACCCGAGTGGAAGTAAACTATCTTGTCGATGGAAAGTGTTTGGTTGCACGGTTCCTTGACGGGATGACGACGACGACCTGATGCTGGGGGCGGGGCTGGGCTGGGCTGGGCTGGGCTGGGCTGGGCTGGGTTCTGGGCTCTGCTGTGTGGTTTTGACAGCACAACGTCGGATGGAGTGTAAGTGATGTGTAAGTGATGTGTTTGCAATATTTCCTGCCTGGCAGCACAGCACAGCCAATACTGCTGCGTCTCAGTGCACCTCCAGGCGCGTACGGCAGCCACAGCCAGCGCGGACGTGTGGATTGGCAGAGACCCTGCAGGGGAGGGGGTGTTCACCTCGTCGCGACGAGAGAGAAGCCTGGGGCATTCATGCAGGCAGGCCCCAAGGCATCTTCCGACGACGTCACCCATCCAACGCCGCACGACGCTGCTGCGAGTCGGATGAGGCTTGAAATTTGACGTACTATATGAGGCTGAAGCTTCCTTTGCCACGAGCTGCCGCGTTTTCTTGCTCACGCACACACCCACCCCCATTTGTCTTTTTTGCTCTGTTGCTATTTCCAGCCAAAACGTCGACGCCAACTATTCTCGCCTTCAGCTGCCGTTGAGTGGTGCCCCTGCGAAGCCCCCCCACCGAGGCCGTTGCCAAGCACCTCTGCGTCGATCGTGCGGGTCGTGCGTTCGCCCTCCATCACCACGACCGCCCGACACTGCAGAAGGCGTGGCCAGTGCCAGCGCGACAAGAGGAAGAGGTGCAAAGTCTATAGGCAGCATGTTTCCAAGAACGGAACGTGGGCGCGTCGGTGCCTGGGATTCCCAGGCGAGCGGGCGACGAGGCTCTCCAGGCTGGCGACGACGCAATGCAGCCGGTCAACAACCAAGATGATGAAGGCATCCGAGGAACCCGGCCATCATCGGTGTACACAGTGAGCGCGCGCTATTCTTACATGCTCTCGATGGTGGTGTGACATTGTCATCGTTATTCTGTTTCGTCTCTCTTTTACGAACACGACTCATGAATCGGTGCAAAACTAGGCTTGTTGGTGAGGTCGATGTAAAGTTTAGCTCAGGCCAGCAAAAGTCGGTGCCTCTGAGCGAGGTTGCTCAGGATAACGGCCTGTTCCTTGCAGCACAAGCCGGGATTGACCTGCGGGCGGGCGCGATGCAGGCAGGCTTGGCCGCGGTCGAGTGGTTGCTGGCGGCATTAAGGCACGCAGGCGGGCAAGACTGGAGTGAGACGGCGCTGGCAAATCTGGAGCACTTGCTCTTGGTCATTCAGCAGCGAATGCTTCATGCGCTCAGGCAAGCAGCTGGCTGGGCGCTGGAGCGGGAGCGGGAGCGGGGGCACAAGAGACGGGCGCGCAGACTTGCAGTACGGACAGCAGGCTCTTGGAACGATGGAGGGTGGTGGGAATTCAAATGATGCAACGCCCAAGACAAATCGACGGGCCGGTCGGGAGGCGACGTTTATGCATCACGTGAACTCTCCTGCGCCACACTTTGGCCTCTCAGCACCGCACCGCGTCCTGATCACCTTGTCCCAGGCCAGGCCAGGCCAGGCGCCGACGCCGACGCCGACGCCGGGGACGAACAAAAACAGACCCATCCATCACCAGGCACGCCTGTTGATCCCGAACCTACAACCACAGGCACAAGCACAAGCACAAGCACAGGCTCAGGCTCAGGCTCAGGCTCAGGCTCACGCTCTCCAACACCGTCCCAGTGACTCATCCCGCCGTCAGTATTTAGTACCCGGACAATCCGCCGCTGCGCTCGTGCACCACACCACACCACGGCTACCACCTGGACTTGGACCACGGCTCCCATTTATCAACCCACGCCAGTCCGCTTCTTCCCCCGGACCTCACCGCCAGCCAGCTCGCCTGGCCTGACAAGCTCCCCGTGCCGCTCATCACTCTCGACGACTCTTCCGCCGCACTGCAGCCTGCGCCCGCGCCCGTCTTCTCGCCCTCGCCTTCTCCGGTTCCGCCGCCACACGCTGACTACATTTCCGCCTCCGCCGCCCCACACTACTCCTTCGATTTCTCAACCTCCTCCATGGACGTATACTATCCCCAGCCCAACCTAGGAATGAACCTTCCCCACTCGATCCCTGGAGCCCGTCCCATGTCCCCGCCAGACAGCGTCCCAGAGACCGCTATGGAACAACCCTCCCGCAAGCGCAAGTTTTCCGACGTCACCGCCCAGCTTCACGCCGCCCCAAGAGAAAGGGCCTCTTCTGAAGAACAGGATCCCATCTTCACCTCTCGTGGAAAGTACTCCCATAAACGCACCCAGGAGCCTCCCAAAAACGCCTTGGGAAAAATGATATGCACCTACTCCAGCGAATGTGCTGGCATTACCTTTGACCGCAAGTGCGAGTGGAGGTAAGTCGCGTCCCGTCCGCATGGTCAAAAACACGAAACCACATGACTAACGCTCTCACAGTAAACACATGGACAAACACGACCGCCCCTACGTGTGCCGACACAAGGGCTGCGAAAAACTCCAAGGCTTCACCTACTCTGGCGGTCTGCTGCGCCACGAGCGCGAAGTGCACAAGATGCATGGCGGCACCAAAAAAGCCCTCTTCTGCCCCCACCAGGATTGCAAGCGGAGCATGGGCACCGGCTTTACGCGCAAGGAGAACCTTGCCGAGCATCTCCGCCGTGTTCACCGACACGCGTCCGGCGACGCTGCAGACCCGGCGCCAGCAGTCATGGCGCATGACGAACCCAGCGAAGGCGCCAGTCCCGACGCCGAAGCTGATCCCGAGAGTCCCTTTGCCATGAGCAGCCGACCCGCCCGTCGCGTATCCGGCAAGCGGAGGCGAGCCTCGATCACGTCGCCGTTTGGCATGGGCGGAGACGGCGGAGCAGCAGAAATGGAGACGGACGATCTGCGCCAAGAGATTCGAAGGTTGCGACGTGAAAACGAAGAAAAGGACCAACGACTCAAGAAGCTCGAAGCGACTGTCGAGGCGCTAACCAGGGGTCAGATCTCTAGTAGCGCAGGTCAAGCTTCCGTCCTCGTGTGAGGCGACGAATTACTTTTCTGCCGCCCGTTCCATTTTTGGATCAAAGGTTTTGCGGGAAGGGTCTCACTATCACAACAAACAGCATTGCAACGGCGTTGGGATTGGATTGGATTGGAGATGCGATGGTGTCTCGGTTGTTTCGGTCGCGCATGGATTTGAGCGAATTTAGCCAGCCAGCAGAGAGCGTGTCCTTTTTTCGACTGTCTTTTTCCTGACAACAACTCATGTTCTCTTCTCTTCTGCTAGCAGCTCTCTCCTCTCATGATCACGATCGACGTTTCCATTTCTGTTTCCAGCTCCAGTCTTTCCAAGATACCAACTCTCGCTACCATTTTTAGAGCGGCACCATAGCGCACGGCACCCACCATTTAGACCTTTGACTTTTTTTTCTTTTTTTTTTCCTTCTCTGCCTCTTCTCCACGGCACACGTCGTGTCGTCATTATTTTATTCCCGTCGTTTCCCCGCGAGTATCCATACAGCGACTTGGCTCCATCGTTTTTGTTTACGTAGCACGTAGATACCCATCCAGACATTTGCTTGAGCCTCACCACCACCACCACCACATCATCAAATCATACCGTGTCGACCATCATCATCATCTCCTCGTCTCCCCATCAACAAGTCACACACCTCCCACTTCTTCCGCTCCTCTGCTCATCTCAATTTTGACCGGTAACTCAAATAATTAACTTTACGCGACTGCCGACGGCCAGCCGACACGCCGTGCTGGGGGGCTCTCGTCTCGTCTGCCCAGTGCCCACCCATCCCCTGTTCAGCGGCCGCCGGGCCACAGCCCCAGCTCCACGGACCGGGCAGCTCCCTCCCCCAGGAAACGGACGTTATGGTTCCGTCGTCGTTGGGACCTTCTTCGCTCGGCGCCGCCCTGAGGCATCCCTGCCTGCTAACCCAATCCAATGTTGGAGGCTCCTGTCCATCTATCCTACGCTTCTACCTAGTTTCTTCCTTGCGTGTTTGTTGAATGATACGATGGCTGGCTGCGGTGCTGACGCTGCCTGCGTAGTGTACGCCGCTGACATCTATCACCGGATGAGTGAGTGAGTGAGTCAAGGCTGCGGCGGCGGCGGTTGAGCAGGCTGGCAGGCTGGCAGGCTGGTGGTACACACACACATACATCACGATCACCACCTATCAGCCGCATGTAAAGGATTACGGAACCATTTGTCACCGGCTGTTCTTCCCGTCCGTCCCATGACGCCCGCTTTACAGCACTGCCGGTGTTCTCAACCGCTCTCTTCCCGCCCGCATGCACACCCAATTATTTTTATCACATCGCGGCTAATCAAGAAACCAAAAACCAACAAAAGAAAAACATAAATGCGAATGGAGACGGCTAAGAGATAAACGGTCGGATTCAGGCACTGGCGGACCCTCGGAGCCGCAATCAGCCAGCCAGCCAGCCAGCCACTGTCTTCACCAGTACGTATAAGTCGGTATATAAACATAGACTCTGTATTAGTCATCTACCTATCTGCCTGCCTGCCTGCCTGGGCCACCCAGCAAGCTACGTAGCTTTTAGCTCTATATATGTGTGTGTGTGTGTGTGTGTGCGCGCGCAGTTAAGCATTTAGACAACACCTCGTCACACGCATACGCTCATGTGCGTCGCGTGCTTGCATGCATGCAGCACATACACACAACACACCATCTGTCTATGCTCGCAAACCCTACATACACACTTACCCTACATAGGATGAGACTATGCATACATACACTTGCACCGGCAAAAGTATTGGCTGCCTGGCACCCGTCGACCCACACAAGCCGCCGTGATGGCGCCACGCTGGCCGTCGCTGGCGCTAATCGAGCAGGTTAAGGTTGGTTCCTGACGGCGTGGACAGGGGGCGGGGAGGGAGAGAAAAAGAAGGAGAAGAGCGATGGAAAGGGTTGGGGGTGCGGCTTAGACGGACAGACGGACGGAGATAGTGAGGTGCTGTTGTCCTTGCCGTGGGAGGTGCGTTTTGTGGTGTGGGGTGGCGCGGGAGCGGGATGCTTGGTGGATTGGTTGGTTTTGCTCTTGTGGTTCTGTTGTTTCTGTCAAGACAACAAGGCAATGTGGCTAATGGGTGATTGGGGAGGTCGGTTGGTAGGCATGCGGGCAGACAAATGGACTGGCAGGTGGATGGATACACTTTTCTTCGCCTCTCTCTTCTCTTCCAACTCATCACCTTTTCGTCTTTCTCCGTCAACTAGCCCCGGCCCACCAACATACATACCTTCCACAACTCCCACATTCATTTTCACCGCCTCGACCAATCTCAACGTCTCAAATTGGTCATCGTCCTATGCTTCATGCGCCGCCATACCAGGCAAACCATAGGCAAACAATGTAGCCTACCCAGGCAAATCTTGGCAAACAGGATACGTCTTCCCACCCCTCTTCCAGAAAACAGCGTTTTCAAAGGCCGGTCACGATTGGTCCATGTAAGAAATCTACCTGCAGCTTGGTGAGACGCAGACGCCCCCACGCGCGCACACGTGCCGACGCGCTGCAGCCTAGCGCCACGCTCGCGTCGACCATCCACCTCCATGCATAGTCGGAAGGCTAGGCGTGTCGTGTCGTATTGTATCGCTCGATGGGAGGCGGAGAGCAGGTTGTTGCATTGCCTGTCTGTCAGCCAGTCGGTTGTTGAGGTCATGGGAGGCCTCTGCACGTCAAAGGAACGGAGGGAGTGCGCATGGGGCCTCCTCAAGGATAGGTATCGCGAAGCTTTCCGATTCCTGCGTAGGCTCAGTCGATTCTGTACATCATCAGAGACTATGCGGCGTACTTGCGGTCAAAGAAACACTCACTGCTTCCACACCACCAGCCTCCCATCCTCCAAATCCAATTACCTCGCCCCATATCCAGCGAAACAAACAACCAGTACCCCGTACAACTTACTGAGCGCCAACTGGCGAGCTAGCCGCAACGAGCATCAATGAGTCACAGCCCTGGTCACAGCCCCTCGGTCAGCGGCCGCGGTGACCGCTTGGGGACAAAAGTTGCACGGGGTTGGCGGAGACGACGGGGGGCGGAAAGGCGGGGGGATTCGCGGTGGGGCGCGTGGGAGATGGGTGCCTAGGGGTAAGCACATAACTGTGGAGTGGGGAGATGAGATTGGGTGGATGAGACGGAGCTGTCTATCTGTGGCGGTGCGGCGTGGTGTCGTGGGCGTCGTGTGATGGCTCTTTCTGCGGTAGGTGGTGGGTGGAAGTTGTTGGCACTGGCCGTGCTGTTGCGGTGCGCTTTTGGCTCGACTTGAGCAGCGTGATCGTGACTGGCAGATTCTTGTTCAGGCGATGGAATATCTTCTTGAGCCGTCTTGAGCCACGGAGGCTGATTTGACACTGCTCTGCAGGCTGAAGTGCGTTAGCCTCCAGCTTTTACATGACCTATGTTACTGTCAGTGTGAAATAGGCGCGGTATTCGTCCAGATGTAAAAGCTTTTCGGATTGAGACACTGCCTGGCCAGATAGCTGTGCTACCAACGCTGCTGCAATGCTGCTAGAGATTATGATGAACATCCAAAGTGAGATTTCTGGAAAATGGAAATCCCCTTTTCGACCTCTCCTCTCCGCATAACACCCTGTCCGACCCAGTCAATAGAGTGGGATTTTCGATCAAGTCAGACTCCAAGTTCCTGCCCCCATGCTGGTGGAAAAGGATATCTATGCGGCGGGCTTCTCGGGGTCAACGGTTCCCTTGTCCTTCGCCGAGTCAACGGTGCCCTCGGGCTTCTTGGAGTGCTGGGAGGAAGGGTCGGTGGAGTGCTTGGTGTCGGCGTTGGCGACGCCCTCTTGCTTGTCTGAGATTTGGTTCTCAACAGGAGGCTTAGAGGAGGTGGGCTATTTCGAGGTGAGCCTTTGATTCTTGTTGCATTTTCTCAGAGACTTACAGTGTCCTTTGCGGAGCCCTCTTTGTCCTGCTTTGCGTCGCCACCGCCAACGGTTACGCCAGGGGACTGGTCGGTGTTCTTCTTCAAGCCAGGGTCCTCCGACTTGGTTGCGTCACACTCCTTGGGAATCTCCTTGGGCTTGTCACTCTCCTTGACCTCTTGAGGAGGCTCGGACTTGGATTCGGCGGGCTTCTCCTCCTTGGACTCGGCAGGCTTTTCCTCCTTGGATTCCTCCTTAGATTCCTCCTTCGGTTCCTCCTTGGATTCGGCCTTTGGCTCCTCCTTGAGTTCTTCCTTGGACTCCTCCTTGGGATCCTCCTTGGACTCCTCGGATTCTTCAGTAGGAACCTCCTCGTGCTTTTCTTCGTGCTCGCCGTGGTGTTCGTCGTGACCGTGGCCACTCTCCGAGGGCTGCAGCAAGTAGTAGGTGCCGGGAACCGTCACAGCAATGGAAGCGAGGGCCCTGGAGTCCACGATGATCAGTTGGGGGCATTCGAGACGGATGGGTCCGACATCGGGATTCCGCAGAGGCGTTGAGGCGCGGAGCGACGATTACTTCGGATAAATCTTTTCGTTGCCGCTCCTGGATGAATACATACCAAGGCAGATCGCTCTTGAGCTTGCTCTTAGACTGGCCGTCATGAGAGCTGGAGTAGGCGCGACGGGAGACGTTTTGACCGAAACGCTGCCATCTCTGAGACTGTTGGCCGGCGGAGCGGAAGCTATTCCTGGCGGAGCGGGCAGCCTGCGACGCAAACGAGGCGCGGAAGCTAGTGGACCTGGCGAAGACCATGATGAAGCTGTGGAATCACCAATTGAATGGGACGGGACAAAATCTGAAGGAGATGAGTGCTCAATGGGAGGGCGGGAGCGTGGAAGTTGATGGATGAGCAGGCTGATCGGATCATGTCATGGCTCGGCTATTGCAAGGCCGACTGGAGGGAGCGTCCAGGAGCGCCTGGACCATGCCAGAATGACGAACTTGCCAAGCCTTCTGACGCCCGCTCCCGCTCCCGCTGCGCTCGCCGCCTCCAGCACCTGCGCTGGACACGACCCGCACTACTCTACCTCTATCTATCACGTCCTTGATCAGAGCCCGCTCAAGGGTCTGACTCTCACTCTTACCGCCGACACCGTCTTTACAGTCTCCCTTCCTCAGCTTCTCCTGCCATACCGCCAGCTCGCCTTGTCTAGGCGCCAGAGCTGTCGCCTCTCGCAGTCAGTAAAGCTTCCTAGAACAGCTCCGAGCTCCACTCCACGGCAAGACTGACAGAGACCACACATAGGTAGCCAACGAACGTGAGCCTTGAAACTCCCCAGACCGAGCCTCTCGCGCCCTCTCCCATCATGTCCTACGACGCCAAGGTGCCCTCCGTCCAGGACGCCGGCAAGCTGCTGGGGAAGCTCTACGACCCCGATCCCGACCTTCGGTACATGGCCCTGAGCGACCTCTACAATGTCATAACTAGTCCACATTCGACTTTCCTGCAGCATGACTACAATGTCTCAGCCAGGCTGATTGACGGATTCCTCCACACACTCAACGACACCAGCGCCGCAGTCCAGAACCAGGCCGTTAAGTGTCTTGGACCCTTCGTCTCCAAGGTGCCCGAGCAGATCATCACCCCGCTATTGGACAAGGTCTCCCAAGTCCCAATCGACCATTCCGTGGACAATTCCATCCCCGCTCTCGCCCTCCGAAACATTGTCATTTCGCTACCAAGACCTGTGCAAGGCATACCGCGCAGCAATGCTGTGAACGGCGCATACTCGGCGGTTAGCAAGGCGCTCATTCCTAGACTGACAGGATATATCGTCATTCCTACCGGTAACAAGGGCCTGCCATCGCCTCCCAGAAGCATGTTGGAGGACGACATTGACAAGGGAACCGACAGCACGGCTGCTGATCTCCTGATCGAGGTTGCAAGATGCTTCGGGCCCATGCTGCACGAGTCGGAACTTGTAGCGTTGCAAAACATCTCGTTAAAAGTCGTCCAGACTCGCCGGAGCGGATCAGTGCTGAAAAAGAAGGCCGTCACGGCCATCGCGACGCTCGCGGGCTACTTTTCAGACCCAAGTCTGAGTGGCCTGGTCTCCACCATCATTGAATCCCTCAAGGATGTTCACCTCGAGCCGAGCCAAAAGAAGATTTACATCAACCTCATCAGTTCGCTGACGCGAGCCAACCCGAAAAGATTCGGCCCCTACCTCAAGACCCTGGCTCCCTTTGTTTTCAGTGCATTGGGCCATGACGAATTGCAAGACGTCGACGAAGACAACGACGACGAGGAAGAGCGCGACCCCGAGGCGGACGAAGTGCGCGAAGCCGCACTGATTGCCGTGGAAAGCTTCCTTTCTTCGTGTCCTCAGGAGATGCGCATATTCACAGAAGAATGCATCGATTCTGGTATCCGCTTTCTGAAATACGACCCTAATCTAGCGAGCGACGATGACGAGGATATGGAGTCGGACGACGATGATGCGGCCGACTTGGACGATGAGGACTTTGAGGAAGAAGGTGGCTTTGACGACGAAGATGACACAAGCTGGAAGGTTCGCAAGTCTGCCGCCAAGGTATTGCATACTCTGATCCTGAGTCGAGGCCAAGGAGACCTTTTGGAAGATGGCACATTGTACAAGCGCGTGGCTCCGGCCCTGATAGCACGTTTCAAAGACAGGGAAGAAACAGTTCGTCTCGAGGTCCTTGCCACTCTTGGACGTCTTGTTCAGCAATCGAAGCCTGAAGCTGTGTCGACGGCTCGCGCCAAAAGAGAAGCATCCAATCTCGGCCTCATGGGACCCCCTCCTTCTAGGAAGAGGAGGAGACAGGGCAGTGATGCGAGCATGTTGGACATGGGCACAAATGTTGCGTTGTACAGCGGCGTTGAGGCATCAAGGAGCGAACCTCTCTCTGGGCCACAAGAGAGTCTGGCTGCGCTGGTTCCAGACATTGTCAGGGGCGTCATTCCACTTCTCAAGACGGGTACTCTCCCTTCTAAACAAGCCTCCATGGCTCTACTCAAGGACATCGTCATTACCGAAGGCGGCGGCCTATCAAGTTATGTCGACCAAATCATCCCCCCAGTTGTCGACGCTTCCAAAGCCAGCAGTGTACACAGCAACGCTTCTTCCGCGTCATCTGCGACGGCGAACACCCTTCGCATTGAGTCCCTGCAGCTGATCCAGGCAATTGCTGACACTCATGCCGCTGATTTGCTGAGGCCCTTCCTCCCCAAGATTGTTCCCGCCCTTAATGCTGCAGCAAAGGAACGTTACAGCAAGGTTTCTGCCGAATCTCTTGCAGCCGTTGAGAGTCTGGTAAAGG